>QVAJ01000010.1:688047-732327 GCA_003546035.1 Mixornis gularis
TTACAGCAAGTGAAATAAAAGAAGATGACTCTTTTTTTTGCAACTGAAATTTGCTGCCTGTATCTTTGTATTAGTTACAGCAAGTGAAATAAAAGCCAGACAAGTCTAATATAACTCTATTATCTCCTGGGTGAAAAGCAATAACGCTTCATTTTTTTCCAAACCACCTGTTGGCACCTGCTTTGCCCAATGTATAACACCATCACTCAATAAACCCCTGGAAAGCAGCCACAGAACCGGGGTTTGCCAGGGGGAACCTTCCTGACCTGCAGCCGCCCTTTGCTGAATGAAGTAGCCGTGACAATGACACGGAAAAAAATAATTTTAAAAAAAAGTATTTTCAACTTGGGGATTTGATTTCCAGAAAGAAAACCTTTAAGTTGGGCCAAGAAAGTCACACTGGAGAAGTATTTAACAGCCTTGCCTTCACCACCTGCTGAGTTTGGTCTGACAGGAACTTTGGCTTTCCCAGCAGCATCTGCTCATGAGCTGTTCCCATCATCCACAATTCCTCCTTTGRACGCTCCATTTGCAGGGAAGGAGGAGAAAACAGGAGGGTGGAGGGGGAAGTTTAACCTGTGAACAATTTCAGTGGTTAGCATGGAAATTAACTGAGTGYCACCTAATTTTAATTGCTTCTCTGGGATTTTCAAGACTGAAATAAACTCACCACTTGCCTTCCGTGGCTGCATTTTAAATGTGCTGCTCCCCTCTTTTGGGGATCCACACTTCTCCTTTTCTTCCAAATTSTTACAACCAAGCCAGAAAGCCATTTTAAACCTCAAAACAGAAAAGCCTCACACTAATAGCAAGTTAAACACAAAGAAATTCTAGAATTTAGAAAAAAACCCCAGCTTTAACAACTAAAATCTAGATGCTGCTCTATTTCAGCTACATTTCCATGTTTTCTGGTTTTGTTCTGCCAGAGCAGATGGAATCAGATGGATGGAGGTGCCAGTTGTAATCCCACAAAATGCGCCTATTTCTTCCACCTGGATGTTAAATTTTACCTTTTCCTGTATTTCCCCCTTTAATTGGTCATTCCACACCCAACTCATTACAACTTAATCTGTTCAGAYGGGCTGAGGAGGCAGGAGAACAAGAGAGAAGAGGGCAGAGTTCTCTATCACAGGAGGCTGGGAGCTTTCTGATATCAATTCTTTAGAACAGGCTGTGTTTGTGCAACTCCAGCCCCTGTTTGTTACTGGTAAAATTTGCAGGAAATCACTTCAATTGTCAATTAATTTGTGAGGATGCACTTTTGTAGGAGGGCTTGATTCATTACTCATAATAAATACTGGTCAGAAACCAGTATTTCAAGAGGTGGATGRTGTCTTTTGATTAAAGGAGCAAAATATGAGAGAGAGGAAAGCACTTTGCACATGGACAGCAAAATTTGGGTGCATTTTCTGCCAAGCTCTGCCCGTCCTTAGGGAAGGCAGGATTCAGATCTGGAAAGGGAGTTTGTACTGTCCTTCCACAGAAAAGAACTTCAAATCCACCAGTCTGCTTCTTAAAGATTTAATTTCATGTTTTTAAGGTGTTTCTTTTCCCCTGGAATCAACAGGAGTGGACAAAATGCACTTTGCCTGTGAGATCCCAGCTACACGAAGCAATGACAACACGCCATTAACTGGTACAAGGGGGTGGGAAGTTGGAAAAGAATTGAAATCAGCTTGGGAAATGAACAGATATTGACTTTGCAATTTAATCTTTCGGTACTCCAGCCTTTGGAGAGGTGAGAACACAGCTCTGCTGAAGCCCTCTGTGAACACCCTGTATTAAAGCTGTCACTTTTAAGCAAAACGCTTTTGCTTTGAGTATCTGCAAACAGCTCAGCAGCATCCACCTCCTGCCTTTGTTTTTGCCATTCTCCCATTCCTACAGAGCCTTTTAATAAAGCTTCTTAATAAAAATAAGGATGGGGAAAGGAATAACTCTTTCCTCATCCTTATTTTCCCTCATTCTTATCTTTCCCCTTCCTCATCTTCMGCGTTTAAGTAGAAACTGAACAATTTGCTATCAGAATTCCCCACTCAAAAATATCAGTGGGTCACTATCAGTCTCATTAAAGAATTTTATGCCACTGCTTGATCTATGGGTATAAGGGTTTTTTTTACTCTGAATTCATTAGTGAATGGTTCCCATAAATATCAAAGTTGTGATGAATTATTCTAAGAATTGATAAATAATTATTAAAAACCCCCAAACCCTACTCTTCTGTAAGCTATTATTGTTCTCCTTCTCCTCAGCAATTAAATTTTTAGTGGAACTTTTAGAATAAAAGTTTGGGCAGCAAGTGATCAACCAAACCAAATCCATTTCCCCATTGAAGAATTTGTGAATTGTCCTCATTTTCTGTCTCCAGAGTCAGCTGCCCCAAAAATGATCTCTCAGATTATTTGCTCAGACACTGAACATCAACACTCTGGGCCAGGTTTCTTGATGTATAATGAATGCCTCTCTCTGGCTGCAGTGCCTCTAAACTGGCAGACTGCATTTTAATGAAAGCAAATGATAAATAATTTGCAATATAGCACTAATCATTTTTACACTGCAATCAAGTGTTTAGTGTTGTCATTTTCCCTAATTATTCCCCTTGAGCCAATTCTATGTATATGTGTGTATATAAACACATCCACACACCATTAAACGGAATTTTTTGAGAAGTACTTCAGAAACTGACCCAAGTTAGGCAATTTTAGACACTGTTGGTCAATATGTTTAATTTACAGGCTGCCTTTATTGTCAAACACATCGTGATCCAATTAAAACTCTAATTAGGGCCTGCCTGTACTGAAGCTAAGCTGAAAGACCATTTTCTAGACTTTTCACTGACAGAATAAGTAAATCCACTATCATAAAACTGAAATAATTTGGACTTTTTTAAAGAATCGCATCAGGAACTGAAAAGAAACAAGCCGATTTTTAAAATTCAGCTCTGCCAAAGGAGTCCCACGACAATATTCACCGTCAGCTTCCCTCGGGTCGTACAAGCCCCAGTGCAATGTGAGCACACAGATGTGGAGAGAAACTGCCTGTGGGACTGACTGAGCTCCAGAGATGGGACACATTTCAGATGCTGCACTCAACTGAAGACAATTTAGGCATCCCTGCAGACTCAATCTTATGCCTTTTTTTTTTGTTTTTTTTTTTTTGGTTTGTTGTTGATCATGGAAGGCCAAAATTATTCCTATAAAACAAGGAGAGTGGTGACCAGCACTAGTTGTGCTGCAAGRTTTTCTCCAACTCGAAGTTCCTCATGTGGGCTACCTAAATGCCCAGAAGCTTCCTTATTTCCAAAGGTCCTGGCCTTTTGAAAAGGAATATTTAAACAGTTACTGAATACTCTGCTCTCAAACATCCCAGTTAATGAATGGTTAATTAAATGGCTGATGTTCAAAGACAAATGCACGAAGAATCTCTGTGTATTGACCTGCAAACACAATTTCACCATTCCCTCATTTCCAAGGATGGTCAAACACAGGTCCCAGAGTTATGGCTTCACTGCTGACAGAAGCCTCAAAATGCAGATTATAAACTGCAGTACTCACAGTGCTTTGAGGAAAGAATTCTCACAGGGGTTTAAAGGAGTTAAAATCATATTTATTTCAAAAATTCATTCATTCACTTTCTAGGCTGTGAGAACAGAAGGGGAGGGGGTTTCTTTCATCACTTCTGTGCTTTTCAAAACTCAGGATGTGCAGACCGTGTCCTGCTCTAATTTAACCCACACAAATTTTATGTTTGCTGCTAAAGCCTGGGAATTAATGCTACTCAAACACAAAGTTTCATTAGAACTAATATGGAAAATGTGACTCAGATGTACAAAGGATAATCATTTCCTCTATTAAACCCAGCCCTGAGCATTGTTCCTGTCCAGAAGGCAAAATGACAMCAGTTGCACAAGCAGCACTCAATTSCAGGGCAACAGATRATGRGTTTGTATTAAATCAAGACACACAGAGATTTTAAAAATATTTTTTATTATTGTAATGAGACTGCAATATTATCTAAATAAACTTTTCAATCACTATTACACTCTATTTTCCTCAGGAAGGTTCCAGTTGGGAATGCCACAAAGTATCCTGCAACCTGCACACTTAAGAGTTCATAGAAACATTCAGTATTAAAAGGCTTTTGCAATATGTTGTTTTTTTAAAAAAACCCATCAGAGTTATAAATCCAAGTGTACACTGAAGTAGATTTATTTCAGAGACCCAGTGACAAACAGCCTCTGTCAAAGGACAGCTCTGGGTGAGCTCACAACCACTCTGTGGGAGCCTTGGCCAGTTAATTTTGCTTAATTTTGTTGCTCACGTAATACTTAAGGCAAATTTCCTTGTATACTCATTTTCCCAAGCTAAAGCAACAACATAAGCACAGTTCACAGCACACTGAAAAAAAGGGATTTTAWGGTTATTTATGTAAGATGTGGCAAGAACAAATACTACACATTGCAGTTAGAACTCCTACTTTTCTGCTTAGAATGATGGAACTCCTTTTCAGTTTGTATGCAAAAAGACTTGAACAATCCACCCTTTCCAATTTTATCAGAAATACGATTAAAGATTTGAACCAAAAGTTTTCTGGAGCTGGAGCTGTCCCAAAGCTGATGGGAGTTCTCAATACATATCCACAAATCCTTGAACAAAAGGAGAACCCAATGCACCATTACTGCAAGTAGACAACACAAAAATTACATTCAAATGAGAGACATTTTATAGGATTCTTTTCACAACAACAAACTCAACTTCAGTAGCTCCAAGCAGCTGGGAAAAAATGAGAACTTGGGTTTTTAGCCTAAATGCCAGAGTCTTCAGTTTGCAAGGGCAATGTWCCATCAGCATCCACAACTCAGCTGTAAAATTTCTCCTCAGTAATACACAGAAAAGACACATCTGACATCAGAAACAGTAACACAAACAAGTACTGAAATACTGGCAAAAAAATCAGAAAAGAGGTTTTTGGTGGCATCCTTGTGTATGTGGACCATAAGATATGTTAGCAGGAAAATCATCTCATGAAAAAGCCATTGTTCTGGTTTTGCACAATGTTCTTTTCACCTTTTGTTAATCAGACATTCAATAACAAAACAGTGACTGGGGACAGCACCAGCAGTGTCCTGACCTTGCTGCTCTGGAGGTAAAACCTTCTGCCATCCTTTGACAGGCAGAAATYAGTCCCCAGGGTGTGCAGGGAGTGCACATGGAAAATAAAATGGAATATAACAATCCCTTAACTGAAAAAAATGACRTTTCATGGATTTCTGCAATGTTAAGAGAGCAACATTTTAAAGTGAACYTGTTGAAGATTCCATTCCAGGCAGTTATGGAAATGACATTACAGTGAATTGGTTTCAAAGAACAGTAATTTTAAACAAGAAATTGGACTGAAAAAAATCATGTTGTTCCAGGAAAGAACTGTGTGCTTTGTGATCTCTGTTTATTTTTAAATATATTTATATTTTTACAGTACAGACTCAATCRTTTTTACATATAAATACAACAGCATTGAAGTCCTATTAAGTTTTGATTTTTAGAAGTAAATGGACCAGACTTTTTCACAAGTATGGAACTCTTTCAGAACGTTTTAAAATTTAAATCTTGCTACAGTTGAAAAAGTGGAAATATTATTGTRTAATTTTATCATAAGCTTCTTCCCYCTCYTGTGAAAGCGAAGACAAATTTAACAAAAGGCAACAGCACAGTTCTTAGTCCTGACTTTGAACACATTTAGAGCATTTGCTCAAATCACACAGATCAGCTATTACAGTGATTCAAGAGAAAAGGGTATTTTCATCACCCAGGGGAATCCCAGTCTCACAAACACGGAATYCTCACTCCTGGGTCACCTCCTCCTTTGGCTGTTTGAGCTCAGCCAGAAGCTCCTTCCCACTTTCTCCTGCTTTTGAGGCAAAGAGAGCAGCTCCCTCCTTAAAGCCCAGGAGCTTCAAGCTTCTGGCATAATCTGCATACACAGCATGGATCAGTTTATGTAAATGAAGCATTAAGGAAAACACAAATTAATAGCAAAATGAAACTCAGAATCCTTTTTCCCCCCCTTTCCTACTCCTTGGGTCTCCCCAGGTGAAAATGCTGAACATTGCTATCAGTTGTGCTAATCCATTAYTTGTCAGCACAAATAAGAAAAAAAAAGTTGCTTTAAATCCTCCTTTTGAACTCATATTAGTATTWATAAATATGCAGAGTGCTGTAAACCCAACCCAACATTTCAGATATGCTAAAATACCTACCATGATACAATGGCAAAAATCACAGCAGAAATTTTAATGTCACAAAGATTTTTTTCATTAATTAGACTAGAAGTTATCTACGTGACTTATTAGTGGCATTTTTAATTTACAGGCTGAYGACTCCATAGAACAGGATCAGGTGTTATTTACATATGCATTATTATTTATAGTATATAACCCAAAAGTTTGTGCAACTGCTCAGCTTTCCAGAACACCAGGTCAGTTGTGAAGATTTAGTGAGCAAAGACAGGATTTCAGAAAAAAGGATATTTGTATCATCATTAACTTCAAATGCCCCGTACTTCAGACAAGCTTCTACAAATAAAGCTGCTCTATCAAARTACCTCATACTGTTAAATAGGGGAAAAAAAAAGAGAATAATTTGTTAGTATACAAACCAGAGAAGTACTGCAGGACAGCACATCAAAATACTTGCAGAAAGGCTTTCTAAATCTTTTTTATATCTCCCCTTGCACTCAAGAACTGACACTTGCTATAAATTTTTCTGAAAGATCAGGCCTGAAGTTACTCAGAAAAAATCACAGATACTATAAATCATTACTGCTTGGTCCATGAGTGCAATCTTCAAGCCTGCAGTAAAACGAAATGCCAGTTGGTTAAAATTAATTAAAGAAAAACACGCTAAAATAGAAACAGCCATCAGAAATAAGCGCGGCCAAGACAAAACACGGGTTGTGCCGTTCCACCTTTACCTGTGCAACATCTCTGCAACTTTTGTGAAGCAGCCAAGAGACAGGAGCACAAGGATGGCCTTGGATTTCTGGTTGACCTGCGGGGAGCAGAGGTGATCCACCCAGCGCCGCAGCACGTCCGCGCACTCCTCGGAGCTGAGCCGCACCTGCAGACACAGCAGAGCCTGAGCCCGTCTGTCGCGGGGCGAAGCTGGGCGTGTCCCAATTTCAGGAACACWGAAATGAAGCTCACAGCACAGCAGTTAGGAAAAYTCTCCTTTAATTCAAATCTGACTCCAGTATTTATAGATATGTACAGAGGTCAAGAGATTGGCTACRCAGGTTGCCACCTCTTCAACCTGGATGGTGGACATYRCCATCAATCATTTCTTCTCTCACRGGAGAAGTGTGTAAACATTCTAAGAATRGAYATTGTTTTCATGAAGCTGCRTGAGRAAGTTCTACAGAAAGACAAAAAGACAGAAAGCTCAGGGCAACACCCRTCCCCAGCTGCCACACACACACACTGCACTCTGCCTCTGCTGCATTCTCCTCAGGGCAGCAGCAAAAGCATCTGAAACCACCCTTTTCTAACAAAAAGTACCCACATTCCTTGAATTAACAGAACGAAAATCGAAGATATCTGAGTATAAAAATACTTTGCTTGGGTCACTCCGTTTTCACATGTGATTAACATCATTTTCAGCCCAAGCTGTTCTAAAGTTCTTCTAAATCAAAAAGTTACTCTTCATCCTTTACTGAAGACTTAAGGACAAAAAAAAAATCTTTATTTTTCTGAAAAGCAGCATTCACTCGTTTAGAAAATCTAAGTACAACTTTTTCCATTCTTTCTTCAGGAAACGTAACAGAAACTTTACTTAAGAGATGCTGAAAAATCCTTATTAACTCCTGCCACTTTATAATGTGGAGAATTAATGCWGTGTCTGGGTAGTTTTGCTGTAATTATGGCTGCACACCAAAACAGAAGGTGATACAAATTTATGTGGGTGGTGGTAATTCTGAAATCAGCTCACACATGACATAGAGCTCAGCACAAAGTCACTGCCCAGTTACTCATCCACATCCAGGAGTGGGTTTTTCTAGTTTATTACCAACTTTATAATGCTGCAGCTAAATGGACCTTCCCAAACTGCTGAAAAATTAAGAAATTGAGTATTCCAAGGCTTTTTAGGCCCCAATCCTGTGATGTGGACAAGGAGGGCAGACTTGTGTGGTCAGAAGGCTGAAGAATCTGCCAGCGCTGATTGAATGGACTGGCTTCTCGTAGCTGAACAGTATTTCTAATTGATGTTTCAGTAATTTAGAGACCTTCAGCACCCTCCTCAGCCCTCCTAAGCCCAGATGTTAAGCAGGTGGTTGGTGTTACAGGCCTGGGAAGTGAGGGATTGCACACCTTGGCCAGCCAGGCTGCACGGTTCCACTCGCCGTAGGTCTGCAGGTAGCGACAGGCGTCCGCGGCCTTGTCAATCAGACACAGCAGCTGCACCCCCTCTGCAACACAAAAGAGTCCTCCAGTCAGGAAATCCAGGGAAAAAAGAGAAAAAGAGTTGCTATCTAAGGGTGGAAAAGGATCTCCAGATCCTCAGAACATGAAGTTGTTGAAAATGCTCTCAATATAACCTAGGTGCCAGTTATTGCATCTTTGTTCTGGGCTGCAGAGGCCACATAAAGCTCTTGTTTATCTTTGCTCTCAACACAAATTTAGGGGTTCACAGGACTTCTCATAAAGTCATAATGATCTTTGTAAATTAAAGAAATAGACTTCATAGGTAGTTCTTTATTTTAATTTAATGTTGTCCACAGTGCAACTGTTAATACTCTACAGAGTGGAAAGGAGTTTTTTCAGGCAAGACTGAACTTTCTTGGCATGTCTGAGTATTTCAGTGATATAACTGAAATATTTCAGTTATGTTTCAGCTCTTGCATTAAGCAACATTAACCGGTACTTGTAAGAAAACACATATTATGAAAAAAGTTCTGAACTGAAAAGGAGAYTAAATCCGTATTTCACGTTTTGTAACAGAACACCAAATTTTAGTTAATTCTTTAATTAGAAAARTGGAAAATACATATTATGTGCTCAGCTTCTTTTTGTGCAAACAGTGCTAAAAGATTTGCTCCAGAAGTAAGTTTTCCAGTGAAAACAAACCAAGACAAGCTGGATTTTATAACTCAACTACTGATCATTTTTGTGTTAACTACTCTGTGTAGTGTCTACTACAGCACATACAACATGTAAGATCTATCCCAGAAGGATTCACTCCTATTTCCACTCAAAAATGGTGAGAATTATCAGTTCACAAGCAAAGAGGAAGAGATATTTCACCTGCAAGCTTTCCATTGGCTATCATGTTGGTTGCTACCAGTTTAATGGTGCTTTGAGATGGCCCTGACGAGGTGACAGTTGTGACCAAGCAAGCTTTGAGGGAATCACAGTAATAATGTGCATTCTCTGAACTGGTTTCTAGCAGTAGTTGCACTGCTCTGTCAGTCTGACAAGAGAAAAAAGAAATGCAACTTTGACCACAACATATTAATTTTGTGTAAAAGCTGTTCTATTTTTACCCTTTTTAAGACATGGAACAAATAACAATGAAAGTTATTCTAAAACAGGCTAAAAAAAATATCTCCCCGTCTAGTAATGACTAAGATTTCATTTCAATGAGACATTTGCAGTAAGGACAGCATTGAAAACCCATCATGAATATAACACMAGAATGCAAAAACTCTACACTGGGTTCACACAACTAGGAAATAACAAACAAAGTTAGAAAGAGCTTTCCTTGAAYAGGCTAAGTGCACAAAATAGACAGGGAAGAAGAATGAAAAACTCAAATATTACCCACAAACCTGGCCCAAGAGAAGAAGTTGATCAGCACATTTCCTGGTATGATCATATGTTGATCTCTTCACTTCCTGGAGATTTACCCTTTCCAGCTGGAATTTCTGGACAAMGAAGGAAAAATATTTTAAACGTAAGCCTACCCTAAGAAATAAAACCAGGCATTTAAAAGATACGTAAATATCTCGCCAGCTTTTGGAACAGCCTCTATTTTTAAGTACCAAGAATGTTTTAATCCAGGCTGGTATGTTATCAATAAAAGTGAAATATGTACAAAGAAGTGAGTGTTTATTGTGCTGATGACATTCCTATCAAATTTGGTTTCGAATTCTTTTTTGACATACCTGGAAGTAAGAATTTTCACACAGTATGTCATAGCATATATCCAGAGGATTAACCAGGGGCTCCTGAAGGATGGCTGTGTCTGGTTTTGCAGGCTTTTCCTGGCATAAGCTGTGCAAATAGTGGGCAGCAATAGTCCAGAAATGCAGCTCAGATTCGTCCCCATACAGTCTGAGAAGATACAAAGCAGGATGTGAAACAGGTTTGCATTTTTTCATACTCCCCGTAACAATGTGATATATTTCACTTTCTCAAGGACTGTGCATTCCTGTGGACAACACAAATACTTTGAGAGAATATTACAGAATGACATTCAGCAAGGTTAAGCTACAACAGCAGTTAAACTCCAGGAATGTTCAGCATAGAAATAGGTGGAAATTGATACTTATTATTATTTTACAGTTAGTCACTGATATTTCCCTTCAACCACAAGTTACTAAGTTTGAAAACCATCTCTGAATACAAACAGACTAAAATTGGCACAGTTTAGGCAGAGGGACCACACAGAATGAATACACTTGAAGTAAACCCCAGGCCCTCCCCTGTTTGTACAGAACTATTGTCAAGTTCTAAATGACATTTTGGGGCATGAACAACTAAATGGCTGCCAGAACTGCAGTTATAAAAGTGCCATCAAGACTGAGGGAAGCTCCTTGTATCCAGCAAGCAAATAAAGCTGTTTCAGTGAGGTAACATTTCCATTTTGGTACTAAAACTACTCTACTAGACGTGTAACAAAAGAGTTTAGGGATTAATAACATTAATCTGCATTAATAACACCAAGATTATCCCAAGGAAACATTTCCTATGTTTATCTGAATCTCTGCTACCTGGCAACCAGGAGACATCTCTGCAGGAGAGTAAAATCTGGATCAAGCAGAAGTTTCTTAATGTCACTGCAAAAAAGAAAGTGTTAAAGAATCTGTAAAAATGCTAGGCAGGATTTTTTGGTTGGTTGGTTTTGAGGACAAATAGGATACATCACAYACAAACTGAAAAGATCAACCCCCAAAATACACAATTTCTTTTCTGAAATGAAAAAAATGCATCTATGAAAATAATTACAACAGGAATTATATAAAATTTGAAGTATAACTGATCTCCAGAAGGAAATACAGCGAGTCCATCAGGATCTCTTTATCCTTGCAATATAGGGAACCACCACCAGGGTGTATGCAAAGCTGCCAATTAGTTTGCAATAATTCTACTAATTAAAATATTAATTCAGCTACAAATAATCTCGCAGCTATGTAGTGTCATGGCAGAAGGSATGCACGTGCACGAATTTAGGTTTTCCATTTCTGCTTCAGGCTGGATAAAAACAGGCTGTTACTTTTTCCATTCTACTAAATGAAAGGACAAAAGTAAAATGGACAGAATTGTCTATTTAGTAGCTTCAACTATCATTTTCRAAGTTTAAATTCAATGCCAAAATCTGTTTTCTGTGTAAACAGAGCAATGTGCATCAAAATTCCTCTGGAATTTTATCTTCAACAAAGGATTTTTRRAATCATCTTTTTTTCCCTCAGAGCTCAAATATCCTAACAAACCTTGGAGTGTTTAAGTAGCAATGCCCAATGCAATGTGGATCATCATAAAGAACCCCTAAATCCCTGAGAAGTAATGCTTAAAACATTCCAAATGCTCACAGGTCAGTTGCARATCATGTACCTCTCAGTACTTTTAAAGAACCAAGTTTAAAATTTCATAAAAATTACATAAAAATTACTTTTCTAAAAATAAAATCTGTCATTACTCAAGYGCATCTTTAGAGAGGCAAAAAGAATTCTTTCTTCAGTAATTGTGAATTGCCACAAACTTCAGATTTTTTGCCATCTCAGAATTTCATAGTTTACACAAGTAATAATAAGAAAAYTCTTACTTGGACAATGAATTCAACTGCTCTTGAAGAAGGTTTTTAATATTTTCGTTCTCTGGATAATCACTGGATTAAAAAAAAAAGGGAAAATTGAGGTTTACTACGTTACCAAAAGGACAGAATTATCTGAAATAGAAGAGCACTACTTGTAGGAGAAAAACCACAAGCACAAACAAGCAAAGAATCTTCCACATTCTTTTGGTAAGACATTCATGCAGGATTCTTTATCCAGTTACCAGTTCCAAAACAGCAGTGAAAGATTGGAGTTTGCTTCCACTGAACCTCAGAGCCAGTGCCAATCTTTCCCATTTTTCTTCCTTTCATTAACCTTAAAATTAATAAAAATGGCAATGCCTAGAGCATTATTGTGTGACATGAGCCAATCCAGGACACAGAAATGTGCTCCTCTGATAATGTGAATGTGGCTCCCCAAGAATACAGACTATTAGGGTATCAGAATATCACTTGCAGTTACACTTTAGGAACAACTCTGGCAGCTGCATTAACTTCTAGAACAAAAAGAACATAGTTTCTCTCAGAAGTAAYATAATGCCATAAAAATATTGCCAGGACTTAAAGCAGAATGCAGTTTTTAATAGCCAAGTGCTACTGAAASCCAGAAGAAATACCTGACCTTAGAGCCTTATCTATTTATTACTTTTAGCAATAAATAGTGAACTAATTATATTTTTGACTGTCCCCAAGAGCAAGGAAACAGCTATTTGCACAGGAAGTCTAATAAAAGATGTGGGCTTTAAAAAATAATAATATGTTGTACACAGATATATATTTGTTCTTACATGTTCATAATATCYAGAGAATATTTCTCATCCCACGGTTGATGCAGCAGGAATGCTTTTAAAGTTAATGAAGCCCTTGGAACAAGCAGGTAGGGACACCAGACAGGTTCTGAAACAAAAGGAAAATATTCATTGTCCACAGGGTCATGTGCAATAATGCTGTGTTTGCTGAAAATGTACCACAGAAAATGTACACCAGAAAATGTACCTACAGAAAATGCACCACAGGAAATGTACCTCCAGAAAATGCACCACAGGAAATGGGCACCAGAAAATGTACCTCCAGAAAATGCTCCACACAAAATGCACCACAAAAAATGGGCACCAGAAAATGTACACCAGAAAATGTACCTCCAGAAAATGTACCTCCAGAAAATGTATCACAGAAAATGCACCACAGGAAATGGGCACCAGAAAATGTACCACAAAAAATGTACACCCAAAAAATGTACACCAGAAAATGTCCCAGCTTGTTTACAAGCACCAGGAAAATCATAAATAAAAATCTTTTCACACMCCCAGCACAGGTTGCTGGACATAAAAGCTGATCAAGTAAAAACATTTCATAGAAGGTAGAGGGCTATCAGCCATGCTCAAATGAGAATTTCAGGACATTTCATAGTGRATTTAGCCACAGACTCCTGGAATGCATTATACTGGCTTTGGCAGAGCTGTGTACACTGATTATTGCCACTACATGGCAAYAGTAAGTAAAGCTATGCCAAATAGATCATAAAGCATGTTTAGCTTTGCTTTGTCCCCTTAATTCCTACAGTACAATACMAGGATTAAACCCCATCACCTGGAAAGGATGGTGGGAAGTTTAGTAAAATAAAGATTATCCATTAAGTGCTGTCACACAGATGTAAAAGTCAGTAAACCTGTTCTCAGTACAAGGTGTGGGTGGCAGGCAGTAAATGCTACCCAGTGACTGAGGAGTAAAACAAGTACCAAAACCAGCTCCATTATTAAATATTCACAATTCCCTGTACTCCGTGTGCACTGAGTGATGTAGGGCTCTTGTAAATGTGTTTTGGTAATTAAAACATTAGCACAGAGCAGAGGCAGAAGGAYAGCTCAATCACAGGCTGGCACAGGCTCATTTCAGTGTGCTTGGCTTTACAACATTCATTTTTATAACTTAATATTGCAGAACGCTCATTTGATAGCAGAAATGGCTGTGATAAATTACATGTTTCCTCAAACCAACCACAGCTCCCCACATCACAGTTTATTACATATGTCTTAGAATCTATGGGGGTTTAAGGAAATCTAATGTTTTAAGGAAATTGTATGAGTAAAGGTAGGATTGACTCAAAAGACAACAACATGAAGAGTTATTTGGAACACCAGTAATAATAAATGCAAAAAAATGTAGCTTAGTTAACCAGTTCAATRTTTAAATTCCCTTCTTAAACATATGGCTAAAAAGGCAGATTGCACTGATATTGCTACTTTAAAAGCCAGTTTGAAAAGAAGTGAATCAGTCTACAAAAACCTGGAAAAAAATCCGAAAATACATTTTCACACATCAAGAAATGTTTCAAAATCATGTARTCAGTACCAGTGACACAGGTACTGATACCTAATTGATGTGCCAATGCTTTTTAAGTCAATTTGCTAGATATCTGTACAAAAAGCTCTTTATTTTGTTCATTTATATTTCAATTAAGATATTAAGAAGTACATGTTATTTAGGAGATTAAACTTGTATTAAAAACCCATGCATATGACCTAAGCATAAAAAAATTACCTGTATCTATRAAAAGCAGTAGAAAGGCATCAAAAAGAGAGACAATTCCTGTCACTTGATGGACACAAAARAAGGACACWCACACTGTCCAGTTGTGAGATGAGAAATAAGAAGGTTTATTTTGGGTTTAAATAGGGTTTGGACTTTGACCAGCGACTGGGAGATGAGGTTGACACCTCTCTGACCCCACTGGTCAAGCCACAAGTCCATCAATTTGTCTTTCCCACAAGAAGGAATGCATTATTTACAAAACATCRYTCTTTGTTTATGTTACAATGCMTGAGAAACTCCAGTGCAGAAACRTAAAACATCAGAAGGCYGAAAAATCAGGAGGACAAATTCCCTGTTCTAACAGAAGTGCTGAGCTCCACTTTCCAAACAGGAGTGCAGAAGCATCAGGCAGTGGATAGCACAAAAGCCATGARCATACCTATTAAATCCTGCTCATCCATCCTGAAACACGAGGCTTTCATGGATAAGTCCAGCACTCGGATGCATCCATCATCTGATGCCAGCACCACTTTGTCTGACGTGCACCAGTCCACATCCAAGATCCGGAAATTCACATTTCTCCCACTTCTCAAACTGCTCATCATTTGTACCTGGAGGAGTTCAGTTATTTGTTATTTTTAGCAGCCTCTCCATCACCCCGTGTGAGGCTGTGTCACACACCCAGGAGGCACAGCACGAAATTCAGGATGAAAGGTGAAATTAGCCATGAATCATTTCAATAATGGTCTTTTCTGGAGAGTAGGGAATTTAGAAACCTTGGAGTAGGTCACACAGTTGCCCTGGAACAATACTGTTTCCCAATTTAGGGCTGAAAAAAAATCCCTTTGAGCATAGTGTACAGCTGCCTTTTTGTTATCTTKTCTAACAAGACAGGATTAGATGTATAAGAGAACTGAGAACATAAAATATTACTACAGATACTCTGAAAGACTTTTGACTGAAAATACAAATTTAATTTTAAATGCTTTCATGTAGGAAACTTCTCTATCCTAGAAAAAAAGAGGGAACAGCTACAGGAGGTGTATCTTGTGGCATCAAAACTATTCAAATGTGGCTCAAGGAGAGACTCATTGGGTAATATCCTACTCTGCTTATGTAATTCACAGAAGTTGTTCATATCTGCTGTCCATTCTTATCATCAGTGGAGTTTCACATTGCACTAATTAAGTGTCTGAGTTTGGAGCTGGTGCTGATTACAAAGTGAACAGGAAAAGAATTAAATGCCTATTTCATACTCTGATACCCTGAACTTATTCCAGAGGCTAAGTTAAAACAGTGCACTTATATTTCCCTCCCCATAGTACTCTAATCCCCTGAAAGACCTACAAAGCAAACCCCAGAAGCTCSGTGAACATAACCACAGAGTTTCTGAGTAAGAAGAGAAGCAAGACACTATCAATGAACAAGTGTCTGGTTTTCTGGTATTYCCTACCAAATTAAATCTACTGATCATACACAGAGGAAACCTGCAGTGAAAGCAATCTCCTGTCCACAGATTAGTCTCAGACTGGGGACTCCCCTTTAAATTTTCAAGGTCTGCCTCAAAACCTTTACAAGAAGATGGCAAAGAAGATCTCAGACATTGTCAGCTTTAAGAGTGGAAGACACTTCTCATTGCTGGCAGCTCAGAGATGCTTTATAAGGAGTAAAATCTTCTGAGAAAAGCAATATGACTTTATCACACAACTGCCAGTAAGAAATCCTGACTCGGTAAAACTTCATCCCTCACTCATCCTGATTTTCAGAGGTGAGGTGTGGGCTTTGAAGAGAAGTGCCTGTCAAACCCACAGCCACTTACCTCTTTTGAATCCCAAATTTCTGCCCCATCGTTGTACATTGCGAGAAGTTTTTGATTTCCTTTCCCTGGGGCAAACCGTATTTTTTTCACCCAGCTCCGGTGAGTAGGAATCCCCCTGAGGAAAGACAAGATCAGGATCTTCATCATCTATACCCACCTATACCCATCATCTCCATCATTCTATACCCAATGTTGTAGGAAATTGAATCCTTCCCAGGAACTTTTCAGATCCTGGTACTGCACAGACTGAGGAGCAGAACAATCTCTCTATAAATGCACACACAAATGGATGTCCAAATGAATCCACAAYGATGTCCACAAATTAATTTATTAAATTAAAATGATGAAATGCTTGGAATAAACACTACAATACTTAATGTTTTACCAGAAGCCATTGCAGATTTAATGTAAAAAAAGATATCTAGCTGGTTTAAAAACCTTGATTAAATGTTAATTCTTCTGAAAACACAAGAGATTAAATGTAGGGAACTGTGACACAGTAGAGATTTTCTGAATTYTTATTCCAAAATACTTGCATTTTCCCCTACAGTGAAGAATAAAAATGAGGAAGGATGAAAACATTCCACATTCTAATACTCATCATCTCATGTTTGACAGACTTAAATTTGCATTCATACCTGGATACTCTAGCTTTCAAATCCCAGAAGTTTAAGTTTCCATCAACATCTCCAAGAACCAGGATATCTCCTTTCCAGGCAATACAAGTAATGCTCCCCATACTTCCCTGAAAATATTTAGGAAGCAGAAAAATATCACGTGGTTAATAGACTCAAACATATGAACAAATATTTCAACATTGGTACTCATTAAAAAAAATTATACAACATGATAGACCAACTTTACTAAGTTAAAACAGGAAAAAATAATAAGACTGTTAAATAAATCTGAAATAAGACTGTGAAAATAGAATTGCTATCAGTTTTTAAGTTGGAATTCATATTTTGGATTTCAAAGTACTACATTACTGACCACAAAACCTATCYCTGATTTTTTTCCGGCAATCAAAGCTAAGCAAAAAATGAAAGCATCAATGATATAGAAAAATTGGAACTCACATCTGGAGGAATTCTTGCACTGTCTTTTACTGAGTTTCCCTCTACTGTGAGATGATAAACCTGCCCATCAGCACCTGTAAACACAAAGTGCTCTCTGGCAGAGATGTTCTGGCTCAGCTCCGATTTACTTTCAGCTTCCTGCAACAAGCTTTAAAAAGGACATCATGAGACACAATGATTTCGTTCTGGAAATCAGAATTGCAAGACAAATCCTACCTAATGCACAGAAACATCTCAAAAAAAAAAAAAAGCATATATCCTTCTAAACACTTTATTTAATAGTTAACTACTTATTAGTTCCATTCTTGTGGAAATGTTGAAAGGCAAGTAACAGTTTTAACAGTTTTAAGTAAAGAACCAGGTAACCAGTGGACTGCACAGACACACCTGAGGGAAACAGGGACATCAAAGTACACCAGAGTCCCACATATAAAAACGAAAGGGAGGCCCATAAAGTTGTTTTGCTTGCTCTGTACTCAAGAATCAGTTCCAGAATATTCTTTTCATTAGAAAAAATGGCAGATGGTGGGAAAACAACTGCTGTAGCACAGGACTCCACCAGGAGGAGGGATGGATACCTGATCACAGAGGATTCCACACTGCTGACTTCAGTGTCTGACACCACAGTCTGCCGGGCCATGGCCTCCCTGGCTGCCAACTGCTTCTTCCTCAGGCTTTTCAAGTTATGGGAAGGGGACCATTCCTGTGGAAAATGGCCCAGGAAAAATGGAAAAGACAAAGGTTTATTCCYTGAATTTACTGGGGCTGTATAACGATTTCCAAGAAAGCTGCTTTCTGTAATACCTCCCTCCATCACCCAAAGGGCAGAGCAGATTTCTTCACCAAAACCTCCTTTTTTCCTGCCTCCATTTGATGACAGATGAAATGTTAAAGCACTTATCTGTATATGCTACAGCAACACTTGCTGCAAAATTGTTTAAAGATTCTACACTATTTCAATGTATTCATTTATTAAAAAGTAACAGAATTTATTCCTTACCAAAGCAGTGGCTATAGGGAAGTTTTTAGACATTTCTCTGAGCAGAGTGCAAGTTCTGACATCCCAGATCTCCAGTGGTTTGTCTTTAAATACCACAGCCAGATACTGCCTGAAATAAAKGAGAATTTACTCCAGCAAGAGTCCTTTGAGCATTTTACTTCACACCAGCACTCTGGAGGCCCTCAMGAGTTAGCAGAGCAAATCAAAACCCCCTCTGAAGCCCGTGATCCCCTTGAGTTACTGAGGAGCAAAAGAATGTCTGAAAAAGAGTTCTCTTCAAAGCTTACAGAATTATAAATTTCTGCCAGGTGGTTCTGCAGTTACTGTGGAGGAGACAAGGGAATAATTCAGAGAGCAGCAGCACCTCTGATCTCACCATGTTCAGCCTGAGCTGATAGCACAAAATGCCAGAAAAACACACAAGACTGCAGGCTGGACAGAGTTTTTTCCCTCCTGCAGATGCATGCCACTTCTTAATCCAGGGATAAATGAGCATAAAATCATCTCACACTACACCACTGGCCAGTCACATCGTCACACTGCCCGTCTGTGGAGCTGGGTGAGTGTAAACACCCTTAATCTACCACTTTCCACATTTAACTTGAAAATGGAGAGGCCATGCAGCAATTTGTCTTGCAAGTGAACCTTCTTTCTTGTCTCACTCAACACTCTCCAGCCTCTTCATCTAAGCCCATGGCTGTTCTTAATTTTTAATGCATTATTAAGAACATTATATGGTTGAACTCTTCCAAATTCTCTGGAACTCCTACATACAAAAATATTCCTGTGCAAGTTAGAGGACATTAATTTTTCTCCTCTACCGTAAAGCAGCAGCTTTGGAGATTTAGAGACAATGCCCTATTAAATTCAACACTACTTTAATTTCATTTATMCAAGAAAGTGAAGTAATTTTCCAGAGTACTACAATGATTATTTTTGATACAAGGAAATCAGGGCCTCCTGTCACAGGCCTGAGCTCAAAATAACGAGGACTTGAAAGGAAACAATTTGGTCATTTATCAGCTGACTTCTCAAACAACTACATCTCACATCTGGTTTTCCAGCAGACAATTATTACAAAGGTGTGAAATACCTAGAAAATCTAGATAAATATGAATAATTATCCRATCTTTAATGCCAAACTTTCTAGTCTTAAGTAAGGCTTAAGTTATGGAAAAGAGAATTAACTTATAATCTAAGTTGAAAAATGCGGTTCAGCATTTTCATTCTCCTTAATATTATCAAAAAGCCTGTTCAGTAAACACAATTCCTGTAAGAAATAAAATATTAGTTACTGGTTTTGCAATGTGAGTGGACCCTGAAGTGACAAAATCAACCACAGAACCATTCACAGCCTTTTCACTCGGAATTCGTATTTTGAAGCATTTTCCTCTTGATGCTGTTGAGCATTTTTTCTATACACTCTGAAGTGCTTTTTTTCTTGGAATGGCTATGATGTTATGAGGATTTCTGTGCAGTACAGGACATTTCTAAACTTCCCAAGGCTGCTGCACTTACTTCAAGTGAGACACCTTTATCATTTCGATGGCTGGCTCGTCGTTGCCTCGCTCCCCACGGAATGCAACGCTCCTGCCTGGAGCACACAACAGGGGCACAATAGAAACAGTCAATAAACTGAACAGAAATTGAGGAATAGCTAATTAATTGTTCTGTTTGTAAACAGAACCAGGTTACAAACCAACCCAGAACATCTGCAAATCACCTGTCATCTCTAACGTTACTCTTGTCACTGTCAAAGTGTTACTGCATTTCATTTTACTGCATTTCAGAGTTTATATTATATATATTGTAAACTCTCCAGTCAAATCTAACTCCTGACTCACTTCCAGAGCACAGCAACTCAAATGGATGCAACAGGATTATATAAATTATAGAGAGAGTTATTATAAAGAGTTATTATTTTCACTCAAAGCCAATGAGAGATTCTCTCCATTCCCCAAGGAGGAAATTCATTAATAGATTTCAAGTTTGATAAGAGAAATTAACTATGCCATGAACTGTGATAGTATTTCATGGTGTAATTCTGCACTTATCAGAACCATTCTCTCTTCCTTTTCAGCTAAAATAGTAAATCTTAAGAGTTTATAATCTCATCCCCAACAAAAATTTCATCCACTTACAGGAAGTGTTGCAGAATTATAGGTGTTAGAGATATCACTGAAATAAATAATGACCTAAAACCAGCATCTTCTATGCAAGTTTCATTCTCCTGAGCTTCCAAGGGCAATTCCAGCTATAAACTTTAGCTCCTCTTGTAGCTCACTGCTAAATTATCTACACCAGCTACATGAATAAATCTAGTTATCAAGAACATGAGTTAGAGCTCTCCTGTCAGAGGTTACTGGAATTCTTTCTCCTCCATTTTCAATACCTTATCAATTTTCTTTCATGTTTTTGTTCAGAAATGTGAATTTTGTCAAAGTGAATCTGAACCAGCAGAGTCTTCCTAGACCTAAAACAGAAAGTTGGGCTCCGAAGTGAGGAAGAAGCAAAAATCAAACAGTTAAATTGCTGTGCCTTTCTTGAAAGCTTCAAAAGAGGAAATGTACCATTTTTAAGCAAACCAAATGCTAAGGTCTCAGATATTCACATTTACTCAAACCTTGGTTGCCTGCAGAAATTCTGAACCTTTTATGACTCCTGTCTATAAATGTTCTATACTGAGTAAAAAATCAGATTCCCATTTTACATGAGAATAATTTCCCAATGCACATATCTTTTCTGTTTTGATTTTGAACAGTTGAACAAAAGACATTATATGAAAAACTTTACAATAATATTATGCTGAAAGAATAGCCTGTCTGTGCAGCACCCTGGAAATACAACCAGGTTTCTCCATAAGCATAAAAAAACTCAAAAAAAAAAGAATCACTTTACATAAAGCAATTCAGAACTAGGCAGGTGCTACAAGATTCAGGCTCTTCCATTAGAACTTAAATGGCTCCAGCTTTTCATATTCAAAAATAATTTAAAATTACTGAAGTGCTTCCTGTTCTGGGCTGTCTAATCTCCCCAGTTATACCTCCTTATATAGTTCAAATATTGAGTTCATTACAAATTTATTTGTCATCCATTATGAGGCCAAAATACTTGGAAAAAAGTATGTAACCTGTTAATTTTGCTATTAACAGTAGCTTTTAACAGTTATTTACTTTTCAACCTTCCCAATTCTTTATAAAAGTATCTGACTTTATTGTTTTAAATCCCTTTTACACTCATTCACACTTAAGTTCTGCCCATCCTGTTGCTGAAACAAACCCCAACCAATGGCTCAACATTATTTCAGGTGCACACTATGACAAAACACATTTGGAAATATGGAAATATCTGTATTTTGTGAACAAAATCCACTACTAATATCCTGTGTAGCTGCTTCTAAACCCCCTGCTGACACTTATTGTTCTTTCAATAAGTGCAAGATGTTTTTGCAAAGGTGTTGGTTCAGGTCTGTCTGCAGAGCACCAGACCAAACACATCTTGTGGCTTCACAAAGAAGAGCAGAAACAGTTAAAGCTCCTCTATTATATTATTTTAATCACAACAACAGAAGGAAATAATAATAATAATAAWAAAGTAGTCAGAATTTGTTACTCCCCAACAAATCTGTCAGCTCCTGGAGCAGATTCCTCAGGAAACACAAACCTGTTGGAAGGTCCACCAGCTGCAGCTCATTCCTGACCAGCCCCAGATTGTTGGGTGTTGATGTGGCAAAGGAAATGAACCCATTCAAGCTTATCCACTCAATTCCCCTGGGATCAGAAGGAAATACATGGAGCATATTAGCCAAAATATTTGGATTGCTAGAAGTCTGAAGTTTTTTTTTTTTTATGTATATTCTTAAAAACCCAGCACAGATGTAATTTTCTACACTTTTTGGAAATACCATATTTAAGCATAAAAAGAAGCTACACATTAACAACTATGGTGTGAATATAAAGTTACTGAATTAAATTTAAGAGCAGCTTTCCTTTCAGACTGCATTAGCTCTACTTTGGTTAAAATAAAAACTTCAGGTAGAAACACAGTTAACTTTTGCCAAAAGCCCTCATAGATACTCACAGAATCACAGAATCACAGAATCACAGAATGTGTAGGTTGGAAGAGACCTTCAAGATCATCGAGTCCAACCCAGCCCTAACACCTCAACTAGATCATGGTGTCAAGTGCCACATCCAGTCTCTTTTTAAACACATCCAGGGATGGTGAMTCCACCACCTCCCYRGGCAGACTATTCCARTATTTAATCACTCTTTCAGTGAAAAACTTCTTCCTAATATCCAACCTATATTTCCCTTGACGCAGCTTAAGACTGTGTCCTCTCGTTCTGTCAGTTGCTGCCTGGAGAAAGAGACCAACCCCCAGCTGTCTACAACCCCCCTTCAGGAAGTTATAGAGAGTGATAAGGTCACCTCTGAGTCTCCTTTTCTCCAGGATAAACAATCCCAGCTCCCTCAGTCGTTCTTCATATGGTTTGTTTTCCAAGCCCTTCACCAGCTTTGTTGCCTCCTCTGGACACGTTCAAGCATCTCAATGTCCTTCCTCAGCACTAAACTGAACTGAAAGCCCTGCTCTGATCAAATCAGGGGTTACTATCAAACATCTCCAATTTCCCAGCACACAGGAAAATACTCATGTGGGTGGCAGTGGGGGAAGACTTGAATTCTTTCAGTCCTGAGAGAGGAGGAATAAAGATGACATAAAAMGAGAGGCCCTGAAGAGATTTCACAAAAGCACCAGAAACCTGCTCTTTTTTTGTTGTTGTTGTTGGTTTTTGTTCTTTTAGATCACACCAAAGCAGCTCCCAAGCAAATCACATTGCAGCCCTGCAAGGATGTGAAGTTGCAGTGCTCAGAACATATTGGCAGCACAGATGGACTCTCAGCCAATTCCTGAAACACACCACAGGGCAAAAGGGACAGAAAGTGGCACTGGGTGGGACTGTTCCTAAACAAGACCCTTTTCCAGCCTCATTTCCCACACACACTTGGTGCCTTGCAAAAGTTGCTTTATCTGTGAAATAAATCAAGGAGCTCTTCTAAAGAAAATTGAGCTCTAATAAGCACATGTGCTCAACTTCATTTTAACACAGATAAAAGGATTTAAGGTTTCCTCAAAGCCTTTAAACACAGATTACTTAAGAACTGTTCCCAGGACAAGTATTCTGTTACATCAACTGCGTGCTTTGCAAGAATATTTGTGCAGTATGAGAAAGATAAATACATGTATTTATGATTTACTGTCAGTAAATCCAACTCACACTGCATTAAGTAGAAGYTTCCTAAATACAATGTGCATGGGTGAAACAAAAAAGCATTCCCATAATACTCTGCACACACAATTTATGGCCATATTTATATTATTTTAGTTCAAGCTTTAAAAACATGGGAAGCTKTATTCCTAAGCCCTCAAAAAAAAGTTAAAAATTTAGGGCCCAGTCTTTTCCCCAGCAGGACCTATGGAAGTTCAATCATTAATTTCAATCAAAATGAGAAGTATTCAACTATTAATTGAAACATTTCAGGCATGAYTGAATAGAAATCTACAACTGCAGTAATGGGTGACATTGCAAGTCTCCAAAGGGTCATAAATCCAGGGAGCTTTCTGAAATGGAAGAAATGTGAATTTTGACACCTTTTCATTTATCTGTTACTCAGCTATGTTTTTTGGGAAAAGTCCACTTCTAATGCATTGTTATTGCTGGTAGTTATTCACAATTCTCCTTCAAAGACCTGARGCATTTTCTACACATCTTTCATCAGCTCAGATTTACCAGGGCAAGTYCTTTTTCTCTGCTGCTGCCCGGCCATGTGTCAATACCAATAAAGATCTACAGAAACCCAAGACACTCAAAATCAAAAAGAAACCTTAGCTCAGCTAACTGCTTGCACCTGAAACAACAGAACTTTTGTCACTGTCATACACAGAAATTGAGAATCCGAAGACAAATTTTAATGATGGAAACAAGTAATGGCTTCCTTGTTGAAATAGCAAATATTTCCTCATAAAAATCATCTTTGCCTACCAGAATGAAGGGTTACATTCAGCTGCCAACCATTTTTCAGACTGAACCCACTCTTTTAAGATGTAACATTTAGGGATTCTATACATTCAACTTGTCTCAGTTACTTCAGGAGTGAGACTCAGTTGTTTTGATTAATGTTTCCAATGCAAACAAATCACGAAGTGCACTGAAGTGGATAAAAACACAAATTACATTTCTAGTTGGGAAAAGATTGTTGTGACTTTATGACACGGCAGCTGCTACTTAAATTTAAGGGTTGTAAGAAAAGGAGAAAGGCAAAATGGGAAATTAAACCATATGTGCTCCCGAAGTGGTGGCAGATCTTTTTCATTCTAATTTCTCTATTGAAGGAAAGTTTTTTTTTTAAAGAGGCGATGAATGTTTGCAAAGCAGTTTCCCAAAGAGCAGTCAGCTGAAATTCAAATGCTAAAACAGCCTCAATTCAACTRCTAAAATTTGGATGTAATGTAGCAATTTTCAAGTCGTGCCTGCAGGCCATAGACATTCTTGTTACACTCAGTAAGATTTTAATTTTAAAAATAAAAGCTGTTGTACCCTTGAACTTGCTGAGCTTCAGTGAAAAAGAATGAGCAGCACTGCTCCAGTCACAGCTATTTTGCTATCAGAATAAGCAAAAGCAGCACTGAGAGCTGCAAATGTGCCACTGAACTGAAAACTGCACTGCAGGCTTTTTTTTTTTTTTTTTTGCATGTCTCAAACCTATTCTTCTCTGCACTGAAGATGTTTTATTATCTCCTGTATTGCCTACTGTCCACAGATATCTGACTTGGTTATTTCACGGTTTCTATTAGTAATAAGAATGATTTGTGTTTTTCTCTGTCTTGAAGGAAGCCTGACCTCCTGCTCCCAGTTTCTGCCAGGCCAAAATCCTCTTCTTGATTTTCCCCCTCACTTACACTCCTGGCAGTGGCCTGACTAATTTTCCTTCTTTGTGTGCTTTAGCATTTCTGCTGCATCTTGCCTCAATCTCCTTATAAAAATAAAATTTAACTCAGCAGAAAAGTATTTACTCCCATAATTCTAAACAAATAGTGCAAGTTAAGTAATAATCATAAATAAAATGAATATTCAAGGTTACCCACAAGTACAAACTGTCTTAAAAGGAAGGACAGAAAGGCAATTCTTCCTCCTTCTAGTCACAATGGAATTTCAAAGTTTAAATAAAAACAAACAAAAAATTAACCAAGCAAATAAAATCAGCATGTGACTACATATGTAGAACACTTTAATCTCAAAAAAAACTCAAAAAAAACCCCCCAAAGAAATCATAATTGTTAACTCCCAAACAACTCAGCRGCCACTAGTTTAGAACACTTGATTTGTAAAGGAAAATTGCCTTCTTTTTATTACATTCTCTTCCTAAATATAGGGAATTCTGCTGGCCTTGAGTTACAATTTCAGAGTATTCTCAATTACATAGTAAAATAATGATGGCCCTGAAGGTGTTATGTCAGATAAAATGGAAACAGAAGCATTATTCAATCCGTGCACATTTTAGAGGTAAAGTCACAATTCTCAGTCAAAGAAAAACTTTTGCACTCCATGAAAATCAATTAAAAAAAGAATCTCCATGCCTTAATCTAAATCACTTGAAGCATTCCCTTGAACTTATAAAAATTATGTACAAAACGATTCAGAAAATTAAAGAAACTGTAACAAATATTTACAAGATTTACCCTGATAACATCTTATGGCTAAACAGAATTCACAAACATTTTATAAGAATTCTAAGAAGACTTGTTGAGGAYTAGAAAGTCAATATATTCTTAAAGTTTCTCAAAAGCTGCAAACTCTTTACAAATTGAAAAGCCCAAACTAACAATACTTCTAAATGCACAAAGCTTTTTTTCAAAATTGTGTTTATTTCCTGCTCCCTCATAATTTTACTTCCTTTTTTGACATGTGAAATGTGAGTAGGGCTTTTCATTCTGAGTGCTATAATCACTGTAATAACAAAGGACTCTCCTCTTCTGCTGTATAATAGAAAGTTACAATGAAAATAATTTCATGTGTAGTCAATGGTATGAAACCAAGAGATTCAAATGGTTTAGAAGAGAAAGGGGAATTTTATTCTTACAGGGCTGAGCAATCACACCCCAAACATAAAGAAAGTCACTTCGTTTTGGTGGTAGATTCCAAGCAGGTTTCCATGATGAACTCTCAGAGCTGCCTGTTCTCAGTAACCTGCACTTAACTTTTTGCAGAATGCACAGTACAGATAAAGGCTTCATGACACAATTCTGATACAATTTTTTACTAATATTTGTACTAGAAATAAGTATTTTATTTTCATGCCTACCTGGAAATATGTATCAAATCTACCTGGAAATACGTATCCAGCAATCCATGTATCCTTGAATACCTGTGCCACCAGTTATCCAAAAAGTTCTGCCATTATGTGCCCACAAACACACAGAACAAAAGCTTTAAAACTTACTCTGCTCCTTCTTAGGATGGATAAATACCTATATTCAGTCTTTAAAAAATTATCTTTACTTCCCTTAGGACTAGAACTGTCTCAACAGCAATTTCAGCCCCAAAAAGATAAAGTAAATAAACCCTGACACACCAACCAGCATTATTTCCAAGGACTCAATCCCAAYAGTAATAAAATAAATAAAGTTTCTTGTCCTAAAAAGACTTCTCTGTCCTGCAGTGCACTGAAGAGACTGGAAGCAGTTGATATGCATCCCAGGCATAGGCAGGCCCAGCAGGCACAGATGCAACTCCAAAATTTCCCTCCATGTAATTTTCAGGACAGTTTTGTCAGGGTGTTCCAGCTCTCACACAGCAAAGGCACAGTCAGGGTAGAGMACTCAACAGGCAATTCTCCTGATTTCATCAACAGCAAGGCAAGACACCCACCCTGCTGGGTAACACCACTCAGATGTTTCAGCATTTGGTTCCCACAAGGATTAGAGCAGGAAGGAAAAGGAAAATCTTACTTGACTTCACAGGAATGGATGCTTAACTCTTTGTGGAGGAGTCCACTTGTAAGGTGAAACACCAGGACAGAGCCATTGCTTGTKCCTATAAAAATTGATTAAAAAAATATAGGCACATCTTTTATTCTTTTTCTTCCATGTTTTAGTGAAAATGCAGGATTTACAGCTATTTCTCTCTCTCTCTCTCTTATTTTTAGATACCTGTAACTCTTATATTTTACAATTTTACAAAAACSATGTTAATTTCTAGCACTTAAATCCCAAATAT
The DNA here is from genome assembly GCA_003546035.1 of Mixornis gularis. Classification (NCBI taxonomy): domain Eukaryota; kingdom Metazoa; phylum Chordata; class Aves; order Passeriformes; family Timaliidae; genus Mixornis; species Mixornis gularis. The sequence goes on from QVAJ01000010.1 coordinate 715,796, forward strand.
TAAACTCTCTGCAGCCACTGATATCCACGTAGATCAAGACAATTTTCCAAACCTTTTTGTGGAGGCTGTAGAAAATCTGATTATTCTTCTTGTATTTCCACAACACACTCACCCAGCTGAAGAAGAAAGAAATGTTTCTTTCTTGCTTTGATTACAGGAGATGAGTAAATGCCTCAAGGAAATGTTTTAACTGTTATCCCCCAATAATGCCAGGGGAGAATTCTGGGTATATTTTATGGAATCATTAAAGCAATTCTGCTTTCTCATCCTGAAATAATGAGTTCTTTCAAATTAGAAATCAGTAACTTAGTAGCTTTGAGCTTCAATTACATCAAAAACCTTCTGAAACACTGAAACTTACAATTTTCCATTAGACACTTCTTTATATTTATATCAACTCTATGAAATAYAACAATGGATACCTAAAGAGCCATTCAGGCATGTTAAGTTTAAAAAGACCTTGCTGTAAATGCACTTTACACCTGTTTGTTTTCTAATCTTTATATTTCACCTTTTTTAACAGTTGCAGCTCATGGAAAACCACAAGTTATATTTTAGCAGCATCACATCATGTCATGATGGACTGCCTATGGTTTAGAGCACAACTCTGAAAGAGGATGCCAGAAAAATCAGCTTTAAATAGGGAAAATCCTGAGTTAATCCATCAGGTGCTCACTGGCAACTATTCTAATAGCCAGATGAGTTTCACTACATCTGTGGTAAAACAGAATAGATTAATCCAGAAAAAATAATGCGTTGCAAGTGTAATTTTAGAAATTCACATCAGAGCAAAAATAAAGTCTCCGTAAAGTTCATCTACTTGTTCTAAGAATGCAGGGGTGCAGAAGTCCTGTAGCAGATTTTCTGAGAGAAASAGAGCATGATCTGTATTTRGAATGAGATATTGAAGTACCCAGCTGAGGCCTGCCTGGCTGAGGCTGGGCCTTGAAGGCCCTGAGGCCTTGAAGCTGTTGCACAGGTAAAATCACTTGTRGCACAGCAAAAATTARATGTTCAAGTAGTAATGTGAGATAGTGTGTTTTCYAAAAGTCACTGAGAGCAATTATTAGTGAGCATGTTTTAGCCACCTTAAGAGTAAGTTAAACAATGTGTGTTTGCATTTTTCCTGTGCTGAATGGCAATAAAAATGTCGCTCTAACTATAAACTATATAAACTGTATATAACCTGCCATCTTAAGTAAAATAAACAGAGAATGTGTGATTAACCATATTAGTCGAACATATATTACTCTCAACTCAACCTCTCTTTATTTTAAAAGTTCCCTGCTTCAAAGTCTCTATTTCCTGACATTCAGAATGAAATGAGAGCAACATGTAAAATGCTGAGTGTATCACCAGACCAATATCACAGCAAATAACRTGATAAATAAAAACCTGCTACTATATTGCATTTTTCAGGTAGCATTGCTTAAACCCAAGACAGGAAAAAACCCAAAGACTCCCAGAACCAAACCAACACAAGCATCACTATCTGCAATAAATTACACAGGATCAACACCTAGATTTTTCTTTTCTGTACTAACAACTATATTTGAATTTAATACAGAGAATCTCTTCTTTCAAGAGCAATGGATAAGGTGCTGAAGGCACTCACCCACAGCAAGGATGGGCTCATACTGTTTGATGTTTTTGGTTGTGAGGGGCGGGCACATGCGGATGGCGAACGGGGGCAGAGGCAGCCCTGAYAGGAGTCCCGTCAGCAGGAATTTGAGGTGCACTTCCTGCAGGAATGAATTCCTGAACTCTTCTCCAGCGCTTGCACCTTGCCCTGYTTAAAAATGAAAGCTCTTGTTAGTAGAAGGTTTTAGTTGGAGGCGTTATAAAAAGTTTTCAGACAGAAATTTATGTAATTAAAAATACGAACAATGCATAAGATGCATTTCTTCCTCTTGAGCTTTTTTGAAGACTGGTTGCTGTCTAGATTTCACAAAGAGGGGATGTGTCAGATAAATYGGCTTCTAAGATTAGTAACAAAAAAATCGAAGTGTTTTGTCCAAATTCCATTTTAAAACACGTTTTTTTCCTCAAAGAAAATGAACTTGGAACATTGGTCCTCAACATAAAATCGTCAAGAGAATTTATTTGATAATTTCTTTAGCAAAGAGGAATCCTTCTATTTCAGAGCTACTATTAGAAAATAATTCTAATAAACACCTTAAGTTCTTAAGTAAGCCGAAACGTACAATGACTCAAAGCCACAAGAAATTAGCACCAGTACTATCAATGAAAGAAATTCTTACCAATCATGTTGTCTAATGAGAGGTCTGGGAGTTTATTTTGGAATGCTCCAACAGGGATTCCACAGAAGGAAACTGGGGAATACAGAGGTGATGCACTGGAACTGCTGCAAAAGGAATGGGAACAAGTTCCTCATGCAGGCACAAGCTCCATCCCCAAGGGACTCAAACAGCCCCTGAAGGGACTCAAACGGCTCCTGAAGGGACTCAACCAGCTCCTGCAGCCCTGGCAGCCCTTGGTGTCCTGCTGGGCTGGGGCAGCTCTGTGTCATCAGCAAAAACAGAGACCTCCCTGGCTCTTAAAATATTCCATTTTTCCTGACAGATATCAATGTTTTAGAAAGAACTCTTAAGAACATAAGTAAAAACCAAGAACATTTGGATTCCAAACACATTTCCTGGGTATGCAGCACAAGGAATCCATCTAGCAGTGGTTTTGGGAACACTSAGAATAAAAACACTAAATCTCTGATGAGAAACAAGAGGATCTACGTTGAAAATCTGCTACTATTGACATTTAAGATAATTCTATTTCTTTTATGGCAGTAAGTTATTTATTTTATTCCACAGTACTTAAAAGGGTTATTGCAGCAGAAGAACCTTAATACATTGACTGTATCACTTCACACAGTATTTTGAGAGACTGCTCCAAATCTAAAATTCTAAAGGCTCTGTGTATAACAACATTATTTATACCTCCATATTCCAGTCACCTGCTGTGCAGCTTCATATTGCTCAGTGTCAAATGCACACAAATCCAGTAGAAAGTCATTCTCCTACTAAAAGTGTAGATCTTTACAGACTCATTTGGTCCTTACATATGACTGCAAGTGAGGGATTCATTCCTAAGGAAAATTATGTGGTCTGAAGAAAGCCAAATGGGAGGAAAATGCTCCCCCCAGATAAAATGAATACTCATTCTAGCTTTTGTTTTCTTAGTCCAGACAGTCAGGATGGAACTGCCTTTAAAGAAAAAAAAAAAAAAAAAAAGGAGTAAATACAGTTCCTGCACTTCCCCAAAGAAAGGGAACTGATCTATCTGGATGATACAGTTTGTTCCTCCTTCACTCACACACATTCAGAGCACAGGAAATACTCCCATGCACAGAAGGATCACTGTTGCCTTTAAAATACCACGAAACACTGAACACCACTTGGAAAAAAAAAAGAAACTCAGGTAAGAAAAATAAATCTCATTACCTGTTCCTCACATTTCTGCCAGAAATGCTGGATTTTAGCTCCCAGATCATCACCCTGCCATCACTGACTATGAGAGCTGCAGCATTCTCATTCACTGGGCAGCACACCATGCTGAAGGGTCGCACTGTTTTGGTCACCCTGATGGCATCACACTGACTTCTTAAATCATAAACCAGCTCCTGAACTGGCTCTGGATCTGGAACACCAACACCCACAGAGAACACAGAGTGAAGAACACGGGGTGTGAGCAATCAACAGAGGGAAATGTGAAGCATGGGACTCAAATCCATGTGCTTCCTGAGCAACAATTAGGAAAAGCAATCAAAACCARCACACTCTTGATCTTGCTGAACACAACAAAGCTCTGGAAAGTTCTCCAAAATGTAACTTTGTTCTTTTAATATATTATTCCATATGAATCTTGCAAAATCTAAAACAATAACTGTTTCACAGCTGGGCAGAACCTGCATGTGCTCTCCACAACCCAAAACTCCAGGTTTACTGGTAAACTTGGAAGTCAGTAATGTGGCTCACTAGAAATTAGCAAACTGCCCAAACCAAAATGAACAAACAAAACTCCCTATGTTTTCCCTTTTTTCCAGACTCCACCATTAGATTTAAAAGACCATTCTTAATAACATTTCATGAGACGAAAGTTTAATAATTCAGATTTTAATCTAAATTTAAGCCCGTATCTTAGGTCTCAAATAAAGTTTTCCAAYTGACCAAATTACTTCCAAAATCTCGTGTTTGCCTAAAAAACGTTCTTCTTAAAGATAAAAAGAACACACTAATATTTTATTTAAAACATTATCCTATATGTGACTGTTAAGTCACTTATTAATTTGAGTACTGTTTAGCAATAAAAGGATATTCAGGAGATTAATATAATCTATTTCGCACTTAATATCAGCGAATTCAAAAACTTTTTGAATTCGTTTTGGGAAAACACATAAATTAAATAATAATTTAATAATAATAATAATAACAAAATAAAAGCATAAATTTATATTTAAATTTCAATTCAACGTGTAAGAGACAAAACACTAAAAGAGAAAACACTAGATTGACCATCCTGTACGAGGCATGATGGTCATTAYTGGTATTAAATTATTAATTAAAATGCATCAAAGCTCATTTCTGGACATTTTTGGTGCCAAACTCACCTGGCTCTTCAYTGGGAGTTGCAGTGATGCTGCAGCTGGATCTGCGAACCCTTAATGTGATACAACCATTTTCATGTAGGCAAAACAAGCCATCCCTCTGAAAACAAGGGATTACCTGGRCAGAGAGATGGCTGTTAGATTGCACATCCAAAATCTGACCCTTTGCAAAGGACACTTGCAAGGGAGCTTACAATTCCTAATGTTTAAATAAATCATTAAAAATGTTATCATTCAGGCAGCACTCCCATGAATTTCTACAGCTACAGGATTTGTGACTGAGGAAGTCAATTAATTTGTAAAAATAACTGAAAGGTTTTGATTGAATTGTTGCAATAAAACCCAACCAAATCTTGCTCACCTGTATGAAAGGCACCCCTGTCCTTTCAATGGCAATCACACCCACTGTCTGATTCACTTCCAAGTCAAGGATCAGAATTTCCCTGGGATACAGTAAGAGCATGTAGTTCCTTTTGGAAGGCAAATATGACAACTGAAGACAGTCGTTGAGTGTTACAGATTCAGCACTGTAAAATCAGACATGAACTTTTATCACGTTGTGTCAATGAAGAGATCAAGTTCAAAATAAAATTAAGTTTCATTTTTCCTGCAACTGCATTTTTTCAAGTAAGCTCTATTTTGATCACAAGGCAATTGCAGATTTCCATTTCTCTGTCAGAGCAGTGCAAAGCCTCACTGACTTCCAAAAACCCATTCTGTTGACTTTTGTCTAAATAAGATTGCAGAGTAATTTTAAAAATTTCACTTCATTCAAATGGAACAAGTGTAATTCTTGCACATCTCAAATCCAAAGCAATTCACTTAGGAACAGCACTGGCTGCCCTGACATTTCCTGGCATTCATGGGAAATTACTCTTAGACACACTGCTTACTTCAATTTTTACACTCTTGTCTACCTTACAGCCTTTCACCTAAGTCCATTGATAAAATCAGGTATACAAAGCATTATCTGAGAAGAAATATTTGCCACTTACCTTGGCTTTTCATTACTGATTAAGATTTTTACTTTATCAAGGGCCTTTTTGGCCCCTGTAGCAGCAGCCAGCTTGTTGTGAGAAGGACTGGAATGGGGACTGGAGATGTAAACTTTCTTCCCTGAGCTGGCAGGAGCTTTGGAAGGGGAGAAGTCAGAGATGAACACTATTCCTTCACTGGTGAGCACTGGACCAAGAAAGAAAAATAGCACAATTCAGTCTGCAATTTGAYTGTGGCAGTCCATTTTAATGACATTTTGGTGAGGAGAAATGTTAATAACTTTGGTAATACTGTATCAGATGGAAAACTCACAATTCTAGACAATCAGCACTTTCTGACTGAAAGAGCAGCAGATGGTCCATTTAAAATCAATTAATATCCAAAAAGCTCAGCTTTCAAAATTAAGTTTATATTAAAAACTACTGTATTACTGGCAGAAGCTCAGTAATTCTCTCTCACCAACTGCTTTTCTTTAAGATTCACAATACAAACAGAAGACAGAACACACACTGACTGTATCACCACTTTTTGTTCTCATGCAGAGCATGGCTCAAATAATCATTAATTCACATTATTTATGTTACAGCACAAAGCTCAGCTGTACAGCTGAAGTGTTTATAGAAGGTTGACTGATATGGCAGATRAAAAATCTCCAAACTACAAAGGCTGACAACTGCATTGTCTCATTGCAGATCAGGAGTGATGAGGCTGAACTCAAGAATAAAATGGTGACACTACTATTTCTCTCAGTTTCTTTTTGCTAAAATTAATAAATCTGCACTACGACCCCCTTGACATCTGAATTGCTTCTGGTACTGATCTCACACTGAGTCTCCTAAAAAACTTTCTGTTGAAAATAACATTTATTCCTGGTCTACTTATCTCCCTGGCTTCTCCCTCAGCACCCATCCCTTTACAGCCTTTTACATTTTATTGGGCTCTCTCTCCTTGGCTTTCCCCAGCTCCCTCTGCACACTCCACACTTCCTTTTGTAAAGTCTCAAACGTTTCTTTTCAGATCTCTAACTTCTCCACTCAAGTCTGTTTTCCCCCCTCCCACAYGATAGCACCTTCTGAAATAAGATTCCACACTGGCCAAAGGCTCCCTGTCTTTGCTCTCCAACTGCTTATTGGCATTTCTGACATTATTCTCTCCCATCCATTACTTTTAATTTCAACATTTACATTCCAATTTAACAATTTTCCTGGTCACACACGCCTAGGCCCCACTGTTTTACAAATATACAATGTATACGTATATACATATTTATACAATATAAACTTACAGGCTAAATGTGAGGGATCAAAGGGGTCAAACGAAAAAGACAGGATATTTTCAGCATAACTTTTCTTCCAAAGTTTGGTGCCTGTGTCTGCATTCCACAGTACAATATAGTTTGGTGGGTGAACTGCAAGCAGTAAATCTCTGGAAGCATCTTGATTCCACAGCCACTGCATGTCTGTCAAAAGAAATAAGGAACAAAATTAATATTTGGGATGGCATCARTTTGGACACAAATGTCTTCTCCACTCTAAAACCTTTTAATCAGTCTTAAGTTCAAGAGTAAAATGAAACTGAGTGTAACACTCAGCTCTTTCAGAGCTGGTAAGAGCTTTCYCTGGTTTCACAGAAAATAAAAGGCTTCATTTGGTCTGAAAAACTGTAGAAATCTTCAAATGGCATGGTCAGAACTTCTTTAAACCTTCAGTGAATCAGTGTCAGGAGTAAATAAAACCCAATTTATAATGCACACAAACAGAAAGTAATAAAACTAAAATGAACTGTAGTCAATAAACAAATTTTCATTGGCCCAGTATCAGACTTAAAATGTTGCATTTTCTTTCACAGGATCTATAAAATGGAATAATAACAAAAAACAAGCAACCTAATTTCATAAGGGGACTTTTATATAATAGATTTAAAAAGCCCACCAGGTATAACATAAGCATCATCACAAGTTTTTAAAATAGCTGAAATGTCTTCAAAAACCCCAACTCCAGCTGAAGAGCAAGAAGATGTACTTGACATAGTAAATGTTATTATTTCAATCAATACCATTCATAAAAGTAGATTCTACCTTTTTGTCACAACATCTTGGAAAACATCACCACAACGAATTAAATCTCACAGCATGCCTCTGGGGGACAGTAAGTCTTCCATTTACTCATAAAATGAACAAGCAAACMTAGAGAGTGCTGGTAATCCCAACAGGAAAATTCCCTGTCAGAACCGAGCACCGTTTATCAAAGGCAGGTGATGGATTTGTATACAACGCTCCATAAAATAAATCTCATCTAAACATTGGATTTAGGGGAAAAAGGCAGTGTCATTACCTTGGATGGGCTTTGAGTGCTCCTGGATCTCACAGCGAGCTGTTCCTGTGGCCACATCCCACACGATGATTTTCCCCGTGGCGTCAGCAGAAGCCAAACGTAAGGAATATGGAGAGCCAATGTTGTGGTGGTAATTTTCCTTAGCCCATTTCACCTGCAAACACAGATGGGAATTGGTTAAAGGAGACAAATATACAGCACAGACACCACAGTTCATGTTTTTCAGATAATGAACTCAATAAAAAAAGCACAGTAATAATGCCAACAGCAGCTGTAACATACCTTTAAGGCACCATCACTTGTGTAAATTTAAGGTAGGTCAGCACTGTGCTGCATGACTGCATGGCTGATATYCTCAAACTGCATAAACAACAACCCTTCCTCCTGGAGGTAACTACAACAATGTACACCATGGGTATAGAGAATTTACTCAAATATTTAGAGGAAACCAAATGGCAATGTTTAAGGTTCTGTGGGCACCCACAAACCTAAACCCACKGACTTCTAATCAAATGAAAGTTGTAAATTATCATTCCATTTTTATACACACGTAATTTTCCTAATCTGACAAATACGTTGTGGTATTGGTGAAGAAGAAAGGTYAGTCTTTAATTTATGTGTTGTCTCATAACAAAACTAAACCAAGTTCCTGCTGATGGAACATTTGTTATCATTTTGGTTATTTTCAGCACGTTGCCACCTCTGATTTCCAGGTGCCACTTTCCAGTTTGGGATTTCAAGCAGCACAGGCTTGTAAACTGGCAATACTTATGAGAGATCTGTGTCTTGAAATCTGAAACACTCTGTCTACAACTCCTCCCAGATTCCAAGGGGATGAATAACACTGACTTCTTCCTTATCTATCCCACATAGAGCTGCTTTTTGCTATCTGCTTTTAAGGTGAACTTCTGCCCCAGGAGAGACTGCAGACACTGGCAGAATAAAGAGACATTCTTGCTAAGTGATGGGAATTCACCTGCTACAAGAATTCCACCCTGTGTGCTGTCACTGCCTGTCCCAGAAAGGGTGAGGCAAACACAGGACTTCCTGCAGATACTGAAAACGTGACATTTAAAAGCTCAGACAGGACTATCATCAGGCCCCACTAACTTTGCACCATGAGCCAGATTTCCAGCAGCCTTCAGAGCCCTGCTGGCACCTTTTGCTGCCCCCCCCAGAGATGGGAGCAGGATGTGTCTCACAAACCAGCTGAATAAATTAAACAAATGTGACACGTGCACAACATACAATCTCCAGCTATAAACTCAAAGCATGTTTCTACCAGAATCACTAGGAATTCTTGAGAGACTCTYCTCTACCTACAAATCTCATTTTTGCAATTCCTGCCTCCCTGCTGTTCAAGAAAGAACTGCCCCTGAGGATACCTGCAGGTGGCTGGGCAACTATAATTGTAAAAACCTGCAAAACTATTTATTTCTCAGTCAAATGTATGTTACTTCAAAGCAAATTCCAAGTCTGGAAAACATCCTTTCTCAAGGGAGGAGTTGTCACCGAGTTCAGAACAATAAAAAAGGAGATCTTTACATGACCAGCCCTAACCAGAGCCCACATGCTGCTCCCACACCATGAACCTCTTTCCTCTCTGCAGTCACATTTATCCAACAAGTCCCCACGCAGGACCTGACCTTCTGCTAAAAGAAATTATTTTCTAGCAGTATTAGCCACTGTTTACCCTGACTTCAAAATACAGCAGCACTGGTCAGAAACAGGAACCAGAGGTGACTTTTTTTAAATTTTCACAATCCATACCACCTCATTTGTAAAGCCTCACTATCGCTGTTTATTAATGCATCAGAAAGGACACAAATGTCATTTCAACCCWCTCATTTTTGTGAGGGATCAAAAAACTTCTCTTATAATTAGATTTCCTTCTGTAAAAGCACGTTTTCAGTAACGTTTTCAGTAACTTTTTTTACTCTTTGTAAAGGTAAAATCAGATATAATCCATACAAACCCATCTGGACAGATGGACAACTAACACGGATTCATTTTCAGCGCAGCTTTTACCTATTCCAGACACAGTTACAACAGCCAAAGGAGAGGATGTATTTAAAGGAAAACAGCAAAATGGACAGCAAAAGGATTACGAAACAACTGTTTTTATCTTTGTTTTCTTCATAACAGATGTGGTGTGGTTTGGAATCTTTCTGAACTGAAGCACAGGTTTTTGGGGAGAAGATCCTCAGCGGACTGAGTTTGCTGGTGTGAGCCTCTGCTCCGAGGAGTTTAAGCCAGACTTACACAGCACATTTCTTACAGATCCACTCCAGCTTATTTGTGCTCTTAGCATTTATAAACTCTTAAAAAAAAAACAGTTTAGGAATAGAAGAAAGTTTCTTAGGAATGTAAAGGTATCTGCAACRATCATGGCCTCATAATCATTTCTTATATAATGCTCACTTCTTCATAGCAGAAGAGAATTTTTTTTTCATTCTCCCACCTCATAAATTAGCAATTTTCTTACAGTCTACTTCCATTCATAAAGGTTCAGGTAGTGGCTCTGAAAAATTAACTTATAAATTATTGGTCTTCAGCACTTCTTCTGTTGAAATAATGTAACTTCTCAAAGCTACTGAATGTAACCAAACTTACTAAAATGCAGCCTCTGCATGGACCAAAAACTAATTTTGCTACAATTTGTTACATAAGCTAAGTGAAAATATTAAATCCTAAGTGAATCTGTCATTGTCCACAATCAAAGAAATGATGAATCAAAGAAATATAGCCCGTTCCACACTCCACCCAAAGTCAAACTCTGCAATTTCAAGTCAAGGACCTTCAAAGGAAAGTACTGGTAACCTGCACTTAAACTAAAATTTTAGCCATTTTATATTGCTAAAATAAATGTTCAGTTTTGTCTKCTATTATTCCTTTTSTAARTAAGGAAAGRAGAAAAAGGTTAAAAGTAACTTTCTASACAAATGGTGCACTTCCATAACAGGGAGGATCAGAAAAGGCAGCAGCAAAGAGCTCCATCTGGTATTTTGTAATATTCATTTGAAATCCTCTTATGCTAACAGCTTCCCTAGAAACATATTTATGTTCTGTAATACTAAATGTTTCCAGATATCCTATCTTTTATATTCTACATTTTCTAGAAAGATACACCATCAACCTCAACTCAAGTTTCAGCATGTGCAATGCAACTTAGCTGCAAAAGAGATCATATAATATACATGTATTTTACACCAGATTTCACGTGCAAATCACATGGAWCATCATGTCAAGTATTTCCTGTGATTTAGAAGGATAAATACTTGACCAGAACCAAGTAAGACACCAYAAACCAGGTACATCTCACCTTGACAACACTGGCTTTGTGTCTCTCCAAAACCTGCAGGGTCTGGGCAGAGTTGGCATCCACCACGAGCACCAGGGAATGGCATCCATAGGCAATCAAACCTTGCCAGCCCCTGGGAGAGCACAGAGCACCATCAACAAGTAAAACAGAACAAAAGCTCTTCACATCAGGAATGTGACTTAACTTTTTTGGTAAGTTGAATGCATGCTACTAGACATCGTATTTGATGTTTATCGGATGGTAAATACTATTTAGTAACATAAAAGCATTATAAAATAATATTGCACTGTCTGCTGGAAGCCTAAGCCACCACAAAGCATCTCTTTGTGTCCATCTCAGAATCTTCTTCTGTAAGTTTAAAACATCACATAGGAATTCATGAACAGCATTCCCAAATTGTAGATGTAAGAACAAAGGTAAGAAATACACTGGCAATGACATAATCAATTGCATATCTATTTTGTTTATTAATGTCCTTATTTATAAACAAAAAAGGAGCATGTAAACAATGATTACAGTCACAGTGAAAATCTGCTGAGGCCTGCCTGACTTCAGAAGTTAAGCACAGAATCACAGAATGGTTTGGGATGGAAAGATCATCCAGTGYCACCCCCTGCCATGGGCAGGGACACCTTCCACTGTCCCAGGCTGCTCCAAGCCCTGTCCAACCTGGMCTTGGGACACTTCCAGGGATCCAGGGGCAGCCACAGCTTCTCTGGACACCCTGTGCCAGGGCCTGCYCACCCTCCCAGGGAAGAATTTCTTCCTGACCTCCTGATCTAACCTCAATCTACTCTGCTTCAATGGGCACCCGTGTGTCACTGCCGGAGGGGCTGGGGCACGCTGGCCCCTGGGCTCTGTCCCTGCCCAGAGCCGGACAGCAGCAGCTCCCGGGCTCCCCGCCCGGATCCATGGCTATCCCAGCCCCGATTCCCGGCGCTGCTCGGGGGCTCCCGGCCTAAGCCCGAGCCGGGACCCGCCGCCCGCGGCCCGGCCCTCACCAATCCGCCGCGCCCCGGTTGGGCGGGCTCAGGGCGCCCGTCAGGGTCCGCGCCGGCAGCTTGATGTTGACGGTGAAGCGCTGCATGGCRAGGCCGGCGGGGAGCGGAGCCCGGCGGGGAGCGGAGCCCAGCGGGGCCGGTGCCGGTGCCCAGCCCGCGGCCCTGCCGGCACCGCCCCGCAGGAAGCGCCGCCTCGGCGCCGCCGCCGCTCGCAGCTCGGCCGGGGCCCCGCGGCCCGGGAACGGCAGTTCCGCCCTGCCCCGGCCGGGCTGAGAGGTGTCAGTCGCCCCACGCGGATTTCAGAACGGTTCGGGTTGGCAGAAACCTCCGGAGATCATCCACGGCAGCATCACCCCGGGCAGGTGGCGCAGGAACGCGTCCAGGTTGGGTTTGGGATGTCTCCGGAGAKGGAGACTCCACGCCCTCCCTGTTCTGCTGTTCCAGTGCTCTGTCACCCTCAATGTGAAGTTCTTCCTCATACTGAGGTGTCCTTATCCTGTCGCTATCACTGCAGAGTCTGGCACCGTGCTCTGACACTCCTTGGAGATATTGAAATGAATTGGTGAGACCCACTCTCAGTCTTCTGTAGCCCGAACACTCTCTCAGTCTCTCCTCAKCAGAGAGATGCTCCAGACCTTCATCACCTCTGTGGCCCTGCTGGACCATCTCAGCAGCTTCGTGGTTTGCACTGAGGAACCCAGGACTTGTCACAGAAGGGACGCTGCAGAGCTGCCACCCATGGCCAGGGACACGGTGCTGCTGCTTGGTTGTGCTTCCGTGGCTGGGACGGGGAAGGAGCCGTGGGATGTCAGAGATTCCAGCCTCAGGGATGCTTGTGCTTCTTGTCAGGCTGCAGGCTGGGACAACTCACTGGGAAAAGGTCTCCCTGTCCCATCTCCAGGTGCTTGGATGCTGCAGGACAGCCAGAACATTTGTTCTGTTTGTTTCTATTGTGCGACTTTTATTGCACAATAGAAATAGAAGCTCTTCTKGGCATTTTTCCATAGTGATTTCTGCTCCAAAGTACCTCCTCAGTGACAAAACACAGGGACAGACCTCTTTGGTGCCCTCAGTAGCACCACATGTTGCACCACAAGGCACCTACCCATCCTCCAAGTGTCCCCAAGCTGTCACMCACACCAGCAAAGCCACCAGGGATGACACATCCCTGGACATTTRCACTGGAGCACACCAGGCTGCAGAGCACTGAGGTTGGACTCAATAATCTCAAAGGTCTTTTCCAACCCGACCATGCGAGTCTGTGAAGCTTCTAAACCAATTTTCTGTGCTACGGCGTTAATAAGATGACAAGAATTATGTACTTGCAAGCTYATTGTTTAACATACATGGGCTGTTGGGGTGTTTGTTTCTCTTTGAAATAATAATTGTTTGTTTGTTGTATTTTGTGGAGAAAAAGATGCCACTAGATGGCCAGAGATGGCAAGAATGTAGTACCAGCTGCTCACTCTTACATTGCTGCAGTGTCACTTTGTCACRCACAATGTGGATCCTCTTTTTCCCTCTTTTCATTCTAATCACAATTGAATTTGTGCGAGGGGGAACTCAAGAAACAACCTGCAGCTGATGTCTTTCCCCACTGTCTTCTAAAGAAATCTGCTACTGAAGTACAGTACATCACTCACTGCCACTTCTAGGTCACTGTAACATTGAACTTCTTTCTTGAAACTGTCTYGTCCCAAAAGATCTCTCTCTACTCTTAAAACTGAAAAATACCTCTTTGGAGAAGTAAAGAGCTTTTTTTGTTCCCTTTTCTTTGCCATTATTTGAGGACTACGTGATCTAGAGATCAATTTTGTAAGAGCCTGAGCAGCTCCTAGCTTCATTAATTTCAGTTATTTTTGCTAATGGTGTTTTTTTTACTCTGTGTCCTTGGGAAATATGCTGCTGCTCATGTTTTTGGAGGAATTTGGTTATTTTCTTGCTTTGTTGGATTTGGGCTTTGTGAGAAGGGTCTTTTGGAACTTTTATTGCACAATAGAAACAGAAGATCATCTTGACAGTTTTCCATCCGTTTTCTTGACATCAGAAAGCCAAGCAATAAATGAAATGCCTAAAGGAAATAGATACTTTAAGGTAGTTGATAAGCACAGATACCAGAAGAAGGGAAGCGAAGGAGGAAATGAGGGCTGTGCCACCAAATTGGTTGAAAGAAAAATAAGAATCTGAGTGGTTTTCAGGGTCAGATGGGGTGAAAATCAGGGTGCATGAGCCAGGTGAATACATACTGAAGGTTCATCAGGATAGGGAGGAGATGAGGAAAAGGTTTTTGAACAATGATAAGGATCATTGGAAGAGCTGAAAGGAATAGAAATGTGATCTGTCAGAGGGAAAGCAGAGTGTGCACTGGRTGAACTTCTAATTCCACTTCTGATCCACAGCTACTCACAGCTACCAGCACTGAGTGCTCAAGACTGATTCACAGCAAATGGATGGGAACTCAAGATGYTCAGAGATGTTAACTTCTTTTTTTAGGGTGGTTAACTGAATGTCCCCTTTCACATCTTATTGTTAATTTAAACCACTGCCAACCAAGAATACAAAATACATCAAGGCACTTTGTTCTCTCACTCTYCTGTAAATATAATGATACATTTTTGGCTGTTACAGAAAAAGCAAATACCAAGGTTTCAGCTGTTTAACTGTGTAGTCAGTAATGCCATTAAACCCACCAAAACCTCTCAAGTATCCAAGATGTGATACCCTGTGGGAGAGACTTCATTCCAGACAGYTCCAATAGTCCTCACTAAGGACATACAGAGAATAAAGTTCTGGGTGATCAAAAAAACCCCATTTAAATAAAGTAATGATTAAATAAATAGTGAGAAGTGTGATTTTACATAGCTTTTGGCTCCTGACTATAAATGATTTTTCTATGAGTTTGAACAAGAGAAAGTGGGACCGAAGTCTCCCTTTTAGGTTTCTCCTTTACATAGTAATTATTGCAGGAATATTCCTGTGAAAGCTTCTGGGACCTCTTTGATTTGCATGGCCTTAAGTTAGAGCTGCAGGAGCTCCTGGGATCCACTGGTGCACTTTGGATCCACTTTGCATTCCTTTATAGCAACCCCAGTTTGGGGTAGGGGTGTGTAACCAGCCCACACATTCCATGGGGCAGGGTTCTATTTGCATTACAAACGATGCTGCTCTTGCCTTGGTGGTGACATTTCTGCTCCTTCAGTTTTCTGCTGGTTAAGTGTCCCTGGTTGAAAGGGGGGTGCCTCAAAACTGGTGCCATCCTCTCCTCTCGGAGGTTTTGCACAGAGCAAGAGAATTGCACAGTTGAGTTTTGCCTCACAGTTTGGGTTTTTTCCCTTTTCCTTTGCAAAGGCAATGTATCTAAAGTCAAGATTCATTTAATCACAGTCTAACTTCATAATCCCAGCAGGGATCTTTTTTACTTCATGTTGTATTTTCAGAAAAAGATTAAATAAAAAGTATTGATGAAGGAGATTCTATTTCTGGGGCATCAGAGTTCCGCTAAATTTAACACAAAAATAAAACCAATATATGAATTTCAGAGTGTGGAATATTTAGCTTCGAGAACTCTATCAGCTTGATGCAAAACCAGATGGCTTTAATCAAAGACTCAAACACTTGGCTCCCAACACTTTCCAAATGCTTTCAACTGAAAAGTTTAAAATTATCCAGAAACTTTCCCTCCAAGTGAGTGTGGTCTCATCCCATTCCACTGAACCTGCTGGACATGTAAAGGTAAATTCTCAAAGGTTGTGGAGTGAACTGTGAAGAGACTCTAATGACTCCTTGCAGCCTTAGTTTGTTTTGACCAAGTTTCACCACAGGAAAAAATTCTCAAATGCTGTTGTGGTTTTTTCCGAAAATATTTTCCTTCTCCTTTATATATTTCTCTTCTTCTAAGGATCCAAAAGGATGGTGAAGTGTAGGATTATTTAATTCACATATTAAACTCTGTGAATTAAATAATGGTGCCAGTTTTGTGCCATTACTTTYTAATTTCATCCTAGCCCCACAAGTATCCATGTCTGATGTAGCACAATCACGGAGGAGCCCTGGCCCTCACATTTCTTTCTGGTCCTTTCTTTGAATATTCCTGCAGATGAACATTTACCCGCCTCCCTGAAATACATTACTGTAACTGAGGGAAAAATCTCTGGAGAAATACCACAGGGAAAAAAAAAAAAAAGACAGAGGTCTGAAAGATGTATCATAGAATGTGTAGGTTGGAAGAGACCTTCAAGATCATCGAGTTCAACCCAGCC
>QVAJ01000010.1:740504-754443 GCA_003546035.1 Mixornis gularis
CTGAAGCCGAGCCAGGAAAAGAGGAAGTGCGTCTGGGAGTCCTTGCTTTTAACACCTTGTGTCCTCAGAGGCGTGTCCAACTTCTCAGTGGTCACCAAAGGTGCCAACATCCAAACCGGGCCACTGATTGGTTTGACCTCAGCTTCCTGAAAAATCTTACTTCCCTCAAACCACGACAGTTAGAAATGCTGATTGACCTGTAAAAGTCAACAAATTGGATGGATGCAGGGGATTTGCCTGGCCAACAGTCATTGTTTTTTGCATGTTTTTAAGGGAAAAAGACGGGTTTGGAATGTAATTTTGTAGTTCATAATATGTTGTAGTCCTTTGTAAAGTAATTTAAACACAAGTAATCTCAAGGGCTTGTTTCTTGCAGGATATTGACAAACATGACTAATCCACTGTGCCATGATTTACGAAGGGCAAAGTGCTCCTTTACAGATTGAAAAAACAACAAAACAAACCCAAACAACACCACCAAAACACACAAAAAATTTAGTACTTTTTCCCCTTTAAAAGATATCACTTTCCATCCGTTTTTGTTTTATTTTCCATGTTTTAAAACTTTTGAAGGACTGGTTATGTGACTTTCAGGCAAGTATTTTTACAACAGGTAAGACTATTTGACATTGTGAATATTTGCATTGTTCTAGCCCTCTTTGTATTCTTATTTATGCATTGATTGTTGGGGAGTAATTTAAAAATTATTGTAGCAGGATTAGAAATTACACAAGGAAAGTGGCAGAGAGGAATAAGGAGAGAATCAAATAGAAACCTGATTACTTCAGGTATTACCGTTGGGATTGTATAATTAAGTGCATTCCTCATTTCATTACAAAATTCACTGAGAAGTAGAACTGAATTATTTTTCAGCCAGCAACCTTTTTTTTTTTTTTAATTCAAATTTCCATATTGATCTCCTCAGTCCTCAGAAGGGTTTTGGGACAAAATGAGTTCTTGCATCTTTGATTAGGTTGAAAACAATCTGATTTGTGATTTTTTCCATATCTCTTCAGTTCAGTGAGTCACTGTGTGAGACACAACGAGATTCAGCAATGGGCAGCACTGTCAGCTTGCAGACAGATCACAAAATTCTGGTAAATTTGTAGGGGTAGGAAATGATGGGTTTGTTCACAAATAGTCCTGAAGTAAGAATAGATAAACTCTGCTACCCAAATATTTTGCTTTTCACTTATAAAAAGAAAGCATTGACCGGTCCAAACTCAGTGGTCCCCTAAATGCCAAGAAGTTTTTTTCCTCTGATTAATGGAGATTCCTCACAAGATATGACTGCAGTGGTAATTAATCCTGTTAAGTGTTTACTGCTGATAACATCAGCGTTAATGGCCTGGCAAAAGCATTCCCAGCAAGGGGTCAACCATGACAGCTGCTTTGAAAAGGAAAAGTTTATCTTCTTATAACTGAAATAACAATGCTTACGTGTTGTGGGGCACTGAACATTCCTCCCCATGCAACTCCTCAAAGGAAAAATTGCCACATTACAGCTTATTTTGCTGTAGGAAAAACTGTGCAGGAAGATGAGGAAGCTCATCCAGGTCACCCAAGGAATTGGTGGCACAGCAAGGAAAAGTGTGAGTTTGTTATGTCCCAGCCTGATGCCCTGTGATCCTTAAATAAAAGGATTCACAAACACCAGCAGGCTTCACACAAAACCTCCTCATTAACTGATACAGCGTGGATCTCACATCAACCCTGCTTTGAAAATCAGCGTTCAGCTGTGAATAACCCGTGTTTCCCATGGAAGTGCTTGTAACACTGAAACCACTTACAGCTACTGGGATACAAAGCACATCTGTCAAAAGAAAATCCTCATTAATAAAGGATGAGGATTCTGGCTCTTCTACAAAGCCTTAATGTGGCACCAAACCCTTCTCGCTGCTTTGTGATAATTTCGCCTTGGAGAAGAACGAAGATTTCTGACATGGGCTCACGTCAGTGCAGTTACTGCGAGGAGGAATTTGGTCCTGCCTTTCCTCTCTTAACAGCAGTGAAGAAAACAGGTGCAGTGAGAAGAAATAGTGGCAAAAGGCCCACTGAAAGCAGAGCAGATGTTCCAGGTCTGCTGGTGTTTGCACATCTGGTGGAAGAGGCTCTGCACAGCCTGGGATGTGGATGCTCTGGCCCATCCCTCTCTCAGTGAAAAGGAATGGTTCCTGGAAGCAGCATTTGATTTATTTGCTCCTGGCTCACCAAAACACAAGCCTGCATGTTAATATTTATCATGTTAATTAGCATCAGATTGCTACTCTGCTCCAAAAGTAAAACAGCAGCAGATCAATTATTTCGGTGAAGAATTGTTGCCTTTTCAGACAAAGCTTCCAGATTTTCACAACAGCCACTGGTGTAAAACGAGAGGCATTTGCATTTTTAATTTCCCCTCGCCATGACTGATTTTAATTAACAAAAATTACAGTGGCAATGATTGGCACGGATAGATGCTGAAACTAATTACTGAGATGGCATGAGTTAAGATTTAAAATGTTGATTTGATTTTGGAAAAAAAAACAACAAAATAAATAAAAATCAGCTCTAGAGCCCTTACAAAGATTACAGATGGCACCAGTGAGCTGACCTGTCTCTGACAGGGAAGGGGATTTTGTCAGCGTATTTGCATGCAGTGCTTTCCCAAAGGCAGTTTCTCAAACATTTGTTATTCCTCTCCATCTCTTTGATTGAACAATTGAACCCCCTTGTAGCTTTTCTGGTTTTACATGTTTTGATCCATTTGGTCACTGCAGGGATGTGTTTTCAAAGCCGTCTGGAAGCACACAAAGACTTTGGGTTGTACCTCCTGCAGTCCTCAAAGGCAACGGCATCTCATAATTAACAAACAGCTCTGAGAATATGAAAAATGTATTCCCACAATTTCATGGTCGAGAAAAAAAAAGATTTAGACATTAGCTTGACTTGGGTTCTGTTATGTTTTATTGCTCTTGGGTTTTTATATGGTAGGTCTTCTAAAAGTCAAAGAATAATGAAAGAAATATGAGAAACTGGGAGAAAAGCAGAAATGGAAAGAAAAAGAAGAGAGAAAGGACTAGAAAATGAAACTTCAGCCCCATCTAGTAGTGATAAATCAAAGGTTTCTAAAAACCTATGGTGAATATGTCTGTTGTTTTTCCCTGCTCTGTTTTACASTTGTCATTGAGTGGCTGACCATTTATCTGTGTAATTGGTGGAAAYTATTTGGGTAAAACATCCAGTTTTRTGGACTAAAAAATGTGTAGTTRCACAAATGTGTAACTATTTCTTAATATCTTAGAGCTGAAACTTTTGGTTACTAGAAGTCTCTTCCTTCTGTTGAGTTTCAGTCCATGTTCTGCTTCTATATTTCACAACACATGCTTCATATATTAATTTTATGTTAATGAGTTTTAATTAGTTTTCTCAGTTCCATAGGTAACATTTTTAGTAAAATTCCTTTTAACTTAGGCTTTMAAATAGCTGCTTTTTAAAAAGCAAACAGCAGTTTCACCAAATTGCTCCTGTCCCTCCCCCAGGTTTGAAGTCCAAGAGGGATGATGGGATCTGCTCTGTCTCCTTCTCAAGTCACAGGGACTCASTTCCCTCAGGCTGGAGATCAAATGTGCTCAAATGAGAAAAATGGAGACTCCAGATTTCACTTTGAATGCAAACTAAACATCTCTCAGCAAATCAGAAGAGAGCTTTCTTTGAGCTGATGAGAAAATCGCCAGCGTGGGCTTTGGGGCATGAATTATTTCAGGCAGTCTCGTTCTAATATTGTCCAAAGCACCAAATTCTCCAGACCCTAAAGTGTGCAAGAAATAAAATTGTAGGAAGAAAGGCATGTCCTCTCCCCAAAATGATCAGGCAGAGGAAAAAAAACCAGCAGCTCCCTGCAAGATCTTTATTAATATTAYTCTTGTAATAATAATGCACATAATGGCTGTTTTCAGCCGGAGAGGATTTGATGAGCTGATGCTCACACGGTGTAAAATGATGCTCCTCTGCTGAAATGAATGCAGCTCTGCTGAGTCATGTGAGGTGTAAATTAGCTGGTTGTTGTGAAAGTGGAGAAGAGGAACGATGGTGGCATTTCAGCAGATGGAATTTCCTCAGATTTTAGGGATGCCTGGTTTAAGATTCCAGTATGGGGGAAAAGTGAAACCCAGCCTTTCCTGAGCACAGCCCCTTGTGGACTTGACATCTCCCACACTTGGTAAACCCCTTGAAAACCCTTCCCTTGGAGCAGGAAGCAGAGAGAAAGGTGCTGCCCCAGACTCCAATACCCTTTACAATGTATTTCCCCAGCACATTTTCATTTCAGGAAGGGGCTGCAAATGCCTCACTTTGCCAGGCAAGCAGCACTTTTGGGATGGAGACAGCCTTGAAGTAGAGGTGTTTTCAGCCTTCTCAGTTACTCCAGTTAGGCACCACTGGAGAACCACAAGAAATCCTGAGCTTCCTAAGCTTGTCTATCTTTAAAAACACACATCTTTTTACCTGGAAAGCAAATCCCTTTCAAGGGCATTTCCTCAACCAGACATTTTCTCCCCTGCATCCTCTCCTCTGCAGGCAGAGCTCAGGGTGCTACTGAATATACAGCCAACCYTCTGACTTCCTCTAAATAAAAACCCCAATTTCCCAGTGTTAGGAGACACAGCAGAGATTTATACCATTCACCCTCTGACTGGACCAGAATAAAAMCTCTCCTTTTGTTTTCCAAGTGTTCCCAAACATCCTTATTTCCCTGGAAGAATCCCCTGAGCACTCATGCTTGTCTTGCCATTTCTTAAGCACCTGCAATGAGGACAGCCATCAGCTGGATCACATTTTTAGATGAGCCTCACTGAAACCCTGATGTTTTCTCTAAATTATAGATTAGKTTATTGAATTTTCCTTCTTTACTGGCTTTCTTAGGGATAGAGRTGTGCTCACAGTGCAGACACTGCCCTTATTTTCATTCACATTGTGTAAAATGCTTTAAATTTCACCCCAGAGCTGGAAATCATGTCTGTCTGGCAAATTTAGTTGAAACATCCCAGTTTTCTTCCAAGAAACTGGTTCTCTCCTCAGACTGCTGAAATTGGATTACACCGAGGAATAAATCATAGGAGGTGCTAAGAACTGCCAACAGCCAGCACATGAACCTTACAAGACTCTTCTCTTACAGATAAAGGTCTGAACATCCTCCAAAACAACAAATAAAACCAGGATTCTTACTGCAGATTTTTGGACATCTTGGAAAACTGTCTCAATTTCAAGATTCCTAGAGAAATTTTGCACTGCATTTACATTTATTACCTGAGGAGTAGTTGCTCCCAAGTTGCCCTCAATAGAAATCCACTCAGACACATTGTTGGTAGAATACAAAATTTTGGTTAAGGAGCTAAGCTGTCCTTAATTTCAGTACATGGCTGTCCAGCTCACTGAGGTTGTTTTAATATGCAAGTAGAAATTCAGCTGGTGCACAATGCTGAAGTTGTGATTTTCAAACAAATTCAGGCATAAAGTTTATAACAGCAGATTAATTTCTAGTCTGTGTAATTTTCTGAACTAAAAAGGAGAGGATGGAACTGTTCAGAACTRCTGCTTTTCATTCCAACACAGTCTCCTGCAGGACCATAACTTTGTCCAGCTCAGCCCAGGCAGGGATTGCCCAAGCAAACSTTGCAGGGGAGGTTGACCACGGTCCTGCTGATGTTTGTGCTGGCACAGGGTGCAGCCAGGTGAGTTTGTTCTTGTTTTACCTTTTCCTCCACCCTTTGCTGCCAATTCAGAGCAGTTGTCTAAGTGCTGGAATCCACGCCTGGTTCCCCACTCCAAATGACCTGATTTTCCCTCAGATTAGAAGATGCTGATTTGCTTAATGCCTTTGGGAAACAGACTGTCCTGTCTAAATACACACAATTTATAAGTCTTCAATGCACAAGCCTGAGAAATGTTGGCTTCCTTCCTTGGCTGAAAACTGGGTTAATGAGGAGAAACATCTGCCAGTCTGGAGATTCAGTGGTCCTGGCCACGTGGCCAGCATCTCAGCAAAGTAATAAAATCCAACAACTTAAATTAGGAAGAACACTAGGAATAAAAGTTATATACTTATGACAAGACTGTTAAGAAGCATCCTCTCTTTTTTATTTCTSAGCTGCTAAAAGTCTCAGGACTTGATTTGTGTGCTGCACTGAGGGCAGGAGACMCTGGAAAGGCAATGGTCCAGGGAACAGTGGCTGCACACAGTCCCCTACTCAAGGCCTGTGCAAACAGGGAACAGAAGAGGGAGAGATGATGCTGATGAATTATTCATGAATAATAATGCACACTCTACACAGGGGTGGGTATATGAAGCCYTCATCTCCATTCCCTCTCCTGCAAACAGCTCAAGGAGCAGCTCTCTCAACTGATGACTCCAAAGCCCAGCATTTTGTTCTGTATGGGGCGAGCAACGATGTCCAAACAGGTTGGTAAGTTCTCTAGAAATGCTTCATAACCTCCACAAAAAGAACACTTGYACATCCCCAAGCAGACACAGTTCTTTATTAAATTGTTGGTTGAAGTTTTGCAGTCTGTTCCTCCTGAAAGATGCTGCACTGACAATCTGACAGTGACCTTGAGAGCTGCTCTGCTCTGTCCAGRCACAGATTTGTGCTGGAAGCACTGGTGGAGATGGGTGAAGGCTTCTGTTCAATCTCGAGCTAAGGACATTCTCTGAGTGTCAGTTTTTGGGTAAACAATCATCAGAGGTTCAGTTTTTAGATGATGACTCAGAATAATTTACATATAAAGGGAGTAGGAATTTCAAATCTTTGATTTCATTCCATGGTGTCTAGTGAGTCCTAAATGAAAGCCCAGGTAACTTATGTCCTGAAAACTTCTGTAAATGCTTCTAAAAGGTAGACTGACCTCCATGYAGGACATCATCCAAAAGCATGAATCCAAAACCATAAACTCCTTTGCAGAAGGGACARCATCAGAAAAAAGACCAACAGGTGAAAATATAATTCAAAATCTTGGCTTAAGCCCATGAGTCATGCACATTGTCTTAAGTTTTTMTGCATCATGATTTCATCTCAGTTTGAATATTCAACTGAGGTCTGTTTTGAAAATCAAAGAGCAGATTTTGATTGTTGAAACAATTCAGAGTCAAACTGAGTTGAAACTTTTTATTTAATTATTATTTTATTTTATTTTATTTTATTTTATTTTATTTTATTTTATTTTATTTTATTTTATTTTATTTTATTTTATTTTATTTTATTTTATTTTATTNGAGGTCTGTTTTGAAAATCAAAGAGCAGATTTTGATTGTTGAAACAATTCAGAGTCAAACTGAGTTGAAACTTTTTTTAAGTCTTCTTTTATTTTATTTTATTTTATTTTATTTTATTTTATTTTATTTTATTTTATTCTACTGGCTAAGCAGAAATTCACGGGGAAGGCTGGGAAGTGGGGGGGATTTGCTGCAGATGACACTGCTTTATAAAATCTGCCTTGGGGCTCTTTGTGGAGCCTGCAATGGCATCAGACATGCAGGAGCTGCTCAGTGTTTTCCAGGGATCCTGCACCAGTGCCACTCTGTGCTATCAACAACTGGAGCAAGCATTAACCAGTTCATTGGGAGTACCCTTTGTTTAAATAATGAAAGGAACTCTTACATCCACTGAAAAAGTCCCAAGGAGTGAGTAATTAATTAGCACGTTTTCCACTATGAATCTTAACCTCCCTACAATAAAATGTAGTAGCATTGAACTTAATTCTTTGATAAAAATGTACAGTGTTGTTAGAAAGATGCTAAATCTTCAGTTTGCAGGATTGGTTAGGAGGTTTTTGGGTTTTTTTAATCTGATACAGCTGCTGTTGAAACAAATTGTAATCCCAAGGGGTTTCAAAGCGAAAAAAAATATTAAAAATTAACATAATWATTTCACTAGAGGGCTGTCATAGTTTGGATGTTTATTCCTTTTCTATTAAATTTCCTCCTTATCAGGGACATGATACACACACCTCCCCGAAATATGGAAAGAGAAAGAGGTAATATTGCCAGAACAGTAAATCATTTCTGACAGGAAGTTTTCTATCTTGATGCTATGGGCAAAATYGGGGGTAGTGGGAAACAAACACCCACGTGGGTGACATTAAACCTATTTTCCACCACCACAAAGACACTTACAAAGCTTGGTCACAAGGATGATGACTTTGGCAGCATTTTAATTGCATCTGTTATCTGTGGGCGTGGGCAGCCCAGTGAAACTCATCTGAGAGCTGCATGGATGTGTCTTCATTAACTGATGGCATTAAGCTAATGACAAAATAATGATCTGTGCAGGACTAATGTTTTTACTGTAATGTAATAACCCATGAAGAGTGTGTTTTGGATTGCTTTGGTATTTCCTTTAAATAATTCCTAAAACTGATATTTTATGAGGCTGTTTTCTTCTCCCAGGATATTCTAACAAGAGGAAACACCACTGCAGGTGGCCTTTGCAGTCAGCTGTGCTTTGTTAAAGGGTTGTCTGTGATGACATTTTTGGTTGGGAACCTCATCCATTTTTCAGGCTTGAAGAGACCTTCCCACAGCAGTTAAGCCTGGACTTTTACAAGCTGCACTGGAACTGCAGCCTGTGAGRAGCTGAGTGTCAGCAGTTTCATGAGTGATGAGAACCAGGGCGACACAGAGCTCTGATGGCATCGTGGGGCCATGGATGGTTCTGGAAAAGTCAGAGTGCACCCCAGAAACGTGAGGCATTCACATGATTAAACCTCTCAGCTTTGCCCAGCACTCCCAGAGGCTGAAGCTGAAGTCTTCCCTGACTCCCTCTGCTGTCAAGGAAGGCCAAGAAGTGAGGCAAAAGGCAAGGACTGAGATAAMACCTTCACTTCCAGCTGGGCAGGGAGTGACCTCCTCATTTTTGGTGTCTGTACATCTCCCAGCTACCAAGCTCTAAATGCTTGTTCTCTGCCAAAGCTTTTCTGATCCTCCTAATCCCCATCTCTTCCTTACCCGACCACACACACTGTCCTGTCACTGTACTCCCTTCCATCATTTTCTCACCCCACTTAGCAGGCCAGTCTGGCCCAGGCTGAATCTTTTCACACACCCAAGTCTGACTTGCTGCAGGCTCAGCASCTTGCAGGGTAATTTTCTATAAAATACTTCATTTACTAACTTAGGTAGAGCTCCCTCCCTTGGATGCCCTGCCTGTGAGATGTAGRAAAGGGTTAATTATTAGAGCTGGACAGAATAAAACAAATAAAATGTTTTCTGTGATGAAGGCACACAAAACAGTGAATTGTTCATATATCCTTCCCAAGACTCACCACACACTGCACGCAGCAAATAATTAAAAACACTTAAAAGCAGTAGCTGCATTTTTTAGGTGGCCTGAAGTCCTTTGCATGTATTCACTGTTGGAAAAGAGTCCTTGATTGCACGAATTAACCTCCATTTTAAGGAGTCACTGAATGATTCAGACGTGAAAATGCYGGGGTGGTTCAACAAGGCAACAAACAAATGGTTTAGGACACTCAGGGGCATTCAAGCACCACGAGGCTGTTTTAGCTCTCACTCAGGCTCTGTTCCCTCAGGGTGCTCAGTGAGCCAGAGGATGCTCTCAGCTGCCACATGGCAAAGTTTTAAACCCTAAAACCCTACACTTCAGCAAAGTACAACAGATTGTAGCCACCCACTCCTAAGGGTAGTTTCTCTAATTACRTGCCAGAGAAAAATGTAAGAATGAYACAGAATTTGTTRKCAGATATTTATTCCTGCTTGTAGGAAATCTGAGTTCAGTAGGAAGAATTTCCATACAGTAAAAAACTCCATATTRGTGTTTTCATGTGCTCATTATCCAAACACATTGTTTGCAAAGATGATTTATTGCAGGCCAGCATTTCCTTGCCCTTGTTATTTGTGGTGTAATTTGTTATTAGCCACACTTAAGTGAAACATCTGCTCACACCACTCTGCTGCATCTCTTACAGAAACAATAACTTTTCCAGGCACAGCCAGAGAATATTAGAAATGGGATCTCGTTCCCTTTGCTTCAAATCACTGGGGTGATGAGGAACATGAACTATTTTACATTTTGTCTCCAGAGAGTCATAAATAATGAATYCTCTAGCACAGGGTCACTGAATGTCACTATTTCAGTTTTCACCTATAGGATGATGGCACACCCAAATTTTTCGTCCTATGTATTCTCTCTCTTTCTCTCTCTCACACCACCATCAGAAATTCAGTTTTTGCCTTAATAATTGCAATCATCCTTCTATGTAGAATTCTGCTTTTTGCACAGAGATTTTTCTCCACGGTTTGGTTGTGACTGACTGGATATTCAGGGCCTTTTTCCTCAAGACTCCTTGTTAATCCCTAAAGGCRTTCTCTAGTTTCCTTTCATCTCCTACCACTTCTTTGATGTTGGGGGCTCTTTTCTTTATCTCTCTTGGAGCTTACAGGCCAAATTTTCAGAATTAAAGCTGAAACTGCAAAGGGCAGAATGGAACAAAGAAATATATTGTTAACTTGGACCGTGCTGGAGCATAAAATAAAATGTAACATCTCAGCCAAGCAAAAGTGCACTGCAGAACAGGAGAASAGAAAATAGCCCAAGTAGCTGAAATCAGACATTTCTCCAAACTCTGAGTTTTCTTCTCTGTGAGCCACACAAAGTATGAGCTGCCTCAATGCTTTTTTTGAAATAGCCCCTCTATARTGTAATACAGCTAAAGGAAAGTTATACACTCCTTGTTATTGATCAGAAGCCATAWAAAAAGCCCCAAAAATCTCAGGAGCAGAGGTGTGGAAGAAATGAAATCCCACAAGTAAAAGACACACAGAAGATGTGCAGAAAAGCCTGGAGAACTCCCTGGAGCAGCAGCAGCTGTAGGAGGCACCTCCTGATGTTTGGCCTTCACTCCCCATGTTTTGAAATGTTCCCAAAAAGTCTCCTTTTTATACAGCCTGGAAACCTGTATTTATAGCTGTTCTCAGAGGAGCTGATTACTTTTCAGACTCCATGATAAATTGCCTCAGTTAATATTTTTTTTTCCACAAGAATTACAGTCTTCAATTTAATAGAGTTATAAAAGCATAACTTGAACTCTCCTGATTTCATTGTAAAGCAGGGAGATTTGGAAAGATTTAATAACTGATAATCTGCTTGGCACAGAGAMTGTGAGTGTTCTTCAGATGTGCATTTCTGAGCATGCACGGGCTGCAAAGCAGTCTTATAAAAACATTGAAAAGAATGATGAACTAGACAAAGAAAAATATAGATTATGGGATTTTGATAAGCTCAGTATCACGTTTTGTAATAGGATGATCATCCTAAAATGAGATGCTCTAACAAAATCAATGCTCGCTGCTCTGTTTGCGAGGGTTTAATAGGGAGAAGTAAAATCTGTGAAGAYCCTGACCAGCCCTTAGCAACATCCCTGTGACTGTAATAAAGTACATAAAAGCATTCAGGCAGTAAATTACTTGGAGATTGTTACAGATCCAACTTCTCCAGAGTGTCTCTTGCATTAACATGTAACCTCACAGAGGTATCTCTAATAGATATCACTGGACTGTGAGTTTGGCCTTCCTAGGYCTGACTTTCTCAAGGCCTGGCTTTATTTCCTGTACAGGGCGAGCACCAGCACAATTCTTTGTATCCACACTGATCTCTTTCCTCTCTGGGGCCAATTATTCAAATCATTAATTGTTAGCACTTAATGAAATGCCTTGGTTCCAAACGCATCAAAAGTCGATATTGTTTGTCAGCCAGGTGAGCACTCAATGCATTCYCTAATTAACAAATTAACCTCTGCTGCAATTGTGCTGTTAGCTCAAGCTCAGCCTATGAGTGTTTACAGACATTATTTTGCACAGAACAATGTGTTGTTCAAGGAACAGCTTTCACTGGAAGTTGCCCTTTACAGGTCTGTCCTTTCAGCCCAACAAACTGAGWTGCTCCACAGGCTCACTCCTCACCTGAGCTGAAATGATAATGTTGAAAAAAACTTGTAAAAAGCTGAGCAGTCACCATAGAAAGTTTTCTTCTTTTCTAGGGGACGTTCTCCCACTCTTACTAATTTTCTGGACTATTTACTCTACATCAACCCCTCTGAAATGGGAAATGTTGATGCATTGCAKCCTAAGCCAGGGAGAATTGGTTTAACAAAAGGTCAGGCTCAAAGGGTACCTGTCAGCTTTCAGTGAGTGATACCATTAGTGGCCTTTTTCAGAGAGGCTAAATGGCATTAGTGATGCTGCCAATTTGTAATTTTAACAGAACAATCTAAAATCACCTGTAGGGATTMTTCTGATTTTTTTATTTCTTGATTTTTTTTAAGTGCTTCCCCACCCCCCCATCTGCTCACTTGCTTCCTGACCTTGGAGAAATTAGCACTGACTGTATCTTTATTTTCTCTCCTTTTCAGAATGTGGTAATACTTATCCAAATGCTGCCTTAACTTTCAGACAAAAGCCCTGAAGAGCAGATATCATAAGGACAGGAATATTAAAAAATAGTCACAAGGCAATATAGAAGCTACATTCTCRCCACTGACACAGAAGATTAAGTACCAAATATGCTGAAATACTTGCTAGAGAGTAATAGAACAATAATCCTAGAAGAAATTGCTCTTCAGAAGAGTTTCACAGAACTGACCAGCATGGAGGACTTTCAGCTCCCACTACATTTCATTTCATTACGTTTCAGAACCAGCCAAAATTCCTGCAAGTTAAATCCCTAAATGTTGAGTTTGAAGATGTTTTCAGTAATTCTCACTGAAGTTGTCAAAGAGAAGAAAAAAAAAAACCAAACCAAACAAGGTGCCATAGATCTTCATGTTTACCTGACTGTAAATGGACTTTTTGTGCAATTTCAGCCCTGTTACATTCAACAGAACACTGAACCTCCCAGTGGGATGCACATTTTTCCATCCTGACTAAAATCAGGAATCTTGGGCACCAGCTCTACAGTGATGAGAACTGCCAGRTTTGCTCTCCTGTACACAACCAGAGGGGCTGAATTTGAACCAGCAATGCAGGAGGTGTCAGGAGGATTGAGGACAGAGACTGGCAGGCAGAGAGCCACAAGTTCAGCATCTCACCAGTTTTAGAGCTGGGCTCAGCTGTGGGCTCAGCAGGGAATGTCTGTGCCACTTTGTCCAACACGACAATCTGACCACGTCAGTAAAGACACAACCATGTCACAGTTTAAATAACAGTGAAGGATGGGCTGATTGATGTCCCAGGGATATAAAGTAAAGAGAAAAGCCACTCCACCTTGTTCTTTCTCATCACACAGAAATGTTCACACGAGTCAACTGAGGAAAGGTAAGTTGCACAGCCTGAATTGGTATTTATGAAGCAAGTAGGGTATTTATGAAGCAGGTAGAGCACTCTAAAGGAAGAATTTCATAATGGAATTTCAAGGAAAAACAAAAAAAAGAAAAAAAATCAATCAAGCAGTATCAGAACTTTTATCAGATTTCAATATATTGAATGGAAGCCAAATCAATAATAATGTAATCACTTCTTAGAAATCAGACCAAAACTTTGTCTTTGATTTTATGGTMTCAAGTCCGCATCTGGATCATTAAATTCCCTTTGTTACACATCAAACCAGCCTTGTTTATAAGTCTGATTTTACAGCAGCCAGGAGAAACCTGGATTTACCTCCAAGACAGGCTGTTCTTTTTATAATTTAGACCAAGACACTGAATGGTTTCTTCTCATACACTCTGCACCTGCTATGTTTTGCTCCAGGCTGTTGGCTGGCAGATCCTCACTGGTTTACAAAACACAGGACAACTGTCATTTCTGYCACAGTTTCCACACTTTGTTTTTGCCTTTTTTTTTTTTTCCCTCCCCCCCCGGATAATTTAGAGCCTTAATCTCAGGAATGGCCTGAACCAGATGTCACACAAGTGTCTCCCTTTGATTTTTTGAGCTTTGAGGTGGAGCTTTAGA
>QVAJ01000010.1:757638-787389 GCA_003546035.1 Mixornis gularis
TTAGAAAACTTAATACAAAGAACCTTTTGGCCAGTTGAAGAGGTCAAAAACCAGAACAGAATCATCTTTCTTTTGTTGTTTTAATACTTTACCACATTTTCCATTCACCTGGCTGTCCAAAAATATATTAATTTTTGCATATTACGTTTTCTAATCGGGGTCTTTCTGCACAGATATCAGGATGTTGTTTCCACCCAGCAGCCAATTCAAACTAGTTGTTTGTCTGGCAAAAAAATAAAAAGTTTTCCAGAAGGTATTAGAAGGAAACAATTAACAGATGATCTTCCGTGACTGCTCTTGACAACGTTGTGCACTTCATTGTTGTTTGTCATCTCTTGTCCTCAGCACAAAAGCAGACAAAGATTTTCCCAGGGGGTAAATCKTTGTCAATATGTGCTGCTACACTGACAGGTTCAAATTAGTGGTTGATGGGAATTACCATAAAACTTGGCATCTTTCCTCTTTGTCACTGAAAATGAAAGTTAATTGATGAAAGCAGCAGCAGGTGGAATTAAAGCTTGTCTGTTTAACACTCTAGTGATAGATAGCAGAGAATTTGAGAATTTGGAAATTAATTCTGAGTTTAGAGAGTAGCTGGTGTGAAAGAACAGACCAGAGCAGCAGTTGGGGAACTTGGGTAACAGAAGGGTCCAGTGTGAACTGAAGAGATGGGTATGAGACATGGAAGGTGAACAAGAGATTATGGCATGAAAAAARAAATGGAAAAGAAAATTTAACATTCAAATGGTGAAGTACAAGGAAGGGAAAGTTGGTTTCAATAAAAATGAAAGTTTTTTTATCCGAACTATTCATATCCATTGGGTTTACAAGCAGATGTTGGTCAGTGTTTTTCACTGGCTAGTTTTTTATTTCGCAAATAAAAAATTCCTCTGTCTTGAAAGCAGGAGGAAAAGTGCTTGGAAATCTGTGTTCATTTCCCTGCCCTGCTGTGAGGTTTTTCTGTGCCCTTCAGCCAGCTACTTGYGCAAACATTTTCAAATACAGTTGTCCTACCTAGACCGTGACTTAGATGCTCTGTTGAKCACCCAAAATCTACAGCAATAGAGACACTGGTAGCAAGAAAAATAAAACTCAT
The DNA here is from genome assembly GCA_003546035.1 of Mixornis gularis. Taxonomy (NCBI): domain Eukaryota; kingdom Metazoa; phylum Chordata; class Aves; order Passeriformes; family Timaliidae; genus Mixornis; species Mixornis gularis. Next base: position 758,735 of record QVAJ01000010.1, read on the forward strand.
TAAACCTGGAAAACCACAGAAGAAATCTACTTTTCTGAGCTATCTGTTAATAAAGATTAGCTGTAGAGCTGTAAACGAGCAGACCTGAATCTTTCATTTATTAGGATTCTTTACTTTGTGTTGTTGTTAAAACCCTGAAGTTTTCCTGAACTTATGCTTATGAGCTGAACAATAAAACTTCAAAAGGAGTTTAAATAGGATTACCCAGGCTAAATCTCAGGCTTTAACACTCAGCATTTTCTTGATCCACGTAGAACACTGCCTGTTGATAATGCAGGGCAGATGGTACACAAACCCCCAGCCTCCAAAAAAATCATGTTAGCACAGCTTCATTTGAGAGGCTGCAAGTGTTTGGTCTGCATTTTAATACAATAAAACTTAATCTGTTTAACATGGCTAGGAGAACAATATTTTCCACTCTGAATTCAGAGTAACTTTCCATGGCAGACACTGGGGAAAAGGTTTAAATAAGTCATGAAGAATTGGTCTTTTCTTTTTCCCTCTAACTTCTTGCATTTTCCTATTCCACCAGGAACCTCTGCTAYAGCGTTCCCAGGTCTAGGCAGGCAAATCATACACACATTTTCACCATCCACTGCTTATTTTTTTGGTTCTCAGCTTGGGAACAAGATTGGCATCACCTGCTCTGTGCAAGGAGGTCCTGGAGGATTTGTGGGAATCTGAGCCACAACCAGCTCTTAAACCTGATCTATTGACAAGTGCAGCAGAAGGAATATGTAACAATAAACCTTTTCTGTTTATTTCTCCTAAAGGTATCAAATTATCATTCAGTGAATGYACTTATTAGAGAATATGTATAATTCTCTGCATAATTTTGTCAATTAAATGAACATCCTGGTCCCTCCCTCCCTTCCTCCCTTCCTTCCTTCCTCACATGTACTTCAAACAGACACTGAGCTGTGACATCCCATTTCTGTGACTCTTCAGTTTGGCTGAGGATTTTTTCCAGCAAAGTCTCTCATCCTTCTCACAGGACAACAGAAACACTCTGCCCTAAATCAGATCTTTCCCCTTAACACAGAACATAATCCATTTTGATTTGTTCTTATTTTTTTTGGTTTGTATTAAGGAGCAACACAGGCCAGTATTTATGAAGATGTCAAAGTGCAATTCTGGGTTTTCCTAGGCTTTCAGTTTATTACGCTTAGAAATAATGTAACAAAGTCACATTACCTGCACTTTCCAGCTGTAGTAGATTTTCTGAAAGAAGGAGGGCACAATCTGTATTTAAAATGAGATATTGAAGTACCCAGCTGAGGCCTGCCTGGCTGAGGCTGGGCCTTGAAGGCCCTGAGGCCTTGAAGCTGTTGCACACGTGAAATCACTTGTGGCCCAGCAAAAATTAGATGTTAAAGTATTATTGTTAAATAGTAAGTTTTCTAAAAGTCACTAAGAACAATTATTAGTGAGCACATTTTAGCCACCTTAAGAGTAAAATAAACAATGTGTGTTTGCATTTTTCTCTTGCTGTATGCCAATGAAAGTGTCACTGTAACTATAAACTATATAAAACTGTATATAACCTGCCATCTTAAGCAAAATAAACAAAAAAACGTGTGATTAACCATATTAGTCAGATCATATGTTGCTCTTAGCTCAACTTCTCTTTATTTTGAGAGTTCCCTGCGTCATCCAGCCATCCCAGTAGGGTTATTAGATAACAGGCAGRAAGGCAGAAACTTCCCAATGAGAAAGGAAATGGGAATGTCTGGTAGGACAACACTGGAAATCAGCAGCAGAAGGAACCTGGTGAGATCCCTGCTGGMTAAGCAGGCAGGTTCAAAAGCAGCCAAAGGGAAGCAGGTACATGAGGGCACAGAGCACCATTTTCCGTCATTTTCCATCTTTCATCCCAGTATTTTATTTGTGCTGACCTACTTVTCATTACAAAGATTTCAGATGCTTCTGTTGCTAAAATGCCTCTGTAACTCACAATAAAGAGCTTGGGGCAGCAGTCAGTGTTAGATTTACATTTGTAAACCACCTTCTAAAATGTTACTTTTTAAGGCCTAGGATGTCAGTTTGGCAAGTTTCACCCTTCCAAAAGGGTATGCGAAATGAAAACAGGATGGAGATCTCTTTTTACCTCCCTTGTGGGTTTATTTCTTAACTCCCAAGCAATGGCCAATCCAGCCATCATCTGTTGCCTGTCAGGTTTGGAGCTGCCCAACTCTCCCCTGCCAGTGGCTCTGGCCACACCATTAACAGCAGAAATTATTAAATGCTCSCCTAACTGATACTTGGCCTCACACCAGAGGAATTCTTGTGCCAAATCATGTGTAACACTCCTAATATTAGATTTAACTTTATTTTGCTTCTAMTTAAATAGGTTAGCCATTAAGTCAAATGATGGAAGCCAATTCTTCTCTCAGCCCAGTATTTCTCCATTTCTTCATTTAATCTGTTATCTGTGCTAATATTTTGATTAGAACCAAAACAAGTATGTAATAGCTATTATTACCCATTCTGCTATAATTATTCCTGGCTGCCACAGCCAGGATTYGGGATTCTGGTGCCCAAGATTCTGTGTGCTCTGCGCAGATGGGATAATTTCTGTGCAACCCCYGAAACCACAGCTTCATGTGGAGGTAAAAGACACACAGAAGAGCTTGGGCTATCCAATAGGGTGTGAAATCAGGGTGTCACTTTTGAAAATCCTACAGGGAAAAAAGGTCCAGAAAGGGTGAGGAAAAAAAAGGAAGAAAATGCAAAGCAAATTGAAACAATTAATGTGCTGCTTTCTGACCAGGCTGAGCTGGCTGATGGCTCAGGGGCTGTGCAGGAGGTTGGGATCTCTGCCAAGGCACTGTTCAGCCACAGAATTATTCTTCACATCCAAACCAACAGCAGCTCTGAGCCCACACATTTCCATTAAAATGTGCAGARCAATCCTTTGAACCTGCCCAGTGTCTCAGCTCCATGGCCTCACCTGCACTGCAGGAAAATACACTCAGAGCTTGACTTGTTTGTTAATCAAATAATGCTGCCCCCGTTGAGCTGGATTGTTTCTATTTCAGTATAATGGTTTCATTTTGATCTTTCCCCCCATTTAGGACAATTTTACAGCTCTAGCTTTCATTGCTTTTCAGTCCCTGAACACTTTCCTTTGCCTAGTGAGTGGAAATTATCTCAGCATCCTCTAATGCCCGTGTTCTTCCAGCAACACTCATTTAGAGGGTACACAAACACTTCCACACRTTGATATTTTGAAATCTGGAGCTAATTACATTAATTTCTATTCAAACAGCCTTACCAAGAGTAAAGCAAGAGGAGGCTGGATTTCCTGGTGTAGCACCTGAAGGTGAGTGATAAAGACAGAAGGAGACAACCTTTTTTTATTGTTATTTCTCTCTTCAGATGTCCTCTGAATACTAAAACAAGCAGAAAAATGCAATAACTTTYATTGCACTAACTGGTGTAATCCAAAAATAAACTGATACATCCAAAAGAAACATTCTTAGACTCATAACACCGAGCACAATGGCAAGCGAGTTGCAGAAAACAGGTTCAGGAGTAAAAAACCCACAAAAATAAACCCCCCAAATCCCACCCCCAAAACCAAGTAGAGTATTTCCTGGTTCTGATGAATCTCAGACAAATCTGTCACCCACTTGAGCTCACAAGTGACCAACATCCTCACCAGACTCAGTGAAAATTAAGATTTTTAAGCACACACTAAATAGTAACAGTTACACAGATATCACATCTCCAGAAGTTGAAACATCCACGCACAAGCCAAAAATTAAGGTTCAATTTACCCAAACCTTTCAAACCCTGGAGGTGTGAAGCATCTGTAACCACATATTAAATCTGCTCCAAGGAAAAAAAAATGCAGATAAACTCAAATAATTTTAAAAGCTGCCTAACTAGGGCTAGTTTTCCAAGCAGAAAATTAAATCTGCCATTGCTTTCTCAGGCTTCTTAGAAGAGCTTCATTCCCCATTGAGGAAGCTCATGTTTCCATTTTGGTTTTTCCCTGGTTTGTCCCACAGCTTCTGATCTTATGAAACTCCACCATGTTCAGCATCTGCTGAATTGTTTGCTGAATGTGATCTAACAAGCAACCCAAAACTTCAAGGATAAAGCAGAATTTCTTGATTTGAAGAAAATAGAGAAAGGGATCAAGGGGGAGAGAACTGTTGGGAAAATGCAGAGTGAGCTTATTTCTTCATAAAAAGAAAGCATAAAATAAAAGAAAGGAAGAAGGRAAGAAAATATTTCTTTTTTTCTGCTCAGTTCTTACATGACTCACAAGTATAACATTTAAAAATTAATAACCAGCTTATAAAATTGAATTCCCTTTGCCCCAAYAGAACTTTTCTTGCCCCCAGAAAATTTACAAGATTCTATAAAAGCAATGGCAGGAAGGCAGTGTTCTTAAGCTGGCATCAACATATGCACTGAGATTTATTTTTCCTTCTTGGTATAGGAAAGAAAASTTGGGTTTTTTTCACATACATTCAGAGCTCAGTAGAAAGACAAATCCCATCCCTGTTGCTTTCAGATCATGTATATGTGGAATTAAAATGAGCTTACTCTTTTTCTACTGCTGCTYCAAAGTTGTATTGTTAGACACAGCCTCCAAGGAAGCAAGAGGGTGAACTACTGTGCTGGTTTCAAAATAAGCAACATTACTGAGACCATTCAAAAGAACGTAATTAAAAATAAAATAAAAGAGACCCAAATCTAAAATGTTCTAATTAAAGGAAATAAAACATTTATTAAAAAAAAAAACCACCAAAAAACACCACACACAAAAACCTCCCAAACAAATCATAAAACAGAAAAATAAATWGAGCTAAGAACTTTTCCTGTGTGAGTCATGTCCTTGAAGAGCTTTTCCTAACCCTGCTCCGAGTGCTCTTTGGCACAGGTGGGTTCCCTTTGGTCTCAGCTGCCCCATTTTTGGAGCAGCTGCTCTCTGCACTGCTGTTCCACATCAAAAATGTTCCTCTGCTCTGGGGCTTTGGGTTTGTGGCTGAAATTCTGCTCTGGCTGCAGCAGGGAACACTCACACTCGCTGTGGGTGTGTCCAGAGAACCAGAGACAGTCCTAGAAATTCTGACAAAGCCACAGAGCTTTAGATGTGTCTGGATCACCACAAGGAGTTCACTTGATACTGGGATTAGGTTTAATTTAGTTAATATTTGTAGTGCTAGTGTAAATGTGTAGTGGTCTTACAACAACCTTTGTGGCTGTTTACTGACACACTGGGATTTTACTGATGGAAATGTCTYGAGCMTTTCCCCCCCMYAKAGAGARCTGAGTCTGGGATCAACTGGAATTAACCTTGAGGTAGATTTTCTAGAAGGCCTTCCACTAAATAGAGTCAAATTTTCACCTCCGTTTAAAAAAAAAAAAMAAAAAAACCCCAAAAAACCAAAAAACCAGCCAACCAACCAAACAAAAATACCCCAACCAAAGAACCAAACACTGTCTGGTTGTCCCATGTACGTGTCATGTGCTTAACCCATGTATGGCTACTCCTCCAGGGCACGGGCAGCATCTCCAGAAAGCTTCTGTGTTTAACAAATATCCCCCCTCAGCCACTGGCCTCTGATCCAATTTCCCTCTTGACTCTCTGTCTCTGTGAAAGTTGACTTTTCCAGGATGTGGTTTTGTCTCTCTACCACCCTCCAATCCACACCTCGGTGTGCAATAAAGCCTCAGGGTGCAGGGGAAAGGCACACAGCTCCCTGTGACATCCCATCAGCTCTGCCGGATCTTTAACTACCCGGAGTACTCAGCACACATTCATGGACTCCTTGCAGCTCATTAAGGATCTGTGATTCCCTCGGAGCCCAGAAGAAGGAATTACATGTTTTGAAATATCCACTTTCTCTCTTCTCTGCCAGAATAGTTTGCGGCAGCTTTCTCAGCTTTCCACGCAATTCCCCTGCTCTATCAGAGTCAAATTTTGCTGCAAGCTGTGGTTTCAGGCTAAAAGAGSCTCCTCTCCCTTCCATATCAGATATGGAAAAATCCAAAATCCAAATCCGTAAACAGATATTTTTATACCAGTGGTAGTTTGAAAAAGAATAATTGGGGGAAGGGGGGAAATGTCTTCTGAGAGGATTGTTTTGCCATCATATTTATTTGTTTCCCATCTCTTTTGTAGCCTGAGATGAAAGTCCCCTGCTGGCAGTACTCTTCTCTTGTTAATGTTTATTTTGTTACTGCTTCTCACAACGCTTTCAGAATATTTCAGTTTTGCTCCTGATGATGTTCTCTGGTTCCCACTTGTGCAGTCTGGTCTCCATCAGCCACCTCACCAGCAGATCTTAAACCATGCCAGCAATTCTTCCATATCTATTTGTTCCTGCTTTTGCCCTCTGCAGGTACCTCCAGAGTTATCCTATTTTGTTTCTTTTGAGTTAAATKACTCTCCTCAGTTCTTGTGTCATATTCGAGAAAACACTCTGCTGCATTTTCCTCTGGCTTGCAGGAGGCAGGGAATTAAACAACTTCTCATCATCACTCGTTTATTCTTAGAGCAGTGACAAATTAACACTGATTGCACCAGTGCAACCCCTTCTGATTTTCTGGAGTTTGAAGCCAGTGAATCTCCATTCCCTCTGAAATAAAAAAAAAATATGGATTCCTGGGGAATACAGTCAGGGCCGTCCTGTCTGGCTTCCTGCAGGGACAATAAACCTTTGGCAGGTGCTCCTGTGGAAGCCACATTGCTCCAGCATCCCCGAGGTTTGGCTTTGCAGACATCATGTCTGCAGCTTTGCTGCTTCACACAGCCCCAGACTGACACCAGAAACCTCTTTCAATGACAGAGACAGTGAATTATTTCCATTTGCAAAGGAAAAGCAGTGAGAAGTTGGGTTCGGGAGATCTGTGTCCTAAAACCAGGTTTGCTGGGGTGGGGGTGAATTATTCAGCAGCCCACGGGTGTTTCAGACCTGGTGGCTCAGATGTGGCTCCACCTTGAGCTGAGCTTGGAGAAGCTGTAGGTCAAGAAAATGAAACAATTCCACATCTAAGCACATGATGAAGTTAAATGTTTGTCTAGAAATTCAGTGCAGCTATTGCATCAAGCTCAGATCTGGCAGAGCCATGAACCGGAGCCACATCTATTTGAAAAACTCAGGAGTAAAATTTATCCCCCAGAAACATATCACTTGTTTGACAACAATCTTATTTAAATAGAAAYAAGTTCAAAGACAAAACGTGGCCCACATCCAAAGTTTGGATATAATTATTTCAATGGTCCAGGTGTYTGAGAGGTTTCAAGAAAAAAAAATAGGAAATATTTAAAATTTTCCCGCCTGATATAAAGAATTTTCTTCTTCTTTTTTTTTTTTTTAACATTTTGTTTGGGCATGAAAGTGCAGAAAAACTACTCTAAATAATTTGGAGGGATTTACACTGCTGTTGGCAGCGCAGCAAAAATGGCATTTTCAAAATCGACCTTGAAATAGGAAAGCTGAGAGCTAACTCATCTAATTCCAGCCCACATTTATTTCACCACGTTTGTCAGAATAAGAAGTTAATTTTTCTCTCGGTGGTTGAGAAAACGTCCCAGGCAATCAGCAAATCAGAGAGCTCTGTCAGGGAGAAACCCTGAGCTCCTCATATTAAACCAGACCAGGCATTTCTGAAGCCCAAGAGCAACACAGACTGAAAGGAGAATTTGCTGTTTGGGATTGACTTGTCAATGGTGAGGGGGATGTAATTTTGAGAGAAAATCGATGCAGAGAGATGGCAGTGGAGCTGAACAGTAAACAGTTGGTAAATGAATGCCTGTATGGTCTGTGCCCAAAACCTCCTTGGTATTTTGGGGTTTTTTTTCCCTAGGAAATCAGACTGCATTTATTTTTAATTTGAATCCTGATTTCCTCAGGTGCCACTCATGGCTGAATAAAAAATCTAGCCTGAAAGCAAAACTACCAACACAGGTTATAGACAGTCAATCTGACTGGTGGATTCTTCACTGGGTTCTTACATGTTTATGCCAAGGAATTTTCACTGTAATGTTTTATTACACAGTAAGCAAAATTATAGCAGCGTTCCCCTCCGCATTCAACAGAAGTTACTAAAAATATTGTGGGTTTTTTGCAAAGTCTCACAAATTATGCATCRCTTTTGAGAAGATTAAAAATGCTCCTGAAGCAGGAACCTGGTAGCYGCTAAATTAACATGGGGAGGGAAATGGAATTAACATGAAATTAACATGAAAAGGAAAATGTGAGGCACGAAAAAGGGCAGAGAAAACTGTTGTTGTTAGGGCAGACATGACACACAGAGTGACATGGTAAAATCTTCAGAAGGCTCAGAAGGCTCTTTATTATGGCCCCATGCTATCTTTTATACAGTTTTTACAAACCTTGAGGGCAACTTCTAATTGGTTAATAGTTTTCTTGTTAATTATTCTATTGGCTAGTAAAAGGTATTTTACTTGTCCGTCAAATCTCTCTATTCTTGGATTGTTTACATGTGTTTTTTTACTGATTCTCGTGGGACAAATCCCTTGTGCACTTATTTTTCGCCCTCGGAATAGATGGTCGTGTTAAAGGAACTTCTCATTCTCAAAACAGCTTCATGTGGGAATTTACTAATTGTTTGTTAGCTGCACTGAAAAGAAATGACAGGCTAGCTTTTCACCCTATTCCTACAGAAAACAAACAAAAAAAAGACTCACCAAACCTTCCTTGCAAACTTCAGCAGAGAGAGATGGTTACTATCCTTCAATGYCAAATTCAAATCAGCAGTGTGAGCCAGAAATCTCCCTTGGTTTGTCCCAGCCCTGGTTCCTTGCCAAGCCATAATTAACAAAGATTTTCACACTGCACAAACCACATCATCTCCCAACCCTGCCTGCCCAGAACCTCCCAGAGCTTCCCAGCCAGTCCAGCACATCTCCAGGAGCTCCTGCTGGGCTCTCCTTGCACCTTGGCCAGCCCCAGCACCCCTGAGCTGTTCTGTTGGATCTAATCACCAATAATGACATGGGCATTCACGCGTTTTTTCATTTCATTATCAGTCTCAGTGAAGGTAGAGACATAAAAGATGGTAAAATTCACACCATCACAATCAGGAGCCAAAGTTCTTTGTTACAAGGCTTTTTAAAAGCTTTTTAGCCAATAGGCTAATGCTAAAAGCTTACAAGTGTCTACTTAAGCCAATCACTAAACACTACAGGTTCACCTTACAATACACAGCAGTTGCTTGTTCTATATTTTTTTTTGCAGCTCAAAAACTTTCTATGCTTCAAATATTCCAAGGCCTAAAATTCAACTCTGTTCCAAACCTCCGTCTGTGTAAGCTTATTGCAATGCTGTCACAGTCCTCTGCTTTTCCAGGTCCCACAGTGTTCAAAGTGTCTGTTCACAAACACAGGAACACAAACGTGTCCATGGGACAGGGGCAAGCAGCAGAAGGGTTTTGTTTATTGGGGTACACAGGACAGAGAGCACTACAGATTTAATTGGCATAGCCAGTTTGATAACTGAGATGCCTTGGCAAGAGCAAACAGAGCTTTGARGATTACAAGAAGATTGGATCAATCTCTGCAAGCAAGAGGTGTTGGAAAATGTATAAGTTTGTCTGTGTGATGTTTAACCTAATCATTGTGGCAAGAAATTATTAGCCTTCCTAGAATATATAAGCATTTGGRAATCACAGTAAAAAAGGAATYCTGACCACCAGTCAGCCTTCCCATCTCTGTCTCAGTCGTTGATAKTTGTTGGGCTGTTTTCCTCTGGGGAGGTGCTGGGGGTTTGTCATTGTCTTCCTTCCTCCTTGTTGGTGATGCTGAGGCAAAATTCAGAATGTTTTGTTAATTATAAAGTTGTGATGTTATCATTTGCTGCAGAACTGCCCAGACTGAGCTGGTTCCCTCAAACAGACAAAATAGAGGGCAAAAAGCATTTCAATGCAGAGAGTAAAGCAAAAAGGGGATTTCCTTGGGGAGGAGGTGGTTTGATGCAGGGATTTTAATCCCATATTTAACATACTTCATCTATTCTACTCCCCTTATAAAGTGTCACAGACCAATTTGTGCACTGAGTTCAAGAGCAGCTTGAGGGAAACAGAGTCTGCCTTTTAGAAGATCTACCTTGTTGCCTTGCAAGTTGCTTTCTTTGTTTTTTGGTGGTGTTTTGGTTTTTTTGTGTGGTTTTTGTTGTTGGTGTTGGTGTTGGTTTGTTTTTTGTTTGTTTTTTTCTTTTTCCTGCCTGAAGGCAGCATCTATTTATCCAAATATGTAATAATAGAGTGGCAGCAGTTTAGAAAAAGCAGGCAATGAATGTTCTATGTGTGCTTTGCAGCCGTGGAACTCATCTAACTTGTTGGCTTTTGAGATCAGGCAAATATATCCTGATCCAGGATTGGGATCCCTAGGGTTCAGCACAGTACATAATCATTATTCATACTAATATAAGATGTTCTTTAGCTGCACATTCAGCTTCTCCACTCTGTGAGGCAGCCTAAAACCTGGACACAACCTTATGATTGGTAATAATTAGCTCTGAATTTCCTGAGAAATGTCAGTGGCTGAAAGGAGGACCACTGGGAACTTCTATATCCTGAGCCAGAAGGATGCATTTGGGCATTTTATTAAGGATTGTAATTCAGCTGAAAGACTCTGGCTTTATGGCTTTACATTTCTTCTCTCAGTGACAGATATTCAGTTTTGAATGACTCCAGAATATTCAATCATTTGGTTTTATGTTTATAAAGCCCAACACCAAGAGAACATGGGCACCCYGATATATTATCGAAGGCTCAGGAAAAGAATTGGCATGAGGAGAGCTTCTTGTTATACAAATACATAACAATGGACACACAGTGGGATAGACAAAGTRATGATTTGATTTTGCTGKGATGATTAAAACAAAACAACAACCCAAAGCCAAAGATTTAGATGACTGCTTTTATTATGAGAGATAAAAGTAAATTCCTCAAAGGAACTCATGAATGTAGGAAAACTACTATGGCTCTTTGAACAATGAAAGACCCCCATGTTTGGCACRATTTTATATAACTTCACCTTTTCAAATAATGATTCTGTGATTCCCTTATAAGGAGGGARAAATAGTGTTATTTATAAAATATTTTATGTTTCATGTTAATTTTGTTCTGTAGTCATCAGGGTTGGAGCTATGTACATTCAAATGTTTGCTATCAGATAAAGTTCACAGAAGGATAATATTTTGGGAGGTKATGGAATTGCTCAACTAAACTGTGTTTGAGCTCAAAATGGTGTCTCCCAGCYGAGTCCTATTTWAAAACAAARTATATTTTCAGATRTAATCRTTCTGTCATGTCAGACAGCAAGACAGTTCTATTTAGGCTTTCATAGATAGTATTTAGTTTGCATTATTCACCTTTCCTATTAAAATATAGACCCTGTTTCCAGAATAAACAGTCTGCCTTTTTCCTTTTTATTATTGATCATAACTTTTGACACCACAGTATAGTAAACCAATGACATTTTGCCCTTCAGATTTCTCGTTGGCACAAGAATGAAAATGATGATAAAAACTATGGAAAAGAGCCTRGCTGTGAGAATTCAAAAGAGCTCACTCTCATTTGAATAAACAGCACAAAGCCTACTCAGAAGAGGAAAATGAGAATATTTAAGGGTTAAATGATTCTTCTGATTACCTTGACTACAGAAAGTTGATACAGTTCAGCCATACTGAACACACTGTCCCACTCATCATGAAACTTTAAATAAAAGGAAAATGCAGATTATTGTTTTTTCATTCCCCATTTAATAACCCAAAAGAAAGGTTTCAATAAAATCTTTGATGTTCAGCTCCAACAGGTTGAATATGTATTCAGGTGGAAGCAGTCAAGAAGAGTTTCACCCTTAAACTGCATTCTCATAAACCCTATTTGATCCTGAAAGAAATGAGGTGATAGTAGACACTGACAGTAAAATCTCTAACAGTAGTAAAATGGGTAATTTGACRTTTTTTCTTGTGACTGCTACAAGATATTTGGGAAATATAATACAAAACTAGCTCAAACTGCTTAGAGTAGCTGGCTAGCAGTGAAAGCTGAGTAACTTTTTCTTCCATGATTGTTTTCTCCTCTGTTTTGGTCTGCTTTTCAGACAGAGGCATTTCAAAATAAGTTTTTGTTACACAAGGGGTGAAAAAAGAGCATTACCATATTCAATTTCCCAGAAATGTCTGTTGTAGCAGTAAAAGCAGATGGCACCAGGAGCTAATGAGCAKCAACTCTTCTTGGAGTACATCTAATGAGAACAGGTTGGGTTTGATGAAGATAATGACTGTCGAAAATTCATCAATTTTTGTGCCACAAAAAGAAATGGCAGCTAACATTTCCCGTAGTGTGTAATCCTTGCATCCAGGCAGAAAGTTAATTTAATGGTCTTTCAAGGGCTGATCTTGTAAAATGTCTCAGAACTGAGTTCTTGATGAAGAAACTAAAGTCACTCAAAACTTTTTCAGGAGTCTGCTGGCAACGCACACACACAACCAACTGAAGGAGCTGGGTTTGGTCAAAGGCATTGCTGAAACTCTCCAGTGCTAAGAGCTCTTTTTGATCTAACAGCTGGGCATTTATTGCTGATTCTTTCTGAAAGACCTACCCTGGGTTAACTTCTGCCCTGGAACTGCTACATTTGTGCTGAAAATGCAGCACAGGACTGTAGATGCTGTGGCCAGGGATGGGAGCGATTTCCTTTGGTTTGAATTTCAGCCTGTTTGTATTTCCATATCTCTTTTTGCCCTGTGTGGAGCTGAGACTTAACAGTCCATTACCCCRTGGTTCTGAGGGCATAAAGGGTTGGTAAGGCAGGACAATAAAACATTTCCACACCTGCACCTTCTACCAAATAGCTGTGAAAATTTCTGCCTGGGAGTCTTGTAGGAATTTCCACAGGACCCTGATTAAATCATTCCTATTTGAAGAACACTTTGCTATGCTTATGATTTTTAAAGCTTTCACTTATCTTTTCCATTATTTTCCTACATTCAGCTCAAAGGGAGCTTGGATTTTTCATGCTTGACATCTCTCTCTCTCTTTCTGCCCTGTTGTAGGTGCAGTCGCCTCCTCTTTGCTTTTTGCTGTGAAATTCCACGATAAAAACCGTGAAGGCAGCCCCACACTCATCTCACTTTCATCATTTTGCCATTCTTTGGGATTTCCAGGTGTTCCCTTTACAACATTCTCCCTAAAGGCTCCAGGAAGAAGTGGACATAAAAGCCATTGACAACAAATATAGACATTAAGGGTTTTCCTACAAAATGGTATTCATGTTTCTTCTGCGAACATTAAAAAGCAGACACCTGGAGAAAAGAGATAACACAAATATTCTCTGGAAGAGCTTTCTTCCTCCAAGCACTTCTGAGAATTTGCAATTCACATCCAAGCTGAGCAGACTTGCAAATTCCTTGTCTGTGGACGTGGGGACGTGGGCATTGAAGCCTGGGTGAATATGGACATCAGGAATTCATCTCAGGTTAATAAACCCACTGTCTCCAAAGAGAGCTAAAAGGCAGTCACACCACACTACCTCCAAAATGGCCCAATAATGTTGAAGTGACAAGATTTAATAGGATTTGGCAGTTAAGATATAGAAACAAGCCCTGGATATTCTGAGGGAGGTCCAGCTTCAGCTCCACAACCCTAAATAATAATTCATTGTTACACTGAGTGTTTGTGCAATTAATGAAACTTCATTAAGTAAATTCAATTGTTTCTCAGAGAGTGGGAAAATGAAGTACAAATCTAACTGACTGCAAATAAAATATTGACACTTTTTCACATATGCCCAAAATCTAAGGAGCATTTTGAAGGAGTTGGTCTCTGTGCCTCACAAAACTATAAAAATATTATTTATGACAGCAATGTTTAAATGCAACTCAAAATTTAGAACACCTGTAACCTGAGACTTTGGGTTGAAACCAATGAAGATAGACTTTCAAACTATTGCCCAAGATGGCCTTTTAAATACCAAATAACTAATATATTTGCCAAAGGAATAAGCTCAATAAAAGTAAGAGAACTTGTAGAAAAAATTACTAAATGCTAACGTAGGGTGACATTTACTAGGATTAGGGCTATTGCAATGGTGAACCCAGACCTGAAGTTCAGGAATTGAGTTTTGTCAATATGAATAGAAAAAGAGAGGAAAGAAAGAAGCTTGAAAACGTGGAGCCACTTGAGCATTGGTATGAATATATTAAAGAATGCCAATGAATTTTCTCTAGCTGAAGCACACTCATTTCCATATCACTTACTGGAGATGATTACTTAACATTTTAGTTAATATTCAATGTTAATTAGATAGACTGGCAGGAGAGACATGGCTCAACTTCTTCTGCCTCTTCTCCCTCCTTTATTAAAGCAACTTTGGCCTCAGGACAGCAAAGGATTCTGCTACTTAACATTAGTATTATTAAGTATATTAAGCATCATCTCAGCAAAGAGACTGTGAATTTTCAAGTGGTTTTATGTTAAGTTTTCTCAGCTTCCTCTTCAGTAGTGAAAGTTATTCCATTATATTCAGTACAACTTTGCTGAGGAGAGGAGCATCCATCAGGTCGACATCCAAGGTGCCAGAAAGATTCAGCCAGARAAAGTTCTTTGATTTAGACATTTTGGCTCCCTGCTTTGAATTTTTTCTTTCTTTACTTGCTTAAAAATCTTTGTATAAGCCATAAAATACTCCACTGATCCCTAGGCTTAAACAAGTCTGCTTCTTTTTGTAATTTCTAACAGCTGCAACCTCGGCAGCACTCCTAGATTTAATTAACCTGACAAAAGAGCCCTCTCCCTCCAGAAGAGCTTTTATTCACCGAAGAAGACTCAAATATTAGGACAGACCTGTGAATCAGGAAGGCTGAAGTTTGCTGGCAGATGTTCATATCCACAGACAATAAGGAAAGCACTTTATTTGCCAGGACCTGGAGTTTCAGCTCATGCACAATGTGGTATTGAGGATCTGAGCAAAAAAAAGATGACTCCACTAGGATGGGACTAGGCTTCTGTAGCCTAGCAGGGGTCATTGGAATATGATATGGTTGGCTGAGATTTTTGACTTCCAGAATTCTGGAAAGAATTCTGAAAGTGAAAAAGAACRCTTCCACACAGCTGGCTGGGAACCTGCTGCAGGGACCCCCTRGATATTGCTGGTCCATTTGCTCCTTCTCTGGATACACCCAGTTCTCCTTCTCCCTGAAGTAACAYGGGAAAGCCAACTCGAATTTCCCAAAAATTCTCTGATAAAAGGCTTTTCTGTGCAGACATGCCACACAAGCATGGCTGTAACAGCAGCATACAGACGAGGTCTGGCTGAGGGTTTGTCTGCTCCAGCCCCTGTCAGGGTAACTTTGATCTGTGAAGGCAATAAAGCACATTAACAGGAGCAGGCATGTAGCAGTAAATGGGGTATGACAGCATCTTCCCTCTCACTTCAGAGTTCCCTTGATTATGATCCCTCTGATCCTTTTCTCTTCCCTCTTGTCTAACAAAAATCTGCAGCTGGAAGGTTCAACGTGTTTATCACCAGAACTTCTAAACTTCAGCTCTCTGGAGCCACAGATGAAAAAATCCTGACTAACCCTCCAAATCCCAGCTCCAGGCTGCAGGCAGTGCCCCTCAGCASTGTGGGTTCTGTCAGGAGGGAGCTGCCAAGTCCCACTGCAGAAGCAGGAGCTCCAACACCATCTGTCTGTGGGCCAGGCACAGCYCATGGGCCCTCCTGGCAGGGCTGGATTAGAACATCAGAAGTTTTGCAGCCCTTCAGCTTCAGGCTTGGGATTTCCTATCTGTCCTTGTGCCCCGGTGTTCAGGTGATGATCCCTTGCTTTTGTCCTGCTTCAATCCTGCCTGGATATGCTCAGGGTGAGGAGATGCCTTCCCTTGCAAAAATAACTTTGTTWTGTTTAAAGGGAAGCTTTTTTAGACTTCTCCCATAAATCAAGGTTCCTATTCCTGCTCCTKTCCCAACTCACATTGATCTTCCTTGGCCAGTTGTGTGCCCAGTTTTACAYAGGGACTGTGTGGAGTGACTTGGCTGAGCTGGGAGTGAAAGAGGCTCTGGATGGTGGAGAAAATCTGTCAGGGCAGGGCACTGTGCACAGGGAAACCTCACCTGACCTCCAAGGGAGTCCCTTTAATACCAGGAGGGACTGGGAGGATTTACAGTGATGGAAATTTATGATCCAGTTTCYTCTATAAGTTAACATTGGATCTTTGCATACAGATAACACATGCATTTATAAAGACATAGAAAATAGAAAAGGAGCTKTTTGAGAACAGTAATTCAAGGAAATGCTTAGGGGGACAAAAAAGATTTTTTAGAAAAACTATTTTCACCAGTGGTTTGGTGGGGCCTTTTTTTGATCACATTAAAAGTTCTGAGAGAAACAAAGTTTTAAAAACCCATCTCCCAAAGCCATTCCCAATGATCACAGAAGGGCAGCAAGTTCACCAAGAATAAAATTACTACTGATAGTTTAATTTAACACTGTCACCTCCCACTACCCAGGCTTTCCTTGCCAGGGCTCATTCCTTCCCCAGCACAGACTTTACAAGCAGGGATGTATAAACCCAGGATTTATAAGCTGTAGAAGGCAGCCTTGAAATCCTTTTCCTGTCTGAGCTGCAGCTGTGCTGCTCCTTTGCTGATGTAGATGTGACCACAGGGTCTCTGTGGTGGCCACAGGGATGTGTCTGCATCATGTTAATGCCAGCACAGCAGGCCCTCCATACCATGGGCTTCTCCATTTCCAGCTCAGCTGGCTCCCCAGAATAATTATGTGCTTGAAGTGGATTAGAGAATTTCTATAGTGAGAGCACCAGTGGTAAATGCAAAACTCTGTAGGCACACCTACCTCAGTCATAAATGAGAAACRTCAACTGTTCCTTGCCCTGCTCTGACAGATGGGGACTGTTACATGGCAAAAATCAGAGCAAAAATGTGTTGCTTTGCTTTGTTTTAACCATGGCTGGGGTTTTTTTCTTTGCTTTCTTTTTTTTTTTTTTTTTTTCTGTTAAATTTCTTTTTTTAACATTAAAACCGGAATTATTTTAACCTGAAAAGGACATTTCCATTTTCATCCTTTGCAGAAGGTGTTGTGTGCACCAGACCTGAATTCACAACAAATGCTTGTCCCTCTGAAATCACAYTTTCCAATAATAATCTGCTGATTAAAATGACTTTGCTGTGTGTTTTATTCACTGCCTCAGGCCTTTCTGCTCCATGTTGAAGGAGGGCTGGGAAAGGACTCCATGAAGATACCAAGATCTAAACAGGACCTCACAGCCCAATGAGAAATACACCACAATCCCAGAGATCCCAGTGTTTTCTTGAAATGCACCATCTCCCCTCCCCAGTCTGGATTTTCCTGCAGCACTGATGTGTTTGGGTTTGTCACCCTCCTGGGCCAGCTGGTGTGGACCCAGCTGAGTGCAGATTGTTCCAAACTGGCACTCCATGGTCTGCACCAYCTGCTTTGGGAACAGGCTAAAAATAAGGTGTTCAGGTCTGGAGTCAGCTTCTTATTAGAAGCAATCTTCCTCCAGCAGCTGAAATCAGGGAGGACAGGGAGTACTGAATTAACTGTAAAAAAGTGCTTTTGAATCCAGTTTTCCAGAACTGTCTGCATTGTGGTTTCTTCCTTTGGCTTCAATTGAGGTATTTTATATTCTACTAGTTAAAAATTTTATATTCTACTAGTTAAAAATGTGGACCCCTGAGTCTAAAAGAAACTCAAAGTTTCTATCTGAGCACCATCTCAAGATCGAGTTCATGGTTAACAAAAACCCAGTGAAGCACTAAGGGTTTTGAGCTGGTTTGGAAAGGAAATTCAGAAAGAAGATTAAGGTTCTGATGGAGCTTTCACAAGGCAATAGTGTAATCATGAAAAGCACAGAGTCAAGACATAAAATCACTCCAGATGTGACAATGTGAAAGGCCAGAATTTGGTAATGAAAACAGAGATTGCACATGCAATGGAAGCTCATCAGTCACAGAGGGAGAAGTGGCACCCTAATTGAAAATATTCAAGTGAAGTCCAGAAATAATGCACACATCATAGGGAGGATGGAGAGTAAAGGAGGGGTGACTGTCACCCCCTATCTTGGTTTGGAAAGACAAGTGTCTGCCAGGGAAAGCAGGAACCTCCCTTGGAATGGAGAACGTAAACTCCCTCTGAATTATTGTAATTTTGAAATCAAGGGGCTTTCAGGCAAAGATATGGGAATAGGGACAAGTTCTTTACTAGAAATTATTAAAAATTAAAAATGTTGTAGTACAACAAAGGCAAACAAACAAAACCACCGACAGAGTCAGAACACTCCTGACCCCCTGTTAGTCAGGGTGTTGGTGTCAGTCCAACCCAGTCCTCCTGCARTGACAGTTGTGGTTCTGTTGGAGCAGAGATGATCCTGTAGAAATTAGCTGCAGAGGAACACTGACAGGCAGCATTCCTCATCCATCACCAGACAGCACCACTGCTGGGAAGTAGCAAATTTCATACTCAGCTTGCCTGTCAGCCTTGAGGGCTTTAGAGAACAGGGGGGTTTGGTTTAGTTTTCCAAGATGCAAAGCAGAAACAAGGACTCTGAGAGCACCCTGGACCAGTTCACTGTCAGGCTGCACCTGCAGTGAGGTGATAACACGAAGGAGAAAGCAAAACCCCATCTCATTGGGGGGAGAGCAATGGCCTGGCCAACTGGAAAAAAGAGATAATAATGTGAGCAGAGTGTCCTTTCGAATCAGGGAATGGTTTTATTCAATGTCAATCAACAGAGGAAAAACATTCTGCRTGATACTGTGGTAAAATTCCAAATCCTGGCCTTGCAACTTGTTTTGTTSGCTGGTATCTGCAAGGAGCCACGTGAGTTGGTTTTATCAGAGGAGTGTAGGGGATTCACAGATGAACAAATCCCTGCATGCAAATGAGTGTGGATTTTATTTTCTTTATTTCACCTTTAGATGAACATCTCAGCTGTAAAAATTATATCTTTTAATAGTKGCTGAATTTTTGAAAGCATATAACAGCCACTTTATAAAAAAACTAGAAGCTATATGCTAACACTTAAGTGTAAAAAAGCAAAGGAGAGGCTTTTTATACATTTCTTTGTAAGCTGGATTTCCTCACCTTTTCATGAAAAAACTCTGCTTTTGGTGGCTTTTTCTCCTAATTGCCATCTCTGCAGACAGTATTGTAGATAGTGCTAACTTTTTTTTTTTTTTTAACCTATTATTCATCAAAGATTCTGTAACAAGATCTTAGTTCACASTCTTACTGAGCAGTAAGAATGACTTTTATCTTTGCATAAAAATTTGGGGTTTTCAAGGACAAAGTGCAGCAAGAACTTTTTATTCACGTTGTATAAAATACACAGCTGAGTGTTGAGACATTAACATGAGTTTGATAACACTCTGAGTTGCATTTTTTGGATAAAAAACTATTTATTTAAACAGAACGGTTTCTTTTTAATATGTTTAATACTTTAATACTTTTAATGCTTTTTTAATAATTAATACTTTTGCATAGTATTAATTCAGACTTCAAATTGGATTTACTTGTACTTATTGGATGTACACGAGGTGTGTGGTGTTTTGTCTGTGTGCAAAAACCAACCTTATGTTTACAATGGGAATAATGCTGCATTGTCTAAAAAAAGAAAATCATCACCAAGAACAAGCTCAAATTCCCCAAGATAAATTAAATCCTGCATATGACTGCTGAAAAAAAAATGTGATATTGACCTGAAATGACACCCAAGTCTGCCTCAGCTTGGAGCTGTGGTACATTTTTCTCCAGGTGAAGCCTTTGCTGGGTTTAATATTGCACTTGCTCARAAAGTCTTGTCACCACTGCCTGACTTCCTATCTGTCTTGTAAATTATTGCTGATGTTAAGCACTTCTGCTTAATCAGATCAGCTCAGAAATACTGACTGCACCCCATCAAGCCCACTGSTAAACACTGAAATGTCAAGGGGAGTGTTCAGGGGGTGAGGGAGGAATGGAGTRAGGACACTGATTAATCAGAAATTATTTACCTGGGCTGCGTGCAYCTACCCAGCCTGGATATTTCCTGASAACACCCACATGGACTTGCTTACCTTGTGAGCAGAGCAGTCCTGAGCTCCTCTCCTGGGCAGTCTGTCAGCTCACAGACCATTCCTGGAGCTGCATTGCTGTGCTGAAGGGATACAGGCTTGGAATTTTCCCTTTACAACAGTACTTTAGTGTATTGAATAGGTGAAGTGCTCTAAAGAGCATTTAAGAAAGCATTAAGAGAAACAAAACCAATGGCTGGGTTACATTTTAATGAATTTTCTGARAGTCAATGTCCARATGCCAAGATAATGAATTTTCTGAGAGTCARTGTCCARCTGCCAARAMGAATTTTATCTTTCCCCTCAGGTTTTCAAAGATTTTGTTCTTCCCTGGCCCAGATGTTTTTTGCAGCTGCAGAGGGAACTGRTGCTTCAGTTTGGGATGTCTGATGTGCAAGGAGCTCGGCTGAGGAGACACCAAGGAACTTCTCCAGCCTTGCATTCCATGGTATGCCAAAGGTGAGGGGTAAAACCCAACACTGGGATGGCAAGTGGTGGAAATAAATGAAAATAAATGAAGGCAGGATCTGTGCTGTTGAAAGTGGCTCAGAAAAGATGCATCAAAAAAAAAGAAAATAGCCAGGYAGTTTAGAGGGAAGAAGACAGAAAGGTAAACTGAAAGATCCCTTAGGACTCCTTCTATCTGATTTTAAGTGATGTGTCAGCACACCAAACACATTCCAAGGAGTCCCCAGTTCCCTCTTTGCACACCTGTCACACTCACAGGCTCCAAAYTGTGCATTGTTGGTCAGAGGAGGACTCAAAGGCACTGCTGGGCTTTTCTTTCCAGGACATGAAGTACTGCTACGTGTCAAAAAATCAACACCCCTAAACAATACTCCTGACAAATAGCTAATGGAGGTAAGAATAGAGAATTGTCTGCTGATTCACTTTACAACTGAAAAAAAAAAAAAGAATTGAGAGAAGGACCTTCTAACCTGACTTAACTGGAAGTCAGGCTCCTCCTTATACCAGGTCTGGGTTTTTTTCTAGTTTATATGCATTCTATAGGTTGTCACAAGTTTTTATACTGTTTCCYATCCAAGGGTTTCCCATACAAGATCATTAGTCTGATGAAGTAATCTTAGRGTAACCTTGGATTCTTACAAATTAAAAGAACTCTGGTACTCCACGCAGAGCTGTAAATAATCTGAGCAAYGCTATCTAAAGGTCAAAGCATTTTCTTAAATTTCCAATTAAAGCAAGCCAGAAGGAGGAAAAAGTCAAGTGTTCAGGTCCTGTACTGGTCATCATTTTTCAGCACCAGTGGATTCCTGATTAGTACATTGCACTAATTTCTCCTAAAGCTATTTTAGTCACTGACATGTTGATCATTTATTAATATGATCATTGTTCAAAAGGCACTGACAGGGAACAAGAAGAATCAAGAAACATTAATCACACAGGCTATTTTTTAACACACGCTGAGCCACGGGCTGGTTCTTATCTGGGTCAGTAGATATGGGGAGTTAGTGGAGCTGAGGGAGGGAGGAAGTAGGAGGAAGCAAGAGGAAGAGGAAGAAAAGGAGGAAGCAGGAGGAAGAGAAGGAAGCAGGAGGAAGTGGGAGGAAGAGGAGGATGCAGGAAGAAGAGGAGGATGCACGAAGAGGAGGAGGATGCAGGACAAAGCAGGAGGAGGCAGAAAGAACCGGGAGGAAGAGGAAGAAGCAGGAGAGAGGAGGAAGCAGGAGGAAGCAAGAGGCTGAAGGAGGAAGCAGGTGGAAGCAGGAAGAAGCAGGAGGCTGCAGGAGGAAGARGAGGAAGMAGGAGGAAGAGGAGCAAGCAGGAGAAAGCAGTACAAAAATGCCCATGGGGAAGGGGAGATTCCCTTGGGAATCTTGATCTCTATCCAAGGTGCAGAACTGCTCTACCAGGGTGGCATCAGCYTCAGCCCAGGGCTGGTTTTATTTCATATTTTAGCGTAATTTCAATTTTTTCCCCCTATTCCTCAGCTTCCCCTGCAGGCCCTTTGCTGATCTTTCTGTCCCTCTGTGGACCTGAGAGCTTAAGACATCCACAGCATCARACACCAGTGCTGGACACACCTTTAGTGACCTAAACTCTTTGGCWTCTGTTGAGAGAACAGGTAAAATGAACCACTGCTCTCTGTGTTTGGTAAATATGCCTCCACATTTTTATCACCACCAGTGGCAGTGTTACCTTTTTATTTCAGGCTAACAGGCCACGCTGATAAATCACAGAACAGTTTAGGTTGGAAAAGCCCTTTAAAATAATGAAGTGTTCAAATTCACCCTGACCCACCTGAGGTTGTGGAGTTTTCTTTCTTTGCCATTATYCTTTATAATATATAATAATTATTACATATTATACAATAATAATAATATATTACAATATAATATACCATGTATATACTTTATAATACAATACATATTATAAATGTTATATAGAATAGAATATCCTTATATATTATAATGTAGTATATAATTTATATCCTTCATAATATAATGTATAATAATATCATATCATATCCTAGATATGGTAATATAATATCAGCAAATATTTGATATACAGATCTAGGTATGAACCATTTTACTTGCTACTCTATAAACTAGAGCTTCAGAATGTTCAGACCCTCCCCTAATGATTTTTAATTACCATAACGTCATAACTGAGGAAAAAAATACCCAAATCTMGAAACATCTTTGGCTTAAAGCATGCTTAGATAACAGGTTGTAAAAATAAAAAAGGTGGTGTGGTAATCACACCTCAGGTAAAGCAATGAACGTTTTTAGATCTTCATGAATGAAATTGCAGAAAAATCCTTCTTCCTTTCAGAAACAGTATTCAGAATTAGTTATTTCAAAATTTCAAAATGTAGCTGTTCCTTTGAGATATTTAACCTGAGCTGCCCACATGAAAYGAGTAATTACTTTTTTTAGATAGCATTTCCTCTGACTACTATTCYCTGGCCTTTTTAGTCAGAATCTTTCAAGTATTTTTAATTAAACAAAAAAACCCTTGGTAATGCTCGGGAAATTAAGGTCCTAGCRGTTTGTTTAATTTAGTCTGAGACTATTTGCTCATGATAAATAAAAATAGCACAGGTTATTAAAACACAGGAGGAGACGTGAGGGAAAGCAACCAACAAAAAAGGGATGTGCAGTGTCTCTGAACTTTAATAAGAAATATTTTGTTGATAAGGRCGCTGTACTAATCCAGGAGGAATAAAGGTGCTCTAGAAAAAATAAAATCCTGCTACTTCAGAATGCTGACTCCTGCCTGTGCAAACTCTGCACAATAAGAGTCCTGGATTAATCTGTGCCTGAGCAGGTGATTTTGGGCACCAGGGGTAGGATGGGGACAGAGGAGTCATCCTCATGGACTGAGAAATCAGGTCGTGGGCTTGTCCCAGGTTTCACCAGCACGTTGGACAAAGTATTTTCTCTTCATTCAGACCCTGTTGCGATCTAAAGTGGGGAACTGACCTGTTCCTCTCCTCCTTARTGGAAGCAAAATTAGGAAAGCACGTCCAGGTATTTCCCAGGAAGGAAAGGGAATCAGAGTGGTCTGTTTGAGGGAAATAACCAGGCGCAGAAGAGCTCTGACAAAATGGGGCAAGTCCATCCTCCAGCTTGGCTGCTGAGGGAACAAGGAGTGCCCCAGACAGGGCCTGTGGGGGATGGAGATGAAAGCCTGGAAAGAAGTGGAGCARTGAGGGTCAAGAGGAGATTTGTGTAGGGGAACAGGCTGTTCCCAGAGGCTGGAGGCAGTGGGCACCTGCTTAAAGTAAGGAAAACTTCTCAGAGACTGGGGGAAAATCCATCCCAGTGCAAGTGGTTTAACGTGGACCAAAGCCCAGAGAGGCTGTGGAACCTCCAGCCTTTGAAATGCTGAAAGCTTGGCCAGGGGAGCAACTGAGCTACTGGACTGAGCTTCAAAATGGATCTGACTTCAAAGCTGGCTCTGTTCTGGGCTGGGGGCACTGGAGCAGTTGTCTTCATGATGTCCATTCCAGCCTGAATTTTCCTGTGGTTCTGTGGCACAGATCTGAAAGGGCTGCTCTGAACCTGGGGGGTTTGTCTCCACGGTTTGGCTGCCTAAGGACAAAGCCTGTCCTGCTTCAACTCCCCAGGGATGAAAGCTGGAGAGGGAGGCAGCAGCTCAAAGCCAGGCTGAGACAAAGGTCTGCCCATAACATGACAACTTTCCAGTGGTGAACTCCATCAAACTCCAGATCTGCTGCGCTCAGATCCCAAAAACCCAACTGGTTTAATTGATGAAAAAGTGTTTCACAATAATCAGATAATAAAGACAATCAGAACTGTGGAATAAATTCCTCATGAACACCCACACCAGCACTCCTTAAAAAACATGAAGTGCCATTTGTGTTAAAATTTATCTTGTTGCACGTGTCTAAATTTGCCCATTATTTACTTTAAGACCACATGGTATTTGAAGAAAAAAACCTTTATCAAAATAATTTCTATGATAGAAATACCTGTTCTCTCCAAGAATTATCAGAAGGAGYTGAGAAGAAAGGACAGCTGTGGGGAAAGCTGAGGAGAGGTGCAGGCTGTACATCCATAATTTGGACCCAAGCCTTGGTTTGGACTCTTTAGTTGAAGCTCATCCCCACCAGATGAGAATTAGACCTACATTTTCCATGCATAGCTTTCTGAAATTCTCCAGAATTAAAAAAAATTAAAAAAGAAAAAAATGAATAAAACATTCCTATAATTCTGAGGGTTTTTAGTTAATTTGTTTAAGTGGTGTAATGTGCAGAAAGTTTTTACACTTTCTTATGGTACCCAGGTGGATTGACAACCATGGGGAGGAGGAGAAGAGGAGAATGAWGCCAGAAAGATAATGAGCTGAGTGATTAAGTTGTGTAAGGCTTCAGAGGGACTGTTTCTATAAATAGGTTTTTAGGAAAAGTCTAACCTTTCGAAATTTTATATTCATCAAAAGAAAAAAAAAAGAAAAGAAAAGAAAATGTTACCAAATTCTAATTAGGAAGGGTTATAACCTGATAGCTAAGAAAACCAAAATAGAATAATGCCACAAGAGAAAGAACCTCCAGAGATGTATTTTAAAAGAGTTTCTCTCAGAACCATTAAAAAGCTAAAGTTAAAATTAAAGCTGAATAAAATATTCATAGTGAAACTAAATGGCCAGGTAGAAGTTTTTAAAAAAATATAAGTTAGGAAGGTGTGTATGCCCATCTCAGGCACTGATTTCCACACCAGGTTTTATTTACTGATTCGTTCTCCCTCATCTTTGCATAAAAGTTTCACTCTGTAAAAAGCATAACAAAGAACATTTCCCCCAATGTCAATATCTTGCCCAGATTTTCTCACTACAACCATTAGCACTAAAATAGGAAAATGGAAGAAATTCTTTACCCAGTGAATTTGTTTTTCTGATCTTTAACACTTCAGCCATTTGTCTCTGTCAATATTCAGTTAAATGAAGTTTGCACTGGAATGAGTAAGGATCTCAGTCTGGTGGGGTTTTTTTCAGTTTTCAGGAAAACAATCCTACAATTTTTAATTTTTTTTCCCCCAAATACATTTGTGCAAATATTTTCCCTTCTTAAAGAAATCCACCTTAGCTATATTTCTGTARTAAGCATTTAGGAAAGAAAACCAACCCGGTGGAATTTCCACTGGACTGATATTTGAATATTCTCAACTGGCACSAAACTTTTCTGTCTCCCAGGGTCTCATTGTGTGGTTGCTCCTCAGATTTACCTCTGCTGATGTTCCAGCTGAGGGTGGAGCTGGGGCCAACTGTTCTCCTGGATTTTTACCCAGCAGAGAAGCTCACCACAATCCAGAAGCAAGTTGTCACCTGCYAGTGCTCTCTTCTCAAGAGAAAACWCTGGCTCCTGCAGCTTTTTCCAGCTATCAGGGAATAGAATGAAAAACTAACAGATGGAATGAGTGTGTCACCTGATTTTAGTGTTAATATTATTCAAGTGAATAATGCTGGCCGTGGCGTGCTGAGGAACACAGTCCCAGCCCAAAGACATGATTATTTAAAAAGCATGGCACGTGAAAAATAGCACAGTGCCACAGCTGCTCTCACAGGGCTCTGAGGTCAGATAAACTGATTTATCAGCAGCTGATTGCTCAGAATGAATGGTGTGACAGTTCTGCATGGCTCCTGCAGCACATCAGCCACGCAGTGCTTGCAGCGTTTCAGAGTGGAATTTGGATGCAGGGCTGTTAAAAAGGCTCAGGAGCCCACACACAGTGATCAGATCYTGAGGCATGAGGCACCCAGACCCTGTGGTGACTGTGTTTGTGCACACAGGGGGCCTGGGTTTCACTCCTCTCACAGGCATGACTTTTTGCTTCTCACCAAGTGTTGGAAAGGAAAMATTGCAACAGCAATTAAATGAGAAAATTCACTTAAAAATATTAAAATTGAGGGTCAAGCATCCTATTCCAGCTCTTTTCCTCTCAAGAGCAGAACGACCAGGTGAGCAGTATAAGAAGAATCATTCAGGAATGTTGACATGTGGTCTCAAAGTCCTCTGGTGTCCCAGAAGAACACTCAAGAAACACTGAACTGGTTTTATTTCTATTTATATTGTTTTTCTTCAGAAATTATGTTTCTCAGTTGCACATCAGATAATTTGGTTGGCCAGATACAGCCAGACAATTTGTAACTAAAGATCCATTAAACTTTGAAGCAGCTTTACACTTCATTTGTCTTAGAAATACTATTTCAATAAAATACTTAAATGCAGGAATGGGTATAACATCCATCTGAACTTGTACTCAAATATATCAAAACAAGGTGATGCACTACAGCTTTTTGCCATCACTATTTTTGTTGGTTTCTAGTCCCTTGAATGTTAATTCTGCATTTTTGTCATGTTTTTACCTGAATCTGTGGATCTGCAACTGAGATATTGCAGTGATTTCTCTTTCCTTCTGTGACACGATGAGGAAAACAAAGGAGTCCTACAAATTTTAATCAGGAATTGGACCCCCAACAACGAGTTCATATTTTCTTTTACATTCCAATTTATATTTCACTTTTAATGATTGAGGCTTCCTAGTGAGTTGGTTTCACATAAGCATGCAGATATCTTACAGAGACTTCTGTAAGGCAGAGTAAAAAACTCCTGGATTAGGGAAAGGGCTCTGCCTTATTAATGCTCTATTGGTGCATTCTGCCTGTGAGCAAAAAAAAAAATGAACTTGCCACCTTCTCATTGTTAAAGGCACTTAAGCACAAAAGAAACTAATTAAAAATTGAAAAAGTGGCACTTTTTATACCCTTCAGAAGTATTTTCATGAGCTGCACGGTGACTCATGTTTTACAGCACTGGGCWGCTCGATATATGTATTTTTAATGACTTGGAAAGGGCTCATAAASCAGTGTCCCCATCTTGTAATCGTTCACGACTGCGTGTAAAAGGAAGCAGAATCCATTATTTCCAAGGGGCTGTAAAAAGGAACTGGCTTAGAAGTATCCGTAAAGTGTCTGTATTGTTGTCAGTAAAGCCAGAAACTTTTCATGACGACTCCAAGCCAGGTGTATTGCGGTGTGAGATGTGTTTTGTTTTTAACACTCCTGACACACAGACACCCACAAGAGCATTTCATCCACCCAACGCCAGATTTGTGTGGRGGCCTCGGTCACCAGTGAGCAGCTCAAGTTTAATGAGTCCATAAATCAGACGGGCTGTGGCAGCTGTCCAGAGACAGATGAGAGCTGAGTCACCCAGCCCSGGCTGCAAAACTCCACCCACACCGCTAATGAGTCTCAAATTRGGAGAAATTTTAAACTCCAGCACTTTTTATCTGAGTGTGGCAGGAGCTCCCACATGAGGGACACCCCAGCCCCAGCAGGGACAGGGATGRTGAGAGATTCCCAAACACAGATGGACATCTCCAGGCTCCTGGCACTTGTCCCTGGCTCAGCTYCGTGCCTGAGCCCACCTGAGGATCKGTCCATGCTGTGAAAAAGCTCTTTYGTGCTGTTTATTTACAGACTATTTGATCAATTACCAGCCCTTCCGAGCTGCTGCAGAGGAATTTAGTGTTTCCCTCACCCGGCTGCAGCCTCCCCTCAGGTGGTTGTGGATTGTTTGCCAAACAGATGGGATAAAGGAGAAACAAATAGCAGCTCTCCTCAGGTGACAGGGAAAGCAGCAGGAAAACTGTTCCGTGGATTCCCTTGGCTTGTTACAGCCTGGAAATCTCAGATCCTGCGTCCCAGATGATCACCAGCAAAGAGTTTAGTCCTAACAATCTCTTCTCTTCCGTAGTTTGTTCCAACTCCACCATTTTCCTCAAGGAGTTAAAGCATCCAGACATTAAAACCATGTCATGATTTCATAAAAAAGAAGCTTGCAGAGACTTCCATAGGAAAAGGGAAAATAATCTCTATGTCCCATTTTTGAAGGTGTTTAAAGGAGGTATTAATGCAGCATTCATTGATATATTGGATCACAGTAGGAAACAGCAAATTAATTCTGTATCAGAAAATGCTCCTGCTCAGATTAATCCCTTTTCATGCAATRTTTACCAAGAAATATTTAGACCTTTGGAAATATTTGCACTTTGTTTAGACATAGCAGATCATTAGCTACTTT
>QVAJ01000010.1:800464-879875 GCA_003546035.1 Mixornis gularis
AAAAGCCAGCTTAACCATATCCTAAAGGGCCTGGAGCTGGGAGCCAGGGAGTCATTACAGGACATCCATCCAGCCAGGGACTGACAGATTCATTTGCAAATGAGCAACCCAAATTCAGCCTGCATGGTTTGAGGGATGGAAAAAAGTTTGCAGGATAATTTATTAGTGTCATTGTCTGCAGCTTTTCCAGATGTTCTTGTCCTGGAGCATACACAGAGGAGAAGCTCCCAAATACATCAATAAAATAGTCGAGAGATGTTTTTCTGCTAGGAGGCATGAAGCTGGAAAAATTAAAGGTGTTCTTCCAGAAGTGATTTAAATTAATGAATGACTTCAGATCAAGGCCAGAGGGAAGGAAAAATGTCAGCATAGTCCTTCCTGCTTGTATGGAGGTAGAGCAGGTCTCTAAGCACTGCTGCAGGTAGGGAAATAAAAGAGGCTTTCCCAAGGGATGGGGGATACTTCCCTGAATGCCCGGAGAATCCCAGGGATAGCTCTGTAATACTCAGTCCAAAGAAATTCTCTCTAAGCTGATGATATTCATGCAAACGTTGTGTGAAGTACTGCCACTCATCCAGCACGACACAAATATTTTCCTTAGAATGCAGCATGTGAAAGGGGAAGGCGTTTTCACTGGACTCATTTAAACAAATATTGTACAAAGAAAGAACCAAAAACCAGCTCCTGCCTTTTGGAGTTTAATGCCAGGAGAGTGAAAGATGAGAGCTGCTTTCATCCCTCAAGCCCTTTCATGTCCTTTGGATGGTATCAGGGTTTTTATCAATAAAAATCAGAAAAAATAACCCCCATAGATAATAAAGGTGATTCAAGCCGTGTTCAACCCAGATGAACATCCATCCCCCACCTGCATTCACTGGGCAGCAGGAAAGAGCAAGAGCCTATATTAGACCTTGAGGACCAGTTTGAATAACTGACATTAAGATTTGTTGAAATGGAACAATTTGACTGACCCACTTTCGGACTTCAGGAGAGTTTATCTCACRTAAAGAGCT
This sequence comes from Mixornis gularis, assembly GCA_003546035.1. NCBI lineage: Eukaryota > Metazoa > Chordata > Aves > Passeriformes > Timaliidae > Mixornis > Mixornis gularis. The sequence goes on from QVAJ01000010.1 coordinate 801,478, forward strand.
ATTTTGAGTTTATGATGAGGTTTTTAGGAGCTCTGTCAGGCCTGCCAGCTCACCTTCCCACAGACAAATTCACAGAAAACAATGCACAGTGTTAATGCCAGGATCCCCCAACTTGATTTGGCCTCCACTGGTTTCAAAGTCCTTTTTCCTAATCACCACATTAATTTCAATATAAACTTTTCACTGGCAGGTATCTGCATTTGTCCTAATCAGGGATTCACTTGCAGCTGTARGTTTAAAACTTCCTCTAGAGCAGTCTAAGTACAGAGTTGTTTGTTGGCTGTAAAAAAGCCCAAAGCCCCCAAACCTCATTGATGTTGATGGAAACCTGGCTCAGACCCCACTCACATGAGCCAGTTCCAGCTTCTCTGGATAGAACCTGAACTGCTCAGCTGTGCCCTGCGCTGCTGAAAGTAAAACCAGAAGCCATCATTTAACTGAAATAGTGAGAGCTTTGCAGGAGAATTTCACTTTCTCAAATAATCACCTTGGGGGATCACTGTTTAATAACAAAGAGCAGTCACTGCACACTACAGATACTGAGAGAYCATTTTAAAAAGCCTCACACCTGAAAGCTCAGCTTTTAGACTTTTTTTCCTGTGTCACAGCCCTAGCTCACAAAAGTTGCTGGGGGCACTAATGCAAGGGTTTAGAAATGACAAAACATAAACACACAGTTTTGCCTGAGGAAAAGCACGGTGTGTTTCCTGAAAACACATTACTGGACCATAAACTGTGAGTTGTGATGCTACACTGAGGGCAGGGATAGAAAAGCGTCTGTGAATCTGTCCCTACCYCGCTGACCATTGTGTGATTAGCTGCCCCCTTTGATCTCAACCTTTATTCCTTTAACAAACCCAAAGAGTCAATTACACCTCTGGCCTCCCTTTGAAACTAAGTGAAAATTCACCAGGACAGGGAAGTGACAGAAAAGCTTTTAGTSTACTTCAGCTGACAACAAAATGTATTTTTGTCCCGCTCTCTCAGAGCAAAGCCATTGAAATTCATGTCACGGGATGGTTTTAAATCCTATTGCACCTGTTAGTTCTGGTGTTTAAACAAATCCTGCACGATGCTGATGTACCTGGGTGAATATCAGCAAAGGCAGAGCAGAGGAAAGCAAACTCACAGCCCCTCATGTAGGATTTATTCCCCCAGCTTTGGAGGGGATTGCAGATCACGTAAAATTCTGAACAGTAATATTAATGATTGCACTGACTCTGGCTATTTAGTGCATTATCACAACCTAACGAGGGGCTCCTGCTATGATTTACCTTGTAAGCACCTTTCTTCATGGCTGCATTTACTGCTTTATAAATGCTTCTTATTGCAGAGCCATTACCAGTGCCATTAAACTCATTTAGCCATGCTCTCACCACTGCAGTTTTACAGAAAGATGGCAGAGGAAGTAGTGAAACTTTTCCTCTTTATTTTTGCAAGGACAGCATTATGGCAAAACATGTATTTATGTGCATAACAGTTCTCTATAACTCCTGAGAAATATAAGTATTAAGTACTGTGAGTATCAAGTAAATACATGTTCAAAAACCCAACTGGCTTCTTCAGTACAATCACTCAATAAAAGTAAGGCTGGAAGAGATTAATAATATTGATTTGTTATAAGCCAGTACACTTAGAGTTAAACCCAGTCTTTTTTAATGGCAGATAAGAGAACACAAACATTGGTTAGCAGGAAAAAAAAAAGCTGAAAAAGTTTCTTTAGGTGATAATTCTGCTTCCCCCTGCTACAGAAACCTCCAACACAGTAAGGGCCATACAGAAACAAGGTCAATATTTCTTCTCCCCCCTTCAGCCACAGCACATAATCTGCCCCACAGTTTCTCCACATTAAACCATGCAGTGGTTAAACTTCACAAATTCCCATCTGGAATGCACTTACAACTGATCGGTTTCCATTTACTTTGGGAAATCCCAAATACAGCAGAGGTTGCTTTCACGCCTCAGGGAAAATGTAAATCCACTTACTGATAAAGAATTCCTGTGGTACCTCTTCCTGCACCATCCACCAGCTTTCTCACCATCCACCAGTGCCTCCCTGCCAGCTCTTACTCCAAATGTTGCTGCAGGAGCTGAATTTTTCTGTGACAATCCTCATTCCCCATTAGCCTGAACTGAATACTGAGATCAGCTGTGCTCACCCCTTTTGGGGTCAGTAGCATAGGAGTTTTCCTTCAGACTCCAGGTGATGCTGAAAATAAACTGGTCAAAAATGAAAATGAAAGTATTTCCCATCAGGAGAATTCACAGAAGCAGAGGTGTTGCACTGAAATTCCAAGGGAGATTATTCAGACCAGAATGGAATTAGGGAAGGAGCAAATTAAGATGGAACAATTCACCCACTCCAGAATAACCCTGTTACTCTGGACATTTCCTGACATGAGAAGGTTGGAAGCCTCAAAGAGCAAAGGTAGAAATCATTCTCCCACAGGCTGGCAAAAGTCTTTATATACTGAGATGTAACAAGAGATTATGGTTTTTTCCATTAGCATATTCTTAAAATTATGAGTTTCATTAACACATGAAATCAAAAATATTTTCCAGCCTTTATGAAAAGGAATTCCTGTTTCCCAAACAAGCCTCGGAAATATGATCTCTATCCCTTTGCTCCATGCAATGGTTTGTTTGAAGAAGTCTGCTCCAGTCTTTTCCACACTCAGTGATCCACAGGATGTTTAAGTTGCCTTATCTTTGTTGAACAATGCTGCAGACATGAATTCCATCACATTCACTCCCTAGACAAGTTTACACCTCTTAGATTAGAGTGACATTGTGACACTGCTGTAATGTTCTTTTCCCCTTCCTTTTGTACAGTGTGATATTGGTTTCAGCAGGGGCCCACATCTGAAACTTCCATTGTGGCTTCAATCTGTTGGACTGGGAATGAAGATGAAATGGGTTTTTGTATTCACAAATGCTCTGTGATGCTGATAAGGGGTGATGTGAACAGAATACAGACTGACACAACAGAATGGTTCATTCAGCCTGCCCAGTAAAGGAGATATTTTTCAACAGTCTGCTAAGTAGCAATAAATGATTTGTAAATATCACCCTCAACAGAGTGGGGACCCTTCTCCTAATAACCCTGACATATACAAAAACAATTAGTAAAAAGCTCAAGGAGATTTTTGACAATTATCTGACCCTTGGGAGCCTTCAGAGCCACCTGCTCAGTGTGTCCAGCAAGGGGCACTGGGCAAACCTGCTGGAACTGATAAATCAAACTTCTCCTGGCTTAGATATCTTCCAGCATTAAATGATGGCCTTGGATCTCAATTAGCAGCTCTTTTCTCTTAATCTGAATGGTGTCAGGTCACTTTGAGAGTGATKCTAACTGGAATGTTTTGAATTGCTGTCTCCAAACCAGAGGTGTGACAGGGCACTCACCAGTCCCTCACACATCTCCCCGACCAGGTGTGTTTGCTGAGCTTATAACCTGAGAAATGGGAAGAACAGAAATCTCCTTTGGCTCCACCTGTGAATCAGGGGGAGAATTCAATTGAATTTGAGAGTGAAAGTGCATTTGGAAACTTCCCTTTACCGACCACCCCTTCTCACTGCAACACTAAGAATTGTAAAAGCTGTAAAAGTCTTTAAAACGCCCTTTRGCTTAAAAAGAGGGAAGTTCTGTGTATTGGACAGTGGCAACCTGAGCTCTCCTGCTGGAGCTTGTCTGGATCCAGCTGGGCAATCCTGCAATGACATCTGGTCCTTTTTAGACCAGATTGGGTGCATGTTGCTTATCTATAAGTGCACTAATTAGACTTGGAAAATCTAATTAAGATGAAAAGGAAGGAAGACAGACGCCATCCAGAAGGTGTGTGCATGCCACCATCAATTCTCTTCCCCTTCTCATCACCAGGAGAGAGCCKGCTCTGCAAATGGAAAGGACCAGGGACCCAAAGGAGCTTAGAGAACACAGAGCTGTGGGTTGTAATTAAAAAGCATAATTACATCTGTGAACAAAAGCCATGGATAATTACTGGAATAAAAACGAGAGCGTCCTTGTGCCCAGCCCCATCTACTCCTAGAAATAAACTTGTTTTAAACCTTGTTAAAATCCAGTAGCTTGGCAGAATAACGCACGGCTGCTGCAAATCTGCCCAGTGAAATKAAGAGCTTTTTTGGCAAACTAACAAAGAGATTCAGTCCAAAGGTTTAAGGTTTATGGAGCTGCTTCAATTGTGTTTCATGCCTGACTTTCTGCAGTCCCCCTGAACTGGCTGAATGCATCACTCCCTTGTTTGTACCAAGTCAAAGTACTGGCTGAGGAGTTTCTATTTCATGCCCCATTCCTACCTTGCTGCTCAGACTACCTAATGTGGGTTATCCCAAATGCCTCCTGCTTTTCCCTTTGGAAAGTTTTTCTTTTTTCAGAGAATAATAATGGGCAGATCTTCCCTTCTGTAACTTCAGCATACATCTGTTGCAGCTCAGATGTTTTATTACCGTTATCAGGGTTCAAACAAGGTCCAAAGTCTGGACCAGCGTGAATGCTGATATTTTTTTTGGCTATTTCTGAAAGTTAAAGCAAAAATCCTGTAGCATCTGCAAAAAGAATATCAGTTAATTCAGTGCATCAGGAGTTACCCACCCAGTCTTATCATTTTAATTTTATAAACGTTGAGCAGATTTTAATTTAATGGCAAAATGATAATGTTTTTTCTCTGCTCAGAGCAAGTTCCTGAGCAGAGAGTAATTTGMACACCTGTAGAACAGGAGTTCTCTATATAATAAACTGAATTAAACTGGGTGCATCCTAGTGGAAACTTCTAATTTAGTTTTAGCCTCTTAGGACAGCAATGTAAGCATTCTGCTTATCAGACAAGTATGGAGTGTACTCTGAGATAGCAGGTGAGACTCTKTATCTTGTAAAGATGGGAAAGAGTAATAAATTTGATTTCAGATAATGCCTGTGGGTGCTCCTCYTAACTGTCCAACAACATGGTCCTGCTTAGCAATTTTAAGACAAATTAAAAAATTTAAGACTGTGAGCAAAACCCATGCAAAGGCTTTATTCCACCTACAGGATGTGATGTGCTCAGTGATCCAGAGCAGCTYTCCCAAAGTCTTTAGAATTTTAGTACCACACAACACAAATGTGGCTTTTTCATAGGTTTGGGTGGTTTTTTTTCCCCTAGTCCACAGCAAAGTATTTTTTGCCATGGGTAGAAAGAAGGAAAATGAGGTTCTCTTTTCACATTAAATAATTTGTTCTATGCACAGGGAAAAAAAATAGAGGGCCAAATGAGGAAAAGCAACCAAATCTGACTGAATCAGCACAGATGCTCTATTCCCAACCCAGTGCCTGAGATTTGCATTCACTGTGGGGACATTTTGCTGGTTCCCAGACTCAKGGTTTCAGCATATCCCTGCTGTGTTTGATTTGATATTGTTCTCCTGTTCTAGTCTAAGCACATTTGTTATTAAATATGGCACTTGCAGTGTTATTTGAGATACGGAATGGGACCAGGGACCTGTTGGGTTTAGCTGGGTAACAACGACAGGATTTCAGCCTTGCAGACTTACACTGCACCTTTGCCTGGAAGAAAGCTGAGGAACATTATTTTGGTTAAAAGGAAGGAGGCTGTTCCATTTTAACAGCATCAGGAATGAATGTTTATCAGTACCACTGTTTCTTTGGGGCTTTTTTTTTGTGTGATGCCCAATATGGTTTATTAATGAAAACCACTTGCTAAATTACATTCTTCTCAAAAAAATGATAACACRCAGATGTACAAACCCACATTCATGTGTTGTTTTATTGGTGCATTACAACATTACATCTCCTTCACATTGAGAAAGCATGAGATTAAAATACATTGATCCACAAAAATGCCTTCCCTACGCTGACTTTGCACTGGTGATTGTGGCACCTACGGATCCCTCCACAAGTTTCATTCCATTAAGTCTTTCATAATTTTAATTACATTTTAATCAAACCTTTTTACATTGTCTACTTCATGGCTCTCGATTTAATTATTCCCATTAAAATGTGTTATTCTTTACYGCTTTTCCGAGGTCACCAATTACTCTTGCAATTTCAGGTTTTATGCTGTATTACACTTCATGTTCCAATCCTTTAACAGCCACTACTCACTTGAGGGCTGTATGAGTTTTTCCTCATCCCAAAGACAGCTTGTCTGTACCAAAAGCCATTAAAATACTGAGAATGTGTATAGCACACTTAGAAAGCCCCACTCCATTTTGAGAATAAGCCAGATCTATATAAAAACATGCAAAATGCTCTATGCATCGGTATTAAACTTCTAATTTTGACTGAAGATTTTTTATTCTTTAACATTTGCATATAACCTGGAAGACTAGAGTTCCTGCTGAAAGAAAAGAGCTAATGGCTAAGCCTCACCCTGACTCTGGGGCTTTCAGTAATCTTCCCACATGGAGTAACAGAAAACTATATTTGTTACAGAATTCTGTAGGATGGTTYAAAAACTTTGTAGGAAGATTAAACCTCCATGGAACTCTGTGGACTTCTAGAATAAGATCTCAACCACACCAGAGGAGTGTTCTGTCAAATCCAGTGCAAATGCCAAATAATTTTTCTTTGCTGATGCTGGCATTGTGAATTACTGTATATTCACCAGGAAAACCACGGCTAAGTTCAACTGTCTCTGTTGTGGAGCTCAGAATTCTGTAAGTGAAACATCCTCCCTCTGACACTGTTAAACTGTACCAGCTTTGCAAGGCTTGATTTCTACAGAACCTCCCGGGCTCACTCCTGTTACATTCTGTTCCTTAATGTCACTTCCTGTTTATAGCCATTTCCAAATATCCTGTAAGTTTATACACAGCAAGGTTGCATCCTTTTGTACACAGTTATCAGGTTTATTTTTAATGGGACAATAATTYACTTGCTTTTTATAAAAATTCAAGTGTCGCCAATCAGGAAGCAGCTCTTCTCCAAAAATAAAAAAAAGAAAAATAAATCTACAAAGCTTAGCTTTGAGGAAAGTAAATGGCAAGCCTTACATAAAGACATTGAGCTGTTTGAATCACAAAATGTCTACAAGGCCGATGCATATTCCAACAGGAACACAGAAATTATAATCATGGCAGCAGTCTCCTCCAGTCTGAAGCACCGTAATTGTGGTCGTTGATCAACATTATCTTGATTGCTCCAAGAAATGCTCAACTGCCAGGGTGTGGGCTGGAATATTTCGCCTGCATTTTTCACAGGATACCTAAGGAGAGAAAAGCCTGGAATCTGACATTCTGCCATCCCAAAGGTACATCATCTCACAGGAATGTGATGTATACTGCATAGTGCCTACGCAACAAACAGAATCCCACTGATAATAAATTAACTTAGGTCACACACTCATCAACCTCCTCCATACCAACAGTGGTTTGATTCAGGTGAGTTCCAATCAGGTACCTTGGCAAGCACCATGCCCAAGAAGCACGGTGAGCTGAAAATGTGGGATGGGATTAGTGGAAAACTGTCTCCAGCCTTCCTCTGGATGTGTTACAGTGCTGGAAACCACCACAAGCACTCGTGGTTGTGCGCCCAAAGCCACGGATGAGAATCTTTGCATTTCCTTGGATCACCAATGCTGCAGTGAGTCACTACACAAGAATGAACATGGCACACCGAGATCCACAGAAAACTTTGTGTTTCTTTCTCCTCCCAGTTTTAGGGGGTTTTAAACACCTGTTTGAATGACTTCAACTTGTTAAATGCAAGGGGTGTCCTTTCCTTTGGATTTGATGGTAAATACTGCAAGAGTTCTCAAAAATTGCAGATGATGCAATACCAAGTTYCTAATCCATCCTGGATGTTGCTCTTAGTTGGTAATTTTAACAGCACTGAGAGTGAGAATCATCCTGTGCAACTACTAATGCACAAGGCTTGGCTCTTACAAGCACTTCACCATCCACACCTTTCGCCTTCTTAGTCATTAGTAGCTCAGAATGATCTTGGCAAAACTTGACAATTAATACAAAGTTCCACCAGCATGTGGAGATTTTTGTTAATGTCAGAAGGCAGCAAGATAAACATATGGATGGTGCCCTAAACTATCGAGTTACAGATGTTGAACACCTGATGAAAAGTGCTCTGTGTACTCGCCACCCATYGAAATCAATGAGTGCTGAAGATGACCAGAACTTTGTAGAAGATACTCAGTRCTTCAGAAAATCTGTTTTCAGATCTAGTAGATGGTCAAGCACATCTCAAAATTGCTCTCTTAACCATTCCCCACACAAGTTTAATAATGTTCTCTCCCCTTCCCTCGAGTAGTTCTACCTGTTTGCAGTAGACTGAGAACAGATAATTCAGCAAGTCAGTATGAACCGAAAGTTTAACTTTAAAAGTATGACGGTATCATGGCATTAAAAATAAAATATTTAAATTCCCTTTATAAAAAGGAAAGAAACCAAAGGGAAAAAAAAAAGTACAGTAAGGACCACTGTTAAGAGACCAGTTTGGRGGAAATGTGAGAAGGCTAAAAGTTCATTCTGCACATTTCTCAGAGTCATACGGGACCTTCAGTTATTCCCTCCAGAGGCAGCCCAGTAGCATTGTCTGCTGTAGGTCTCTCTTCTTTCTTCACTGAGTTCTGATCCAGCAGGCTGACGTAAGATTTGTGACAGGCTGTATTACCCAAAGGAGGGTAGTGCTGTCTGTAGCAAATATAAGCAAAAATGAGGCCAATGATCCCTCCAACGAAAGCATCTGCAGGAAAAAAAACAACAAAACCAGAAGCACTTTACCAGGGAAAAGGCAGCCAGGAGGGACAATTGGAAACAAAAGACATTTGGTTAACGTGAAAATGTTTAACACAGAAAATGTGAATTTCGAATTTTCCTCAAGAACTTGCACCACTTGAACCACATTGAACCAATGATGAACCAAATACCACAATCACACCAGACAGATAAAAAATCTTGTTTAATATTTTGAACTCCCAAACTGTGGATGGTTGGCTAAGTTTTGGGAGATGAACACTGGGAACTGAACAGCCTCCATGGGGTATCAAACACTCCTGAGGTTCCAGATCACAGCTGACCATTTGTGGATAGGCAACGCATGGATCTTCTCCCACTTACAAAAGCAGATTGCCAAGRACAATTTCAAGCTGGATGAATTCTTACCAAAAGCATCTGAAAGGTCAAAGACTAAGCATGCCTGTTAACTGACTTAAACACCTTCTGAATATCTTTCTTTGATGTTTTTTACTATCCCATACTCCTGTCAGAAAATAAAGATAAAATAAGGCTATTGGATGAGATATTTGCAGCTCTCTCACACAGGCAATTTCAAATTTTCTATGGTTTTCTGGTTCTGCCTCTTACTAAAATACTTACCTCATCTTGTGTTTCATTTACAATCAACAAGAGAAAAATTTCACTGAAAATACACACTCTGTGAAAGCCTCAGGTCTAACATGAAGAATAATGAAGTGAGACATAAGGCACTGGTTAAAATATGACCTGATAACACATTTTATTTACTAAGACTGATTCAGCACCACATCATCTGTGTACACCTGTGTTTCCATTCTTTCCATTTCAAAAACCCCAAAGTGTAATGAACATGATGGATCATTGAGTTTACTGGCAAAGAAGGGGAAATCAATACAAATTAATTTTGCCTAAAGTCCTTAAATACAGATTAAATACTCTGGTTTCTCAGTGTGATTTTTATCAAAACAAACATGTGGTTCAATTTTCAATGTGTAACAGATAGTTTGTAATCATCGGAGGAGTGAGATGTCTTTTATCAAGAATGGTCAGGGCAAGAAAACCTGAACATCTCATACTGAGGTGGAAAAATTTAAGAAATGTAACTACAAGTCACATTTGAGGAACAGGCCTGCAAGGAGTGACCCAGGAGATGCCTTCTAATCCTATATTCTCTTCCTCCACACAAAAGGACATAATGAATCCATCACAAATCAGTGTAACAGGGGCTCAAACCAGAATTTAAAAGGTGATTGTGTGCAGACATTAACTTACCCTACCCACACTGGAAGCTGACTGATTTCATCAGCCTGTTCCTACCAAACTATAATGGTATTAAAAGTACTGAGGGCAAGAATTTTCACTGCACAACATCAATCAACTTGTAAAAAACTTAGTTATTGTGACAAGATTAATTTTCTGTAACCCTGTGTTGGGTGCAATTCTCAGATTATCCTACTTTGACTGAATACTGTTCCAGCTGCTTTTTTATTTTGCTTAACAATCGGATCAAACCTATGATTACTATTTTTAATCATGGAGAAACACCAGATTTTTGCAAGTCCTCTTTAAGTTCCCTGGGATTTTAAGCCTTGCTGAAAACTTGCCCAGATAATTTCTTTCAAAACCTTTACACAAATTATGCAACTCTGGGCCTCAGCTTGGGCACCACAGTAATACAAATTCACTACATGATTTATGCCAAAGGTTTCTGTCTTACTGACCTTCCTTGACTGGGGGTAATAAACAAAAAACACAGGCAGCTATTTTAACTCTTGTTTTTGAAAACAAACCCCAATTCTGTCTTTTGTTTAATTTCATGGTAGAAATAACTGTCCTCTTTTTATTTTTTCTTTTTTTTCCCTTTGTCTGTAAAAGAAAAGAGAATATTCTTTCATTCTCAGTATTGAACTTTACTTTTTTCCATACAAAATTCTCCCTTATTCCATGAGGAAATTAACATTTTCAGAATTATAAGCCTGTGCGGGGCACATTGGGAATTGGTATATTCAGGAATTCAGGATTCACAGTGAAATATCCTAATACTCACTAACAGCAATACTGAAGCCTTGAATCTCGCTCTCTCCAGCCAAATTGAAGGGAGCTCATAAAGGTCTCATAATATTAACGTTGTAAGCACACTCAATGGATTTTTAATACAGGGACACTCCACTCCATCTTTCACCTGCACTGTGCTAAGTCTTGGACTCCAGACTGATGGTCCTTTTTCATTTCCCACAGCATCGTTAAGGCTCCAGCACAAAGCCACCATAAAAAATTTACCACAATTAGCTGACTCTGCTGAGCATAAAAGCCAAGGCCTGAGGTTCTATGCTGTGCCCAGAGTGAACAAGTCTCTCCCTTGGGAGCACAGTTCTTTCAGGGGAAAGCAGAGGTCACCTGCAGGAAAACGTCTGCCAGCACTGCTCTTGGGAAGAGACGAGTTTGCAGCTCCATCTCCTTAAAATTCAAAGGCAGAACAGGAGCAGCTGTGAAGAGCCAAGTCACAACCCCCTGGGTGCAGTTTTCCTCCATGCACAAAGCACACCATCATGCCCTGCCTCACAGCACACGCTTCAGCCCATAAATAATTCTGGGAAGAGATAGTACACACTGCAAACACACGTTCCAAACTCCAGAGTAAGCCTGCACCCTCCACATTTCTTCACACTCCTTTTCTCCTCAGCAGAAGCTCAGGCCAAGTGTGGAGTGTTTTCAGTGCCTCCTGCCAGCTTGGTGAGGCAGCACCTTGTGCTCAGCAGTTTTGTGCTGGAGGCTCTCCCCAGCCCCAGGGTCACTGAGAAAAGGAGAGTAATGAGTCCTGAAACAAGACAAGGCTCTGCTGGAAACCAGGAGGCTCCTCAGAGAACATGTCAAGGCCAATGGCTAGTGATTAGGCAGCTGCAGGAGACCAGCAGGAGCACAGCAGGATGACAGAAAGCATGGCTGAGTTGGTTCTGGTGCTCGGGATGCTGGGTGAGACAAGAAGGTGCTCAGGGGGACAGAGCAATGCAGCAATCAATTGAATTTCCTCCCCTGTACTGGGCACTGCTGAGGCCACACCTCGAGTGCTGTGTCCAGTTCTAGGCCCCAGTTTAGGAAGGACACTGAGTGCTGTGTCCAGCTCTGGCCCCTCAGTTTAGGAAGGACACTGAGTGCTGTGTCCAGCTCTGGCCCCTCAGTTTAGGAAGGACATTGAGTGTTGTGTCCAGTTCTGGCCCCTCAGTTTAGGAAGGACATTGAGTGCTGTGTCCAGCTCTGGCCCCTCAGTTTAGGAAGGACATTGAGTGCTGTGTCCAGTTCTGGGCCCTCAGTTTAGGAAGGACATTGAGTGCTGTGTCCAGTTCTGGGCCCTCAGTTTAGGAAGGACATTGAGTGCTGTGTCCAGTTCTGGGCCCTCAGTTTAGGAAGGACATTGAGTGCTGTGTCCAGTTCTGGGCCCTCAGTTTAGGAAGGACATTGAGTGCTGTGTCCAGTTCTGGGCCCTCAGTTTAGGAAGGATGTTGAGACGCCTGAGCATGTCCAGAGGAGACAACGAGGCTGGTGAGGGGCTGGGAACACAAACCCTGTGAGGAACGACTGAGGGAGCTGGGGGTGTTTATCCTGGAGAAAAGGAGACAGAGGTGACCTTATCACTCTCTACAACCCCCTGAAAGGTGGCTGTGCTCAGCTGGGGTTGGTCTCTTTCTCCAGGCAGCCACTGACAGAAGGAGAGGACACAGCCTCAAGGTGCACCAAGGGAAATATAGGTTGGATACTAGGAAAAAGTTTTTTACAGAAAGGGTGATAACTGGAATTGTCTGCCTGGGGAGGTGGTGGAGTCACCATCCCTGGATGTGTTTACAAATAGACTGGATGTGGCACTCGGTGCCATGGTTTGGTTTAGGTTGGACTGGTTTAGTTAGGGCATGGGTTGGACTCGGTATTGAAGGTCTCTTCCAACCTGGTGATTCTGTGAATTCTATGAAGGAAGTAACAGACTGCTGTGCCTTTGTTCTGGGATTTGGGGCCAGGTTTTGGTAGCAGAGAGAGCTGCAGGGGTGGCTTCTGTGACAATCTGCCAGAAGCTTCTCCATGTGCAACAGAGTCAACACCAGCCAGCTCCAGGATGGGTCTGTCACTGGCTGAGCACAGCAGGGATGTGGGAGCGCCTCTGGGATAACAGATTTAAAAACCTGGGAAAAAAATCTGGACAACTGCAATGGCAGCTGGAGAGAGGAGTGAGAACATGTGAGAGAAACAGCCCTGCTGCCACCCAGGTCAGTGAGGAAGGAGGGGCAGGAGCTGCTCCAGGCACCGTGACAGCAACTGCTGAGTGATCTCTTCCTCAACTTATTTCAACTCATGAACCTCTCACTGCATTTTCTCTCACCTTTCTAGCTGGGAAGGGGAGTGACAGAGCTGGTGTCCAGCCAGGGTCAACCCACCACAGTGCTGGCAGACAGGAAACAGCATGTAACCAGTGTGAAACTGAAATTTCAGGTAATTGAAAGAAGCAYTCAAGGACCTTGAGGGAAGTTCAATTTGCAAGGCCAGCAGTGCAGTACTGGCAACACCACAGAAAGCCAAGATGACTTACATAACAGCATCAGAAATACCATGCATGCTATTTCTTATAGGAATATAGGGACAGATAAGGAAAAAGTAATTCCAGGCTGGTTTACTTAGCAGAAGAYGTGAGTAAGGCAAGGAAGCTACAAAGGTGACCATAAAGAGGGTCGAGAAGTGGTAAAAAAAATAACTGATGGCAGTGTTTTCTGAACTGTCACACATGAGTGTGTAATTGATAAACAGCACCGCCTTCTACATCAGTTACATCTCACACCCGAATTTTGGAGGACTCTGAGACAGCAGTCACAGATGCAGCTGATGGGGTGCTGCACTCCAAAAGTGCCTGCTGTGAGGGAGGAGAGGATGCTGTGCCAGAGGCCTGAAGCTCTGAAGGTCAGAGCTAATTCACCTTTGCTAGGAAACCCCAGCATCAACCCAGGAGCAAGGAAAAAAACCTATAGCACACCATCATGTTTGAACTCACACCATGTACTGMAAAAACCCCAAAAATCAAACAAATACACGGTCAATTAAGAAAAAAAAAGAGCAGGAGAAAAGGGTTATGCCCCTGTCTCACCTTGCCAGTGATGTTTGTAGTCACACATCCGTGACAGGGCGATCATCATGGCACAGTAGAGGGGCAGGATTGCTGCACAGAGCCTCCAGCTCTTCCCCCGGCCGCTCTCCGTGAAGCAGTGCAGCTTCCCAGCCAGGTAGAAGGTGGTGAAGCCAAGGCCTGAAAACGCAACTGATAAAGCAAAACACATCACTACAGTAAATTGTCATTAGCACTGGGTTGATTGGGTTTTTTTTCTTTTTTTTTTCTTTTTTTTTTTTAATTAAAGCAGTCATGCTCTTGCAAACTTTTAAGAAAATCACATTTTTGGGGAAGCGAATGGAAAAAAAACCTTCTCCAACAAGATTCATGACAGACATATATTCTCCACAGCAGTGGAGCAATCCAAGCAACCAGGCAAGGGAATGCTCAAAAGCAATTTGATTTTTTTATAATATATATGCTCAGCTTTCACATAATCKGACATGTCTGCAAACACTGTGTTGTCTCTAGACATTCACCTATCCCACAGAAATTTAGGTTTTTTTCTTCCTTCAGCAATTTACCTTTTTCCTCTGGGGGAGACACCAGACACTAAATTAAACATTTAAGCAGATTTTTAACATGAGTCACAAAAGCTTTCACATGCTTCAACCTTCAGCACATCTTTCCTGATTTTAGACCTACCCGAAAACGTTAAGGTTCAAAGCAGAAAAGGATTCAGACAGTTTGCCCTGTAATTGAATTACATTTAAATGAGATTTTTAGGTTCCATTACCCAGATTCTATAGAACATGCACAAGTGGCAGTGATGAGAGAACTCAGGCACCACATTTCAGCACTGAACTTCTCTAATGTTGCAGCTCTTAAACCTTCCAGAGAGACAATGGACAAGTAAAGGACTTGTTTGTATCATTTCATCTTCCAGATGAGTCAATGGAGTGATCAAAATGAAATCTGTCTTGGATTTGCAATACCAAATGCAATCTTGAAGCAGAAACTTTCCCACCTGAAAAATACCTTTATCTTATATTTCTATTTTTCACCTCAGGTTATTATTTTTTAGGTGAACTGAAATCTGGAGGCAGTATTCCCAGGCAGAACAATCAATTGCTTTGTGGTTTCATTTTCAGGCAATCTACAATGCCCAGCAATTCAGAGAGCTTAAAGGAATATTTTCCAAACTCTAAAGTAGGTGTTCAGTTCACACAGACTCATATTTAGGATTACTACCATTTACCAGGCAATTTTACCAGCAATTGTCAGCGTGGTGCACAGCAGCAGCAGATTTAGCTAGAAGGGCTTTAGAGAGAATCTGGTGATATTTTAAAAAGACTATTCCCCCCAGATTTGTGGGTTTCCTTTCAGGGTCTGCCACAYTTCCAGAAGGAGATGCTCATGGAACAACATCGAAGTTCAGCAGGATCCATATTTGTAATAAACACAGAGGCAGATCTTGCCTGATGTGTTCCTCTAAACTAAAAAAGGCAGAAAGAAGAGAGTCACAAACACYCCTCCAGGGGAACCCACACCTCATATAAGAGGGAAAAGAAATAGATAATACTCTAAAAATATATTAATATATAATAGTAATATTGTGGCTGCAGAACTAACACATTAGTGCAGAGAAGCCTTACACTGCAGAATTTCAGATTGACTTCCCTCACCCTGCAGTGTGCAAACCCAGAAAGAGCTGCTTGACCCAACAGCCCCAGTGCATGCAGASTCA
This sequence comes from Mixornis gularis, assembly GCA_003546035.1. Taxonomy (NCBI): domain Eukaryota; kingdom Metazoa; phylum Chordata; class Aves; order Passeriformes; family Timaliidae; genus Mixornis; species Mixornis gularis. Next base: position 817,035 of record QVAJ01000010.1, read on the forward strand.
GCAGCAAAACCCACGGAATTAACACCAAAATGCTATGGGATGTGGAATATCCATTATAAAATAACTGCAGAATTCAAAACAACTCAATTGCTGWGCACCCCATGTGGGCAACTTTGCCTGATGGCTCTATTTTGAAGATGTCAGTCAAGAATATTAAGAAAAACAATTCACTCTTCGAGAATCCTGGGCCTAAAGGTGATATTTACACTGAAGAATTGGTCCATCAGTAGAATATACTTGAGCACTTTTTCCTGCACCAGCTGGAGTCAATACATCACTGCATCATGAAGAAAATACAAATACACATATGTCCTGAAGGGTTACACCCTGCCTACTGTCCTAGTAAAAATTATTAAGACAGATCCCAAAGATTCAGCAAAGCAATACAAAAACACTTCCAAGCTGCYTTCTTCCAGAAAATAAATCAAAATCTCTTTATATAATAAAGAAGGTAAAATCARCATAAAATACCAGCCAGCCCTTTTTGGAGACATTGATGTAAATGAATAGAAGAAAATCAGTCTGATTTAGTTTAAAACAAAGTCAACACAATAAACATGTTGATACAAATTCCAGACACAAATATTTAATTGATTTTAAATGTTGTAAGATGAGAAAGGAATGAGAAAATGAGATATTTTTAACATTTGGTTAATGGTAAGCTAACTCAAATAAAAGTCCTGATACCATAAGTTGCTGAACTCAGGAAAAACTCTCATGAGACAAGCCACAGGTTSTGTCACGGCTTGTTAAATTGCTTTAAAATGCATTATCATTATTTGAATAAATAAAAATACATTAGACTCAATTGTTCACTTTGTTTCTATGATGCTTTTTTTTTTAAAAAAAATGAGTTCAGAAGGAATAAGGAGGATTGCAGCACCTGGAGACACCACAGATCCCATCCTGACACCTGCCTCCCTCCAGACAGGGGATTTAGGTGAGTTGAAAAACCTCTCTGTGCAGACCAAACCAATTACCACATTGAAATGCACAAGGTGAGAAAACTGTAAACAAGAATCTGATCTAAAGCACCCCAAATAAATTATTCATTTAAAAATGTAATTGCTTTTGTGAGTGTTTCTCTGAGATTTAAACTACCCCAGGAGGATCTTCTGCCTCTCCAGTTTTAATGGATGCTTTGCTAAGCACACAACAAATGACTTTTTTACATTAAGCAGTTTCTGAACTAAAGAAAACCCTTCAACTTGCTCAAGTGACATCAAATTACAAAACAACCATGCGAATGGCCTCTGTAAGGACCAGAGAAAACCATCCATCTCTTTGTGAGCAATGCTTTATTTCTGCAGTGATTACTGTACATCTCCCAAGTGCAAACACAGACTATTCATCACTGGAATTGCCTACTGAGGAATTCCAGCAGCTCGGGCTACTGCTGAATGTTTTCAGTCTCACACTGTTCAAAGACTGAAATGTTTGTCTTTCTTCCAGGAAAAAGCATGATACCAAATGAGTGCATACATTTTAATGCTGAAATTCAATTCAAAGAGCATTTTATAGAAGTACAATTCCCAAAGAATGTTATGAGCTTGTTATCACAAAATATTTTTTAWTTTTTTTTTTCCWAGTGGGACAGTCAATCACCTTCCCTTTGGCTTAGCCTTATTAATTTCTTTTCACAGAGAAAGACAGTTCAGCAGAAGCAACATGAAAAGCACATCACAAAATACAAATGTATGCAGGGACTTGGGAAATAAAAAAGAGATGTTGGAGACTGAGACATGTTAGAACAAAAATAGACTTATATTATCTGAAAAGCAAGAGCATTAGTCATTAGATTGTTTTTGCAACACTGTCACAGTGAATTCTGACGAACTTTTGGGGGTTTTTTTTGGTGACATGTTTTTTTTATGTATCTTTCCAGATGCCTCATCTCACCTGAAATTCCTAAGGTGGCCTCAGGATGCATCTCATTGCCACTAAAAATGAGAACTAAGTTTTGATTTGTTCAGTTCATTACACCTTTTACAAAAAGTCCTAAAAGCAAACCTGTTCCACAGCCTACTTGTCCATTTCTGTGGGTAGAAACCTTGAAAAAATCAAAAAAAAAATCTCCTTCTCTGAGAACATAGCAAAGAGAAGATTAAACCAGCTCAGACCCAGAAATTCCTTTTAATAATTTCTCTTTTTAAGCACAGTATCTAGGCAAAAGCCCTAGATCACTGCCTCTTCAGCCCTAACACAAATTACGGCCACGTGGGCATTTATGAGATATTTAACAACAAATAATCCCTACCAAGAACAATTTTTTTCTCCTCCAGGTCAACACTGGGGGATATCAAGTTCCAACCAACGGATCAGGGTGACTTCTTGCTTTCCTGCTTTGCTGCAATTACACCATCAGCAGCATCCTGGATAAGGATTACGCCCTGCTCAACCTCTTGGCATTCCATTCRCCATGCCAAGCATTTGCATCACTCATTCAGGGATGTACATGTAATTTAAAGCTGGTTTGAAAGAAATTGGCCCAAGAATACAGATTAGCATGTAAAATACAGTTAGAAGACAGGTTGTGTAGCCCTGGTTCGTGCCTGAGATGTTTTGGTTTTCTGAAATTCCTTTCCCAGGGAATTTTCTGTAAACAAGAGGCGTGTTTTTGTAACTGCAAATTTGCTTACATTTTTTCCCTAGGAGGGACTTGTTCTTGATGCCCCTCTGGTCTGACCAATGTGATTGAAGAGGTTTGTCTTTGTTTCACCAATCAAATTGGTCTGTGTAGAATAGTATATAAAGGAGACACATCCCAAGAATAAAAGAGTCTTTTTCTGAAGCTGGAGTTTTTGTGTCATTGTAGAGTACAACAGCGTCAGGCTGAAGAGTATCTCCATGGACAGAAATTTTTTACAGTGGAGGATCAGAATGCTTCWGTCAAACTCATGGTCAGCAGTATCAAGGAGTTTAGTGAAATACACCGGTTTTAGTAGTGCAAATAATCCCCCTAAATCCTTCAAAAAGGAAACCCCAGGACTACACCCAGCCTGAGGAGCAAGGGTTATACAGAAAATCACTGCTTCTCTTTTTCATGGTGTGACACACAGCAGGAATAGGAAAATGTTATTTATTCTTGCAACACTGCAAGATGCAAAACAATGATGCCTGATCTATCCACCACCTGCGAGAGGAACTTTTCATTGGGGTTTTATGTAAGAGAAGTAGAGTTTGGACAGGGGGAAGGCAGATGACTTTGAGCCTTCTTCACCTCGACTTTCCAAGTGAAGCAGGACACCAAGGAGAAAGTGGCTGCACAGCAGCATTGTACTGTCACTGAATTCAGTGCAGAAACTCTCTTGAGAAAGGCTTTTAAATAACTCTCTTGAGAAAATCAGGGACTGGACAATTGGGCATCTTCATTTCCAATCAGTCTAGAATGAAGTGTGCTATGTGAAGAGGGCAAAACTAGAGTTGCTCCGTTCTGGAGTACATTTGGGATTAATACCTTTAAACATACAAAGAAAAAGGAGAAAATGTAATTTTTAAAAGTGCTAAATAACTGAGTTGTTCAGCATGGAGAGGAGAAGGTTCTAGAGCAACCTGGGATAGTGGGAGGTGTCCCTGTCCATGGCAGGGGATGGAACTGGTGGAACTTTAACGTCCCTTCCAGCCCAAACCCCACAGTGACCTACACCCTTTGTGTAAAACAAATTCATAGAACCTGTTGGCCAGGTAGGATAAATCCCAGTGAGGAACCACTCTTCTACACTGCCAGGATTCCTGTATTAAAAACCACCTATTTTTTTTTTTTTTTTTTAAATTCAGAAAAAAAAGGAGGATCTTTTTGAGATGTACATGTAATCTGAACCTCAAACAGGCTCCAAAGAGTTGATTTACTATTGAGGCTGGAAAACTAAACATTAAGGAGTTCATTTCACAAACCCCTCATGAATTCCAACAGCCCTTGTTGTTGAGTATTCACAGGTAATTATGTCAGAGAAGAGGCAGAAGCATTAAACATAACCATTCCTGAGAATACTTAAGAGTTTGAATTAAGGAGCCAATAAACCCCACAGGACTTCTGTTCTTCCTTGCGTATCTAAGAAATCCGTTTCATATTTCCCTGGATTCTTTTATAAAAGGATGAAGTATTTCAGYGAGACAGTGTCATGCAGCTGTTAATTAAGAGATTTATCTTGAAAATAGGGGAGTAGCAGCAATTACTGCCAAAAACCTGTGGCTTGTAGCTCATTTGTTACTTAAAATGTTCATTTTCAAGTGAAGGAAATATGATTATCCTCCATGAAATTCCTAGCTAAAGATAATTAACAGTTCAAAGTTAGATACCCRACTATAATTACCAGTACTGAGGTAATATTTTATAAAAATTATCAGGATAGCAAACATTTCCATTGAAATTCAATCATTTCTTCACTCTGAAGCACATAAATCACTTTAATTTTTCAAACAAATGGATGTCTTTTAACATGCAAAAATATTTTCATTCTTACAACTGACAAATTTTAATTATTTAGTGGAAAAAGGGAGGAGGAGCTGCCTGTCCTTTCATTCCAATGATATCACATTTCCCAGTCACCATTTTCCTTTGTGGTGGCACAGCAAGGAACACCACAAATGCTACGTTCATTTAATTAGTGCTTCATCAGGCAAGTCTACTGTGWGCATAAATTAAATAATCAGCTTTAATATCATCGGAGAAGGCAAATCCTTGGGGATAATACAACAGTAATGCTCCATACAGTGACAAACACCGAGTGGAGCAGTCAATTGTGAAGAGATAGAGACAATAAAGTATTAACCAGCAAAGTTGCTGGGATGTTCTGAGAGTTGTTGCAGAGGCTTTACCTGGCTAAGAAGACAATTCATACCCAGGCTGCTGTCACAGAATTCATAACTGGTTCAGAGGAACAAAAAACCCCAAGAGATTTCTCTCTTCTTCTGCCAAAACTGAGGAGGGGACTGGACAGAAACCTAATTTAGGAGTAATCCTGGGAATGCTTTTGGAGTTCAGCTGGGGGGAATGGGATATGTCCAGATAAATGCAGAATTGGTCATCAAGACTACAACTGTTAGAGGTAAGTTCACATTTCCAAGGAATACCGTAGAACAATACACAGAATCAAGGCCATGATCCATGGATATCCATATCCAAATTATTCTCCTGCTCCTCATATTTAACTTCTACCCATCACCTGCCCTGCTGCCAGAGGCATTCTCTGCATACAGTGATATTTCTCATTGAGATTCCAGCCTTCTTGCCATACTAAACAATACCAGAAATTAAGACCATATCCTATGGTTTGACAACATAAATATCTTTTAAACATTGCCTATTGAGTTTTTTGATATCTACATCAACTAGCAGGTCAATTTGTTTAGACAGGACCTTCCCTGTGCTCATCCACACAAACTCACTGATTTCAAGCAGGTGATGAAGGCAGACAGAGCAGGGAACATAGAGAATAGAACGGAAAAGAACAGAATATTTCAGCTGGAAGGGACCAACAATTACCATCTATTCCTACTCCCTGACCACTGCAGGGCTGACCAAAAGCTAAAGCATGTTATTAAAAGAAATGTCCAAATGCCTCTTRAACAGAGACAGGCTTGGAAAACACTGCCCAGCCCTCTGGGAAGCCTCTTCCAGTGTTTGACCACCCTTGTGATAAAGACATTTATTCTAATATAGAGTCTGAACCTCCCCTGGCACAGCTTTGAACCATTCCCATGTGTCCTGTCACTGGATCCCACRGTGAAGAAACCAGCAAAGACGGGCCAATAAAATGAAGAATAAAATAGCTTATCATAGGGTAGAGAAATTCTTGCGTGACTGGGCAAGTGATGTTTTAAATCTTTAGTGATATTGAAATATTCTTAAATAAGACTCAGCAGTCATACTAAATCATATTTAGTCCCAAGTGCCTGTGGAAATGCTATGATAGCATAAACATCGGGTCAATCATTCTGATTTCTATTTTCTGATTAATTCCCTCAGTAAAATCATCCCGAGATTTCTTCCTTCCCCCCACCTCCCCTTCAAGAGTTTTTTTTTAATATTTCCCATGATATTTCATCCACAAATCCGAATTGTATTGCCTCCCAACGTGATTAGAAACCCTCAACATAATCATTYTCCAAAAGTTTCTAGTTGCTTATATAAAATGTAGGAACCAGACTGAGAGGCTTCTAAACTCACTGTCTTAGTTCAGGTTGAAACAAAGGAAACCTGAAAGTCTCAAGAGAAAAACACCGGAAAAATCAGTCGTTTCCAACCAAGCASTATTAGTTTTAAAAATATTTTGCATAAATATTTGTCATGTAGGTTTTGTTCGAGAAAACACTGATGTCATTATTTKCTCAGTCTTCTGCAGAAGGAAAGGGGAGAAATTACCTGCAATAGCTCGTGTTTTCTATGTAGAACTGACAGCATTAGCAAAATCCAAATGAGGCTTTTGCAGGTGGTTTTTTTTTTCTTTCTGGCATAAATAATATCCTTGATTTCCTGCATTTATCTCATAGCTTTTATCTCAAGAGCCTTTTAATATCCCCTTGCTTTCAAGAGACCTAAATTAATGTTTTCAGAAAATGTTATGACTGAGATTTCTGCCGTTTGATAAATCAGTCAGCCACCTCTAAAGGAAGGTGCCTGGCATTTTAAGTTTATCATTCAATTTCAAGGGTTTTATTGAGTTATTTTTCTTTTGCTTATAGCAGAATTGTGGCTGGTACTCCTGATTTTAATGAAGCCATTCTGGATTGATTCAGAGTTATTTGCATTAGAAGAACATGATCTTATGTGAGTCAGGTCTACCCTTTTTGCTGGTCAAAGGGGATTTGAGGGTGCAAGGAGGATTTGGAGACTGATCAGAACTATTTCTTTGAGGGTGGAAAAGACACATCCCAACTTATAGAGATGAGTGCTCTGTAAGGAGTTTTAAGTCCTCATGGACACAGAATATTTGTGTTTACTTCCAAGTAACTCTGACATAGGCAGAACCCTCTCCTACATATTCTGATTTATTCTTGCTATGGGCTGGAAGACCACACCATGTGCTGCAAGGGCAGTTTCAAGAAATCTCAATATTCACCAGCACTGTAGTGAGATTTCTTCCTTAAAGATGGTCAGAGGGTGATGGGCCAGCCTCCTCTGAGTTCACAGCCTTCCATTTCTAGCTCAAACTTGTGCTTTCTGACCCATTTCACTCCAGAGAAGAGCTGTCACTACAGTTCACAGATGGAAATTGATCTTTAGATCTCTGGTGTGACTCAGAGCCCTTTTAACTAAAAAGGTCAGGCAGAAGAACAATGCTCTTTACTTTAGATACAGCTGAAATCTGCAGCATCGCAACAAAGCCTTCTGCAGCCTGTGAAGCCAAGCATTTACCTCAGCCTTAGCTTAAATTTTGCCTAAACAGCTAAAGTTAGGCAAAAAGAAAGGAAGAATTAGATTGACAAGTAATTAAGCTCCTTCCCTGCACAGATGAAAGCAAACTGAACAGATACAATAAGCAAGAAAGAGCAGCAGCTACTGGGAAAACTGGTTTTCCAGAGATTTGCTTTCACCTGCAGCTCACTTTTTTAACTTTCCATTTTGTCTGTAAGTGCAAACTATGGCTCGAAAGACAAAGGAAATTATTTTCTTTTTCACTTTTAAAGGGCCATTACTTTCTCAAGCATATCAAGACACTTTCATTCATCAAGGAGGTAATTAAAAAACATATGAGAAGTCACTGTTATTGTCCCCACAGCCTCTGACTGCATTCTTCATTTCAGATTTCTGATTGAATTCTCTGATTTCTTCAGCGATATTCCACAGTAATCTCCACAAACCTCTTTCAGCAATATAATAAAAAGAAGAAAAACAAGAACACCCACACAAGAAATGAGAGCTCTCGCACAGTTTTATGTTAACATCCATTCTGTATATATAAAATTGACATGCCACCACAAAATCATTCCTTCAAAACTCCATTTTTCCTTGCAAAAAGGAATCTCTAGACTCATTAAAGATTTTTATAAAAAAAAAAATAAAAATCAATGACACGATTTAGCCAAAAGTCAACTTTTCAAACTAATTTAAGTAACTAAATTGCAGGTACAAAAGTAAAAATCACATGAATATTTTATTTATTTTGCTGCTGATACAGCAATTTTATACAGGATATGTTAATTTTTAATTGATTTTATTCCCATAAAGCCATTCAATCCAACGTGAAATTGTAAGTTCAATTATCTCTGCAGCCACTATGTTAAAATTATTAATTTTTAGCGAGTTTGGCTTCCAGTCAGCTGATAGGATCTTTTCTCTGAGGGATCAATGGCCAGCAGGAATCTCCTGAAATGCAAATTCCTGGGCTGGGGAAGGAATATTCCAGCTCTGCTGGGTGGTGGCCAGTAGGAGGTGAAGAGACAACTGGCACCAATTGAAGCACAGGAAATTGCATTTAAATTTAAGAAATTTAAATTTAAGAAACAACGTTTTCAATGAAAGAGTGGTCAGGCACTGGACCAGGTTTCTCTGCAAGACAGGTTTTAGAATCTTCACATTAAATCAAAGCTCAACTGGGAGTTTTCCTCTAGAACCTTCTTGCCCTGACTCTGCTTTTGGTTGTGGCTGGAACTGCACAATTTCCAGAGGCATCTTTATCCTCAAAATTTTGTGAATCCAACTGTAAGTTGATATAAACCAGACTAGCAAGTGATTACTCATTTTATTCACAGCAGAAACACCAGTTTCAAGATGTCTGTGTGAGTATTGATGGCCAACGTGGGCTCAATCTCCCCCTGACCACCAACATTCAGCAGTACAAGCTCCAAGGAGGTTCAATTAACCTCTCACCAAGCCACTGTTGTTGCTTCAATCAAAAGGTACCAAACCCAGTTTCATGCAACTTCCTCTAATCTAATTCCTTAGCTGAAAAAACACAGCTTCCATAGTTCTGGCCAATTCAGAAATAACACATTTAAAAATAGTCACTAAATAAAGCCGAAGCCAAAACTGGCAACTGCAATCTGCTTGCAAATGTTTTGAGCAGAATAAGAGCCTAAAGGGAGTTATATCATGAAGAATTAATCACTTCCTCTAAGAAAGCAAACAGGGTCAAGAATGTGGCATTAAATTCACAGAGGATTTTTGGTGCTTCTAAATAAATTGTGTTGTGTTACTATTATTTGCCCATATTTGCTTGTACAAGGACTCCATTACTACAATCACAGCAGCATATGGGACATCTCCCTGTCTAGGATTTAATTCTTTCTTTTAAGCTAAACAGCCCATTTTGCTGAACAATATTTGAAGTGATGCTGATTTGCTACTTACTGTTCTGATAAACACTGAAGATGTAACCATGAAGTTGTCCTGGTTTTGACAATAAGTCAAGACTCATTTATTATCTATTTTAACATAAACACATACTACTTTTGCAGCACTTTTGTTTGCTGTTGGTGGCCTGTCTTCATTTATACAGGTGAAATCTGGGTCAAAGACTCAGTTAGAATGCAATGGATCAGGTCTTTATTCCTTTGATTATTTCTCCTTTATTCCTTTCAGCTCTGTATCCAAAACTTGGTATCACCAACTTGGAAAGATGATCTGGATTCATATTTTAAGCCAGAATTCATTTCCGACAGCAGCTGGAGAAAGATGTGGACAAAACCCATAAAATTTGGTAGAACCAGTTCTCATTTGTGCCATTGCCAGGACATAAAGTGAAAAGAGAATTTGCCCTGTTATTTCCCCCCATCCTTCCAGCCACCTGACTGGTGATGTGGCAACATCACAGGTAATTTACTGCTCATATTCTTCTGCTCTCCTCTGAGAACTCTTTAATGGTCCCAGGGCATTGCAACAATTTTAAGCTGCAACTCACGAACCCTACTTGCTCTCAGGAATGTGAGCTCTCATATGGAAAACACGCTCAGGATTACTGTCACCTTAATTAAACATGTTCTTGACATATGGTCCTCTGCTTGCAAGCAGAATCAGCCTTCCTTGTGCATGAAAAAACCCCGGTGGCTTCTAGGCTGAACGTGTTCCCTGAAAAAACTTCAGATATATTCTCCAAACAAAGATATTGGACCCAATTATAGCAATTAAAACCAATTATAGCTAATTGCAATTTAAGACTAACACAGGATCTAGAAAGCTGACGTTCTCCCTCGTGACCCCATGGCAATAATACAAATTCCAAATTCTGTCACCAAAATAAACCCTGACCTCCCTGTCCACACAAATACCAGACAATCAAATGCTCACCTCTTGTAGCCTGTATAAAGAGTGGCACATTGTGAAATCTTCTTCGAGCTAGCAAATGCATAAAGCTACTCAAAGTAACTAAGAACTGTTAATTAAATGAACCCTACTGATTCCTTTTCTATTTTTAATTACTGCATGTCAGGCCTACCTGGGATTGCTCCACTGGATAAAAACCTGGAATTACAAGCATTTATTTCCCATGCACATTGATTTTTAGATAAATAACACTCCAGGACTCATGAGTTCCTATTTAATTTGTGGGGAGATTTTGTCAGCCTGACACAAATGTCAAAATGACATCAGACAGGAGATGTAAAGGAAGAAATCAATTATGAAAAGCTGCCTATCCATCCCATTAGTATAATGTATGCCTGCAAATTCAGTGATATTTTCAGGTGCCAGTTGTGCACGTGCCTTGTCCAATTAAATGCTCTGTGTTCATTCACCTTAATTTTCCTCTTGCATGTGTTGCATTCAGTTAAAATTCTCTTTATCCATACATCCCATTTTTCATCAGCTGGTATGCTGGGTAATCATTATCAATTAAAGGTTTCTACTGATTTCTGCACAATTTGTCCTGTTTGTTTCACTGAATGCACCCAGCCATTCTGTCTGTATGTCCAGCCATTTGCTTGTTCATTTTTGAGCTCGCTGCTGCTGTTTCCACCTCGTTGTAAGGAGGGAAAAATACACCTGGAGAGGTGGGGATGCCATGAGGACTCTCCAAGGCAGGCTGCCCAAAGGTTTTCTGCAAGAAAACTCTTCAGAAGGCTCACAGGAAGGACACAGGCAGGAAAAAATGCTGCATTTATGACCTTCAAAAACATCACTGTTTTGATGAAGGGTGGGCACAGAGAGGCTGCATGGTGCCATCACAGGTGCTAACTTTAAATTAGGAGAAAACTGCCAAAGGATTATAAAACCGTGGAAATACTAAATATGGAATAAACAAATTTATAATTAGGAGTTATTTTGGGTGTCAGAATAGCAACATTTGTGCCACTCAGGAACACCTCGGAGCTACTGGACACAGGCAGGAGTCTGGGCTCCCTACAGCTGAAGGTCCATTCCCTCACACGAGATTGACAGCACACTGGAAAAGCAGCAAAATGGGCTCCAAACAATCCAAAAGACCTAGAGATTTCTTTGATCCAGTGGAACATGCAAGTCACTCTTTGGCTTTATGAAACAGTCTGTGCTCCACACATTTTTCTTCCTTGTATCACATGCACTCCTTGGCCCAGGTGAAGCCCAGAAAATCATCTGTGCTCCAAGAAAGGAGAACTCTCCTTCAGGGCACAAGTTGTCTCTGAGAGTGGTAACAGGTTGTTCACAACATTTTTATGGAGTAAGCAAGGTCAGGCCAGGCCATCTGTGCCAGTGCTGTCACTCTTGATACACATCCCTGCATTTTATGCTCTTACAGCTCCCCATTTACAGCACCAGAGATTTTCTTGTTAAAGGCCTCGTCTTGCATGGGTGAGGTTTTGGATTCTGGTGTAACAAAGCTTGTGATTGACAGCCTATCCTAGAAATACCTCAGGAAAAACTGTTTTGAAGATGAGAATGGCTCTTGACTGCAGCTTCTAACCCTTCTTTATGAGCTGCCTGGCAGTTTTTACTTGTGATTTATTTTCCTCAGGGGTTCAAGTGCAGTAGGAAATACCAAACTGTAGTGGGCTACTTGTAACCATCATACCAAGAGAGGCACTACAGTTTATGTCAACTCTCATCCTCACCACTTACACTTCTGCAGTCGTGAAAACAGAAAAAATAATCCCCCAAACACTATCAGAAACAGAAAAAAGCCCCCTTTTTGGTGCTGTTTCATTAATTTCACAACACACAGTAAAGGGATGACAGAAATCTGAAGACTGGAACTCCTGAACTTTACTTCAAAACAATCTTGTGCTGAAGGAAGGGAGAAAGGTGCCAAGAAAAAATTTTGGACTGAGTTTATTGAAGGAAAGTTCATAAATACCTACACGTTAAGAAGAGAGGAAGGACAGTTTTTAAAACTGAGCTAAAAAAATGGATAATTATACCACAATTTGCAAATGTGAATTATTATATCCCAAACATCCTCATCATTTTATAGGTGTAGGAAAGCAGTATAATGATGTGCTTCTCATAATACTCTTTTGGTTTCTACTCTTCATACTACTGGTAATGAAATAATAGGAAGAAACTAAATTAATGATCACAACTATAAACTATTCTTAATAAAACTGACAATTTTGGTTATCAAAATAATTTTGCTGCAGAGAAGAAAGGTTAGCATTGTATGATTGTCAAATTAAATGCTTTCCTTCTCCATGATGAGATTAAAACATGTATGGATTTTTAAGGCTTGTCAGAGACTTGGATATTATAACATCAGGCTTCAAACAGCTAAGTAGTTCAAGCAGCTGCAGAATTGCCTCACTCTAACACACACTTACCAAGTGATAAAAATTACTGAATATATAATATCTCTTCATTCTTATCACATTTTGATGAAAGGCTTTGTGGTGGGAAATAGAGTCAACTCAGCCACGTGCTAATCTTATGTCAGTGACGGAGAAAGCTGCTCTCATAATTTTGATCTAAATACTCTGGGACATCATTCTGCTCCAATAAATTTGGTGTGAGCAGCAGCACCATAACTTAGTGCTTCTACAACCAGTGCCAGGTAAAAGGAAAACCCCAGGACTCCTTCTGTGGCTGCCCCACCGGCTTGGAACTAAAGCTTGTAACATATCCACAAACATCTACTACTCTCTTATTTATTTCTGTGACTCAAAAAAGAAAAGAAGAGCAAAATCAGCTCACAATTTCATTCATCTCATCACCCAACTTGTTTGCCATATATACTTCTTCACAATTAGACAATTCTAAGTTATCACTTTCAAAAAAATCCCATAAATATGATTTACTGGTTCTCAATTGGCAGTTCTTTGAAGAGTTGAAAGCAACAAATATTACTGGTCAAAAAACCCCAAAGGGGTAATCAAGTTATTTTACAGATGAAAAGAAGTTTTATCAGACACAGCATAAAACACACTAGAAATCATCTTCTCAAGACAGAGTAAGGACCTTTACAAACATCTAAGTTAGTAAAACTAATTAAATCAGACAGATGAATTCTCAAAAAGCCACTTAAACATCTATTAGGATTCAGCCCAAACTGGGGGTATCTGATCAAACCATGAGACCCAGATTGAGGACCAGCTCAAAGCCAAACAAAGAGTGACTGTACTGTTCTCCTTCATACTCCACTATATAACAAAATAAATATTTACTGTTTAGACAAAGGTCTGCACTGGGAACCTTGAATATGTTTCACTCTGCTGACAGCCCTGCTATGACTCTGAATGACCTCAGGTGGCTCCCAAGATAAGGAAAGGCCACAGGCTCCCAATTTCATTTTCAGAAGGAAATTTCTGACTTTCTGAAAGTCAGAAATTCAGCCTCCTCCAGCAAAAAATCAGCTTCACAATCCAGAAGAAAAGGAGCAACCCCAAATCACAGAAAGGAAAGCTTTTTACAAAAGAAGCACCATGTTTAAGTGTTGATCGCTGAGGCTGGGAGTGTCCCAACTTCAGGGACAGAAAGATGAGGCCACCAGCAGCAGTTCAAGGGAACAAACTCTTTAATTCAAAAATCTGACTCCATTTATATACATTTATACAGAGGTCAAGAGATTGGCTACTTAGGTTGCCACCTCTCTAACCTGGATGGTGGACATCACCATCAATCATCTCTTCTCTCAGAGGAGAACTATGTAAACATTCTAAAAATACACATTGTTTACATGAAGCTGCGTGAGAATTTGCAGCACGAAGACAGAAGGCAGAAAATTCAGGGCAACATATGAGTGAACTTACAGGAAGAGTGGATGCTTGGAAAGCTTTTCCTGCCTTCAGAGACCAGGTCTGGATCACCTGTGCAGTGCATTTCAGAGTTCATTACTCCATCTGGAAAGCAGCGGTAAAAGAAATCGGGACGCGGTCTACAAGAAACACCATGGATGTTAAAAATGCAAACGCTGTAGTAACAAATAAACCTCAGAGTGATTATTACATTTACTGCTTATTTACACGCATGCAGGTTACTCTTGCCTAGAGTGAGCAGTTTTGAACAGAGCGAAGTGTAATGAGTCCCAAATTTTCACAGGTCTTGCCAAAACACCCAGGTCAGAACATCCTAAAAACAGCACCCAAAATCTAAACCAGCCTTGGTGCTGTCTCAGTGCACTGAGCAAATCTCTGAGTTTCTCCTGACCCTGCTGTGAGCTGGGCCTGTAGGTTTGACTGGTGTCATACTGATCCTGAGCTAACAAACCACGTGGAGAAGAAAAGTGAATGATCACAGATTCAGAGACAAGCTGACACCAAAATACTTGGCTTGGAGTGCAGGAAAAATGAGCTTATTCCTGTCTTAAGAAGAGGGTGCATTCTTAATTATTTTAAAAGGACCCATCAAATTAAAGTGTCAAGTGCCATTACTGTCAGGGCATCAGTTCTGCAGCAGAGAGGGTTCATCAGAAACCAAACACAAGTATTGCTTCCTCAATGCTGCAAAACATCCCAGCAACAAAAGCAGCACTGGACTCTGTCAAACAGTGTATGAATTTAAGTCAAATGTGTCTCTTTCAGCTGAAATTATTCAAAATTTTGATAAAGAGACAAAAAGCACCTAAAAACATATTTTCCAGAGCGTTTTTTTGGTAGATTTTCTGTGCCCTTCATTCAAAATAATCCTTCTCTAAAGAAACGTTCCACCTAGGAATCCATTCACTGCTTATCTCCCAGGTTTGTTTTGCCGTGGATGTTGGTGTCACCCGGACACAGAACACGCTTCACAAAATGCAGGTGCTGGGTTACAGAGATTCAACTGATTCCTGTTTAATCAGACAAAGGGCAGTGGCATCCAAATTCCCACATGCTGTGGCTCTTCCCACCCCATGCTGCCAAATTAATGAACCGATTTCAGCTCCCACCATCCCTCTCACATCCCTCTCCAACCCCTCCCTTGTCTGGGTCTGCCAGCAGAGCACAGGGGCACGTGTTCCTGCCACAGCAGGATGTCACATAATGGAGCTGTACAACACCTGCACCAGGCCAAGGACGACTCCACAGGGGCCCCCTCTGACTCCACGTGCTCTGCAACAGCAGCTCCCTATTTACTGGGATTTGTTGTAGCTCTCAATCCGTCTCCATTTCTCTCAACAGTTAAACCCAACATTTATGGCATGACAGCACTTACCTTCCCACTATTAATTTAATAGTATTTGTGCAGACACCATTCAGGGCTAGGGCCAAGGAAACAGCTACAAAACAGAACGAACAAACAGAACAATAATAACCTGAGTACTGAGCAATAAATTGCAGAATTACAGCATTTGATTTACAGACTTAGACCTTTACTGGACTGAAAGCTGAATGATCTTTTTTTCAGCATATTATTTTTCTTGTTAGCCAGACTAAGGACAGACCTCAGAGAACTGTAATAATCATGACTTACTTTGTTCTTATTTCCCTACATGAAGCCAGTTTTCCTACCATGCCATTTGCACAGGCATAAGTCAACAAATGGGAAAAAAGCAGAGAAGGAAGAACTGTGGGTTTGCAATTTTTGAGTTTTGGAATTTACCAGGTTAAACTCTCATGCTCTTTATGTCAAGCAGAATTCCTGTATAGACCAACACACAAGATACATAGACATATCTACACACACACACACCTGTATATATATGTATATTTATGTGTATGTGTGATGCAATTAAACACCTCATTTTCGGGCTAAAGAATTGCCCTCTGGCTAAAACTACAATTAGATGACTTTATTTCTCTTTCAAAAGGATTTGGATGTTTTGATTAAGTATTTCAATGT
This sequence comes from Mixornis gularis, assembly GCA_003546035.1. Lineage (NCBI taxonomy): Eukaryota > Metazoa > Chordata > Aves > Passeriformes > Timaliidae > Mixornis > Mixornis gularis. The sequence continues at coordinate 833,137 of QVAJ01000010.1, forward strand.
TTTCCCCTTACGTTTGCTCCCGTGATTAACAAATTTTTCTAATAAAACTGGAGAACATGAAGGACCTGTCATACTAGATAAGAGTTAATCATCTTTTCTATTTATGCTTGCATGCCAAGTCCCTAGACTTTCCAAAGAACCTCATCTCAAGCCTGTGGAGATGTTTGCCTTGATTTCACTGGCACTTGTGTCCTGCACATACACACATTTTAGATTAAAACTGATTTAATTTTGCAGTCCACACCGTAGCTCCCTGTTGCAAACCAGGAGCCAATGAATTTTATTTCCCATCAGAAAAAAAATGTTGGATTTCCAGAGGAACATTTACAGTAATATAACTTTGATTATGACAGCCACATGAGCTATTTTCTCCTTGGGCTGCTGCCCCAGATGCTGCACTTCAGCAGCACTCATCCTGCCTCCATAAAACCTTTGCCTGAGGATATTACAGATCATAAAAATGTGTTATAGGATGTGATTTTTTTAAAGCTAAAAAAGAAAGCTTTTTATTTTTGCTTCATCAAAGCAAAAATAAGGGTTTTCTCAGAATATAACAATAGCAGCCAGCAAAAATAAAAGAACAAGTCAGTCCTAGAGACACCCATACTGTTAAAAAACTCTTCCTCTTTCAACACCTGTGTTCACAGTAACCACTCAATCCCGTGCTCTGTCTCAGTTTTTTATGGAAATTGCATGGGGAAATTTTCCATAAAGCCAAATGCAGATGACCAGCAATGCCACAGCACTACACTCCCCTTCTGAAAAAAACATATCTGCTTTTGAAGACAGGCAGTAAATTGAGTCTTTCTGTTGAGTTTTGTCTTGATTGTTCCTTGTACACCTGACAGAGCTGTGCCTTCACTGTTGCACATTTCTTGCAGTGGTAATCCAAGCACCAAGTGACAGTGTGAATGTAGGATGGTAAAAAATTCTATTTGCTCTGCTGTTGTTTCCTTTAAGAAAGATTCATATTGCCCATCTAAAGTCATATAATCCAGTCAGTGAGAGATTCAGGCACTCCAAGGGGAAGGCTTGAGGGCACCTAAATTAACTCCTCCTCACTCCAGGTGGATTGGATCCCCTTCTTTGCATTAATGGTTATATGGGGGGCAAAGAATTTTTGTATCTTTTTAACCTTTTCTCTCCTCCATGCATCGTGCTTAAGGAAATCCACCACTTGGGGGATTGAACATTCTGTGCCAGATCTCAGCAAATCAGAGGTCCACCACACCTAATAAACCTTCACATCACCAGACACTGAACCTCATTAGCGTGCAGTGCACTGGAACAAAAAAAAGCCACAAGAAGTTCCACATTTATGGCACAAACTGAACAGAACATCAAGGTCGGTGTTTCCTTAGTCTGGGTACCAAGAGGAATACCAGGGAACCTGGCAACTTTTCTCCTAGATGTCATAGAGGCAATAACAACAGAAGACAAAACAGCAGAAAAAAAAAAATAATGTCTTTTTAGAACAAAAAGGTGAAAATAAGTGATGGGGAAACTGAGTCTAAGCTCCTTTCCTTCTCACACAACAGAAAGTGAGGCTGAGAACTGACTGTGTGTGTTTTATCAATGAGGAGATGTTTCCACTGAATGGACTTGTCAGTAAAGTATCGCTCTAAGACAGTTCAGACCTTACAGCAAATGACTGGCAGCAGCCAAAACAAACCGGGGATGGTTTCACACTTGTGTGAGAGCAACTGGAGAAAGAATCATCTGTGGGAATGAAGCCTTGTCTAAAATGTTTTCCAAGGCAGATACAAAATGCTATTTACATTCTATCTGGTTAAGGCAAGGCTGAGCCTTGCTTTGATTTTACTATAAAGGGGGCAATAAATAAAGTGTAAATTAGCCAGTAAAACAGAATTTCAGGATTATGCATATTTCAAACATAAGGCAAACAAAAACATTTGCAGTTCTTAGGGTTTCAAGGTATCCCATGCCAGTGAAAGTGTTTGAATGTGTTTGAATCAATATTGGTTTCTGGCAATATCAGTGTAAAAAGGATCTGAGCATGTATCACTGTAAGATTTCAAGAGATAGGCACAGCCAGAATTAGAATTAGCTGGAACAGCTTAAAACTTACCCTCTCCATTGTCCTCTGCTCCGATTTTCTGCCTACAACTGTAATTAGACCTCACCCATAGCACAGCCACTACTGCTCACAGTCCAGGATTAAGTGCACAGCTAATCCCATTGGCAGTTTAAGATGAAACAATAGCTTCTAATTAGAAAAACTGAGCCAAGAGCATGGATTTTGCAATGGGTAACAGTAAATTCCAGGAGAATATCAGAGAAAACAATGAGAGGAGTGATTTCCTACACTAAACAGCTGAGTTGCACAGGACTTTCCAGTCAAAATCTTAATTTAGAATAGCTGCAAGTATAAATAAGAGGTAAGTAATAGACTGGGTATGACAGAAAAACATACATCTGAACAGTTTCTTAGATGGACTTGTCTTTGCTGATCAAATTGCAGTCCTTGCTGGCTAGATTGTGGAATTAAGGCACAGAATTTGTACCTCTAGAAACGCAAATAAACCCCCAGGTCTGTGTGAGATGCCTTGAAACTGCACTGAAAACCCCTATAATGGACTGTAATGGAGACAGGTTTTCTTCAAGGCTTGGACTACACTTGGAATCAATCTCTGAGAGCTATCACACATTTTTTCCACCTTGAAGCATGACATACATTACCTAAGAAAGCCTCTTTGATTTCGGTCTTGTCTGTCCGACGGATTATTTTCACCACAAAAATGACTGCCAGTGGCGTGAGGAACGAAATTGCCTGTGAGAGATAACAAATACCACGTGTGAGAGCATCAATCCCTCCTCAGTCCCACTGATTAATAATCAGCTGCAGCCAGCTCCATTTAAACTGAAAGGCTGAACGATCTTTATCAAACTCCTGACCTTAAGCAAAGTGGGACGATTTGTCTTTGCAACTACAGGGTGACGAGCACATTAATATTCCAATATAGCCCTCAGCTATAATTGATTTGTAATTGCCCAGAGCTGCATTTAAAATGTCAGCTCCTCCAGTGAAAAAGGAACAGTCCAGAAGGTCCACAAAATTCATACACTGAAATTCATACAAAATCCATACAGATTTTGGACTTTTTTTTCCTCAGTGTGCATTTTTGAGGAAGGCAGCCCCCCTACTCAGGCTGAGTGCTCAGTAAGACCCTACTCAACACAACAGGCTGCAGCATTTTAAAATGCTTTTTCTCTTACTTTTTGTTTTCTTTTCAACTGTCACGCTTGAATGCATTGGGAAGAGTGTGTCTTTATGATTCTTTTGTTTACAAGTGTTCGGATGTAGAGCATGCTGCTTTATTTTGTTCAAACCCAGAAAAACAGCACCTGAGCATCTACAGGTTTAGTCACTGGTTAAACAGAGCCTTATCCTGCAATTCTCAATGCTGGAGGACAGGAATTCTCCTACAAGGAATCTGAAATGGCATCTGTGTCTCAGGGCACACACTTTATGCTCTTAAAAAAAGTGAAAATTACAGGTTGAGGTTTGGTTTTGTTTGGTTTTTGGTTTTTTTCTAACAAGGCAAAAATGAAGGTGGAAATGGCACCAGGGATGCCAGGTCTTAAGATTATTTTAAGATTATTTCTTTACTGATGCTGATGCTGAGCTGGGCCTTGCTTCTTAAATAGCCCCACTGACACAAAAATCTGACCAGACAGATCTATTATGGCAAAAGACACGTGACTCAATCTTTTTACACCACAGATTAATCCCAGTCCTCACTTTATGATTTTAGACAATCTGAGTAGGCAGCCACACTAGTGAGAGTGTTCTACATTTGTTACTTTGGCTCTGCATCTTGTACCAGATTGTCCTTGCCTGCATCTGCAAAATACTGTCTAACTCAGTGAACCAGGCAGATTAAAGCACAGTCTGGAGTCTGTTCCCCTTTTCTACATTTTGGAAGGCAGGGAACAGAATTTGTGCAAAAAAGAGGAGTCATTTCCACTTAAAATCTCCCCGTAAGTATGTGTGAGATTCAAGTTTGGATGCCAATGCCATGTTACTGCTCCAGAAATGTTCACTTCTCTCTATCCTCATCAACAATTTGATTTCTGTTTTCAGAGGCAGGTCATGAAATTTTAAAAAAATAAAAAAAAAGGTTAAAGCAAATCCTAGAATTTCTAGTTTCATTCTTAAAGTAAGGATTGCCACCAGGAAAAAAAAAAAAAAAGACAAAAATATCTGCATTCCAGTACTGAAGAACATATAGAAATATAGCCAAGGCTGACAGGCTTATAGTGGTGGTTTAATGGAGTCAGAAATCTTTTGAACAAGCAGGAGCAGCAGAAATTATCAACAAAGAATAGCATTCAAGCAGCAGCTTGTTCCAAACCACTTCCCCATCCATCTTCAGAAATCTGGCAAAACTGCAGATTTCCTCATATTTTACAAGCCTGTGAATTTTTGAGGGAGATGAACTATTCTTGTTCGTGGTGTATTGCTGCTCCTCACACAAAAGCACTAGCTGGAAGGTGCTTTTTATTCTGCAGCAAAATGCACACCCAAAGAAATTTTGGCTTGTGACAGACTCCTTTTTATTTATTTTGCAAAAAGAAGTTTCTCTGTGGCTCCTATCTGAAACAGATTTGGCAACATTCTAATGAGCAGCACTCTCCTCAGATGCATCGCAGCCACTTTGCCTTTTCCAGCAGAGAAATATTCCAGCATTGCCAGGCTGTTGTGAAACATGGGCAAAATCTCTGTCATTTATTATTCATCCTGGCAAGCCAGAGCTGTGCTGGAGCTACAGGGATTGCCCCACACTTCATTCATCCAGGGGAAAGCTGGCAGTTACCTGCACTTTCCAAGACAAGGAATATCCATTGATAGACAGACAGAACCAGGTTCAGCTCTTTCCAGCTTTTCCTACCCATGCAGAAGTCAGCTTTGTACAATTTAGATGTGCATTCACAACATTTCTCTTGAATTCAAGTCTCTCACAGCAAATAAAATTATTCAGAAATTCATAAAGTCTTAAAGATTGCCTTCTGATGAACCATAGCCATGTTTCAATACCAGAGTACAGCAGTGGCAACAAATTCTTTCCATAATGAAAGCTTGTGGTCAACGCTAGAGTCAGATTTTTCTTCTTTTAAATTTAAAAATTAAGAAAAGAATAGAGAGATTAGCTGTCTTTCTTAATTTAAGGAGCTGTTCACTGTTTAAAATCTGAGCTGAAAAGAGAACACAGGCCATACAAATCTTACTGACACAGAGTAGCCTCAAAGTTCCACCCACCACAAACTTTGCCAAAACCTGGGGCTATGGGAACAGGGGAATATATTATATTTATATCCCMGAATTGTSCTTCCCAGTGCCTACTGCCTAGGGRRSAACAGGATGGACTAATGATTATCCCAACTGGTTTCAAAAATAGTTTCATCACTGCAGCAAAACCCTGTACCATGATTTACTCTTGGKTCTTGAACTCCTCAGTTATACACAGATCAGAGGAACCGTGCAGCAAAGTAATGCTGAGCACAAGGAAAAATGACACAATTAAACTCAGTCTTTCCCAGCACAACAATTTAATGTTTGGCTTGGAGGTTACTTTGGTTTTTTGTTGTTTGATTTTGGGTTTGGAGGTTTTTTATACACAGCTGTCYTCCATTTCAGGAAAAACATATATTTTCATCCACTCAGGAGGAAAAAGTCCAAAACAGAGCTGCTTCTTAATACAATATAAACAAAATGTTTCTTTTTTATAAAGGCAAATTTAAAAATCAGGCCTTCAGTCTTAGAATGCTGGGATATATATGGTCTCCTCAAATGCAGGAGGCGCCTTTAAGTTGTTCTTTAATTAAAAATTGTCTGTAACTGAAGGATTAAGTGTTTATTTAAAAAAGCAGAAAAGAAATGATGTGGCTGATTTGCATTTAATCTGAATTCAAGTTTGAAAAGTAAAACCCTGGCCTCACTGAAGATTCAGGAAAAGATGAGTTTGAGGCAGCTGTTGGAAAGACTGAACTTCTACTTTTACAGCCTGAACTACACCCACAATTTCTGCATTTCTGAGGTGGTCTGTCTTACTGAGCTCATATACATAGAGATTATTATGATTGTTAATCATTGCTAGTGAAGGTGATCAAAATCATGAACTTTTGATAACCAAATTCAGCCATCCAGTCTGCATGTGCTGAGCAGGGAAGAGCCAGAAGAGCAGTGACAGCAGGGCAGCCCTTTGATATATTTAGTGTTGGCAGAAGCTAAAACAAAGGTTTTGCCTTTAGGGRAAAAAAAAAAATTATTCAGAGTCCAGTATCTCAGTGTCTAACATGCATAAAACAAATTGGATTTCAAAATTTAAGCACTTAACCTTATAAGAGCATGGCAAGGTTTTGTCAGGTCACCCAACCAGCTGATTGAAAAATCTTCTCTACTCATTTCTCTCACGTCCCTCTCAGCTAACACAGCTTTCACTCCTGAACTGAAAAATCAACATTCATAAATTCAGTCATCTGATAACACTGCTTTTTAAAGACTTCCCATCATTTGCTACATTTTGGACAGCACTGGTTTGGAAAAGAATTGCCTTTAGGATTAAAGGAACTTGTGAAATATTTCCTATTGCTTATCAAATGAAAATTTACTCAGGTTACAGCCATCAAATGACCCAGGGGCCTTCAGTACTTACAAACATGAGCCGTGTAGGGATGTTGTCTGATTGCACCAAAGGATTTTTGTACAGCCAGATCTCCTCTGGCTGGATSACTCGCTGGAATGGATCCAAAAATTCTGTAAAACTGAAAAAAACAAGGTACAAAGGTACAAAGTCTTTCACAAAATTCACAAAAAACCCCAGAAGAGTTCTGCTCATTTAGAATTTCCCCAAAATTTGACTATGACACAGCATGCATGAATTAACCTTATTAAATTGCTACACTGCCATCCGACCTCACTGCATTTTAGTAATACAAACTTTTTAAATACACCCTTCAGAAAATGGGTTTTAAAAGTCTACACCTTTGAAGTTGTTCTATAACTTTATAAAAGGTCCATCAACACTGCTTTGAAGAATATTTTTTTTTTGGTGGGAAAAGTGTGCAAACAACACTGTGAGATTAAATAAATCATCTAGTCRTTTATTATCAATTTACAATCATGTAATCCAGTCTTTTACCCTGAGGAAATTATATAACAAATGTAAACTATAAAATGTTTTTCAAATGTCAAGATTCAGACTTTGAAGCGTGACAGTTCCATTTGTAGGATCACAAAGCAAAAGAAAGAAGCAGCCCAGAAAATTTCTTCCACTGACAGAAAAAAGAGAGAACTTCAGAAAATATCACCAAAAGAGACTTACTCCTAAAACAGGATGGGCTGTCAAGCTTAAGAAGAATTTAAGTCTACCAGAAATGTCTCATTCTACCAAAACAGTTTTAATTTCATTATTATGCCTATTAGCCCTCTTACAAAGAAAACAAAAAAAAAACCAACCCAAAAAACCCCAAAACAAACAACCAAAAAAACCAAGACAACACCCCCCAAAAAATCCACCCAAACATACTAAAAACCTCCATCATTCTGTAATTACATTATTTTTCAATTAAGAACATCAAAATAGAATGTTGAGGTCCCACTGTTCTATAGAAAGTAATTTGCGTGGGTATCTTTTGTCATGCACTGAAAGAAAAAGCAGGAAYTGTGATCTTTGGCTGCAGCCAAAGAAGTTTCAGAAGCTTTTCATGACCACCTAAATTGTCTCACTTCATTTAAACCATATTCCCTTCTCCACAGAGTCCTTCAGTGCTCTTTAAATTTTCTTGGCTTTGAATTAAGATGACCTGGGAATATCAGACAGCCTGGGAAGTTTGGCCTTTGCTTTCCACTGTTCATTTCAGGTCTGGTTTTTTAGGACTCGAGGAATGGGTGCTGAAGAATACACAGGGACCAGTTTTCCACAGACTGCTCTCACCTGATAAACCCACAGAGCCAAAACTCAGAGGTGCAGCCACCCAAAGCTTTTTTTACTGCAAATTTTCCAAACCCAAAGGCTTTAAACCTCTCCAAACCCAGGTTTTTTACACCGGTAGCAGGCACATCAAGCGGCTTTGTAAAGAGAAAAAGCCCAGAGCMGTTTGTAGAGCAGAGTAAAATTAAACCATACTCACAAATGTAACTCTGCCCAAGGAAGACAAGGCCTCAGACCAAGCCGGGTCAGGAATTTCCTCAACAGGAGCAAGCCACTGTCCCTGCCCATGGCAGGGGGCTGGAACCAGGGGGATACAATTCTGCCTGGTGTTTTTAGCCCCATGAAGGTGTATCRAGCTCTRAGGGCTGCCAGCAACCTCCCAGAAACGGATTAAGAATAATTAAGCCATCAACAAGACAGCTTGATCAGAGGTGTTTTGAAAAATCAAAAAGGTTTAACTAAAGAGAAAGTAACAAACTGTACAGAACAAAATGATAAAAGCTGTGCTCAGTGCAGGGAGGTCCCTTGAACCTGCTAAGACACCCTGAAAAGGCYCTGAGAATCTTTGAGCTCTCTCTTAAGTAGTCAATGATGCAGGAGGGGTTTTTTGGCAAGCTGCCCAAAAAACAAATAGCTACATTAGGTGAGGAACAGCTAAAGGGTGYTTTTTGTCTTGGCACTGGGCCAATTACAATGAGAAGAGCATAGAAGATTCTGGTTCATCTCCCTCACAAGTTCAGGGGTGAAACTGAAACTCTTTTCGTAATATGRAAGTATCTSCTCTGGTGTGGGGGTGCACTGCAACACCAGAGGATCTTTAAAGTGATGCCTTGGGAARGCTGACCTGAAACAGACTGGACAGAGCTGGAGAATAAAGTAGATACTTACTGAAAGGCCTCCAGGATCCACCTTGGGCAGGACAGGGCCTGACCAGGGCTACACCCAAGGTGGACCCAAAATGGCTGACTGGTCATGAGGTCTTACATTTTTATAAGTTTTGGTCCATTTTTATATTGGGGTTTAATTGTCCAATTACAGTTCCAGGTGGTGAGGTCCCATCCTTCTTGCTCCTCCCTAAAGTCCACCCTTGTTTGTGCTTTTGGGCCTGAAAGTTGTCCTTGGTCTTCCTCAGGGAAAGGATTTGTTTTGTCTCCCTACTCTGTGAAGAGAGCTGACTGACACTTAATATGAGGCTCAGAAGGAGCACTCCTAGGCAGCACAGAATCTGAAAAACATGAAAACTAAAACTTAAGGCATCAAAAGGTCTCTTCCAACCCAAACCATTCTGACCCCCTTTAGCTGAGCACACCCAGACTCCCTCTACACAACACTCAAAAGAGCCCAGGTGACCTCTTCTTCCTCTCCTTTCCTAAAGGGAAACAACCAGCTTTAAGGACCAAAGAAGGTCAAACGCAGCCTTSTCACTTGTAAGAGTGTTTATGTCCTATACTGGTCTACATGGACAACAAGATTATTCTGGGAGCTTAAGAAGTCTGGTTTTGCAAAGGGAATATTTACTGTTATACTCAGCTTCTCCAAACCTAGAGTCTGAGCCTGCTCTCCCAAGAAGGTGAACTTCAGAAATGTCAAAACAATTTGTTCCAGTGTTTTCAAAATGAAAACAAAACTTTTTTTTCTTAAGTTTAAAAGACAATGGCTTGTGCAAGGCAGGAAAACAGGAAACATTTCTAAAGAAGAGTAGTTCCAGATMATATATCACCCATATGAAAAATTCATTTTATAGCTTTCAACTAGAAAAATGAAGGTCGACTCCTAGGCAATGCAAGCAGGTTTGGTTCCAAACTTCAACTAAGAGAGAGYCCTAAAGTTTATTATTTGAAGTATTATTATTTCTGGTAACTGCAGAGGGAAAACCACACACAAACATCTGTGTTTCGAGGAGATCAGGACACATCCRTGCACCAGTGCACTTTTGGACACARTGCACCTTTGGACAATTCGTCACACTGGATCAGAAATGTAATTAATTTGATGTTAAGACATTTGACATGAATAAATGCCAACAGAGTTAAAGGTTTGGGGCTCTTCTTSATCTTTGCTTCCTGCCCCTTGTGATGTAAGAAAGGTAAAATTATTGTTGTTTAAATCTGAGGAATTAAAAAAAAAATCAAACTCAGTTCTCACAGGAAACACACTAGGACATTGCAGATACATACTGTCATAAGATTTAATGCCTTTAAGAGCAAAATAACACATGCTAAAGAGATGAAAATGTAATAAATAATGAAAATAGTATTAGATTTCAGATGAGGATTGGTTTTTTGATTAATATATACTCCTCTGTACTCATATAAAGAATGAGTAATTTCAACAAATCCATCAATTACTGTAGTTATTATTGTTTTATGCAACAGCAGCAGTTTTGTATCTACTATATATTAAATCTGATTAGGTTTTTATTTATTTCTTTGACTCGTGTTCTGAATATGTTGTTCAAATTTAGTGCAACATAATGCAAAAAAACCCAACACCAAACAAACAAACAAACAAACACATTTTGTGAAACTGGGCAAAATAATTTCAAAATCACTGTTGAAGGAGAAAAAAAAATTAGCTGCAGAARGCAGCAGATGTCTCTATGAACAATACAGATATAGAAAATAAACAGTTAAAGAAARAAACTGTAAAAAAAGAAATAACTTTTTTTTTAATCTTCCCAAAGAGCTCAACTGCTAATTAAATTTTTATGCCAAGACTCATAAGAGAACAATTCTCTTCTTTTTTGAAGCATCACCAATGGGTGAGTGGATATGAGATTTCACTAGCTTGAAGGCAATTCCCTTTGCACTCTATTAAACAATCATGAGGACATACTGGTTTCTAAGCTGCCTGACACTTGGTGATTTATGTTCCTTTGTCCCAACCAAAAATACAGTTTATCACTATTCATAAGTCAGCACAAGCCTGTTTAAAGGACTAGATGTTATGAGAAATGAATGCAGGCCTTGGACAAAGGAAACAGGTTTTGATCCTTTTGTGTTACGGCCCAAAGTACAACMTCAGTCGTGGAAATGTCCCCTGGCAGCAGGCTTCCTTTGTTTTAGTACAGAAAAATTTARTCTTAGCTTTTTGGCCTTTTTCTTCATTTTTACATATTCACCCAACATTTTTAACAGCTTAGCAAGCAAGATTTCGAACACTTCAGCCTGATGGCGTGTCTTTAAGGCATAAAAGGGTTTCCATTAACTTCAAGAGCCTTTAACTGCGACTTTCAAAGCGGCCCAAGGGAAACAGGAGCCCAAATTCCATTAAGAACATCAGTGAGCAACAAGTGCCCCAGTCCCTGGGGTTGCTTTGGCCATGCTAACAGTGCTGCTTACAGCTCCACACTGAGTAAAAATGCTGTTCTTTTCTGAGGTCTTCGAGGTACATTAACTTCATTTCCATTTCACAGCGTGCAGCCCTTCAGGATCATTTCGTGCCAGCACCACATCACAGCCAGAGCCAGGTAACAGCACACTAAAAGCAGTTTTGTGATGATATGGACTAATAACTTGGGGTTATCTTTTTATGGAAACATTCACCGATAGTGAAGGAATCAGACAGAGCATAAATATCCTCACAGAGGTTTTGACCTGAGCTTCCACAGCAGTTTTCATCTCCCATAAGCAGCAGCAGGATATCATTTGGCACCTCACCTTATTGTTTCCTCCACTGCCTGGCCCTCAGCTGCATCACACAGCAAGGTTTAAATTTCTGCCTGGTCCTGAGCATCTGCTAAAGGGTGGTTGGTTGGTTGGTTGGTTGGTTGGTTGGTTGGTTGGTTGGTTGGTTGGTTGGCAGGAGAGGGGGAAATTGGGGTATTTTGCCTTTGACTTTTTCTCTCACAGACAAATATCGTCCCAAATACCAAATGACAATAGCTGAGAGGACAGAGCAGTACACATGGGATGGCAAAGCACCAGGAGGGGATTAACAGGAACTTGTGATTGTGACGCCCAGACTTTCATCCCAGACACATAATGGATGACCCTCCTCTTTTCTAAGCTTCATCTGTTGATAAGCAGCTTTTATCCTCAAATGGCTCTGTCTGCATATCCCCATTGGGGCAAACAACAAAAAGATAGCAGATGTTCATGAACTTCTCTTATAAATCACCTAAAATATAAAAGAAAAATAATGGCTTAGGTTAACTGTGGCTGGGCTGTTGGAACTCCATTTGGAGTTTTTACATGGATATTTCCTCTAGTATTCCCCAAACTGGATCTCAAAGCTAGGAGCAAATGCTTGTCTAGTGTACCTGCCGTGTTAAATTGTGCAATCAGTGGTTCTGCAAGGTTGTGAGCAGTGTCAGTGGTGCTGAAGTTGGTAATAATTGGCCTAATTACAGAGTATGTGCACAATTCATAACTCAGGATTTGCTTTAGGGGCTTCCCACAAGTGATCCAGGCTTGAAGGGAAAGAGCCCAGAGTTTGCACCAGCTGGGTGCATTGAATGCTCTTTGTTCACACCACCTTGGCTTACATTTGAATTCAAGACTTCAATTTACCCTTTCTGAAACACACTAAGAGTGGGGAAAGCATTCATGTCATGTTACTTGATGTACCTGGAGAGAATAACTGATTCTCAAGCCATGAGAAAAACCTAGGTTTGTTTACTGCCTACAGATAATATTATGGAAAAAAACCCCGTAACTTCCTGCAAAAAAAATATGAAAATCTTGAAATGTTCTGTGGCTGCATGTAAGATTAACAAAACTGAATGAGAGGGGATAGTGATGAGGGGAGATAAGCAGCAATGCCTGTGGTTTATCACCATGACTCTGCTCTCCCTGGAGCTGGAGCAATTCAGGCTCTGAAATGCTGCTCTCTGTGTGTATCAGCACGATGAGATAGCTTTGTGTCAGCTCAGAGGTTAGCACAAGCAAGGAGATCTGAGCCATTTAATATCTAAAGTAATTTGGGAAATCCACAGCCCCTCAGCTGTCTGAAGGGTTACAATATATATGGCCAAGACTCATGATGAGCCAGGAAGAAGCTGGCATGAATTAAAAATATAACTTCAATAATATAAACTCTACTTTGGTGGAAAAAGGAACGTTCCCTGTAGTTAGGGCACACACTGGGTGTCAGGAGATTTGGTGTTTCCTGACACGATTTTACAGAGCAAGGTAGAGCAAACCATTCCAGTACCAGTATCAAAGTAAATCGTAATTCTGCAGTTTATTTATTAACTGGACCTACACATCCCAAGTATGCACTGCTGACAAACACCCAGCAGCAGCTTTAGCTTCTGCATAGAAATTAAAAGGAAAGAGTTAATTTTAAAAATAAACCTGAATTTGTATTGCAATAGGTACTGAATGCAAAAGAAGCATTCCCGTCAGAATAGACCTAATGTTTTATTGGTTCTTCACAAACTTTTATGGAAATGTGTTACTGTAAATATCATTTTTTAACTGCACTAAAGCCAAGTGAGTACTGTATACTCTGACACAGAAACACCAATATCAATAAATTATCCCTTTTTAACAGCTAAAAACTTTTTATTTCCCAGTACAGTGCCATGCAGTGTGTACACCTACTATTTCTGATTAACAATTTGAAATCCCCATGTAGAGCTTTATTGGAACTGAAAAAGACAAATGGCATGGGCAATGTTTTGGGGGCTTTTATTTAATGTCACTGGCAAGTAGAGGACTGGTTCTGGAGGGCAGCTTTGGCTTCAGATGAGTCAGTATGACTTGATGGAAAATATTTCTGAATACTTTAAATTAGCTACCAATTGCAGTGTGACATTTAATTAGCACATATGCCTCCATTAGCCCTTCAGATAGACAAGAAATCATTTTGATTAAGAAAAGATTGAAAATAAATTCTGATGCAGTTTTAAAATACCCACATATTACCACAGCTGTCACATTTCCCTGAAGTGCTAAAAAAGGAGAGTTTCCAGTATTTTTCTTCAGCCTTACCAATAGGTTTCCCAGATTTGCCTCGCATATCCACTGATTTTACAGATTTATATCAGGGTATAACTTCTCCCAAAGATAAATGGCCACCCTCTGTACTCTCCTCCTTGCAGCCAACACTGCACCCAGCAAGGAGGGAACAGCTGTGGAGCCTGGGCTCACTTGAAAGCTCAGATCTCAAACTAAAAACAATGCAGACACAACAGGAGTCCTGCAGCTTGTGAAATCACATATAAATGAGATATAGACTTTGAATACTTAATATGAAAGAACAAACCAACAATCTCTTACACAACGCTGAAAAAGAAAGAGCAGCCTGGAGTGGAGTTTTAGGACCCAATATTAGTTTTCTTTGCACTTAAATTATGTTGTCCCTGATTTCTYAGCCCCTGGCATTTGAACTCTCTCTAAGTAAAAAATTTCCTTCCTGTGACACAGAGGAAAGGGAAAGGACTATCTGAGCATGCATGAACAGCACAAGAGCAAGAGGTTAACATAGCTAGGAAGTTGTTCCTGTGCACCTGAAAGATTCCAAAAACTTCCAGTCCATTCATTCTTCTTGTTAGGGGTTGAGCCTTTGCTAGCAAGCAGAACTAAATATCACTGAGCATCATTTTTGCCCCTGTGATCTAGAAAACTCCCATTCCATGGGAATAAAATGGATTCCAGGCCTTAAAGTACTTAATTAGCTTCAGTACAGCATTTTCACCATCATATCTTCCTCACAGAAGTGGGATATTTGGAAATGAGCAGAGTGAAAGGAAGAAAGAAGGAATGGTTTGTCACGCTGCATTGCAGCTTTGATCAGAAGAGCAGGAGACAAGAGTGCTTATAATGAACCATGAAAAAAAACCCAAAACCTACTGCAAAATGAGTCAAAGTCATATATTTTGACTTGTTTTTAATTCTTACGACTTTCCTCGACCTAATAATGAAAGTGGTCTTTTCTTTCTGGTCAGCAGAGTATAAAATAAACCCTTGTGAAACAAAAACAACTTTGTTTTGGGATTTAGCTGCTCCTGGGGTGAAAGAGCCACTCAGTCCTTGTGATCCCTGCTCACATGGAGCAGTGCTGCCTCTGGAAAACAGGGCAAGGAGGTCAGAGCTGCTGCTTGTTGTGTCAAGGTGCAACTCTTCAGGCCACCCAGAAACGTACCAGAAATAATCAACAGTGGTAGTTTTACAGAAATAATCAACAGTGGTAGTTTTACAGAAATAACCAATATCAGCCAAGTGAAAACGATTGGCTCTTGCTTTCATTGCATTATCTCTCATCTTATCCAAAAAAAAAATAAAATTATGGTATTAGTTGTTGCCTCTACTCTCTATTTTTATTAAATATACCCTATGATACAAGATATTTCACAAAAGCCATTTTAATGTGTGTTTGGGGAGGAGAAAGTAGAGGGAAACRAAATAATGAGTTCTGCAGCCATCAGAAGTGTCAAAGCTGGCAGCTGTACATTATCCTAAAGTGAAAAAGAGAATTCATATTACAGGCTTAAATTAACTAAGCACATGTCTGAATAATGAACCCAAACACACTGCAGACAGTCAAAATTTTCCTCTTGATGTTTTTAATGCTTATTTTGATTACATCTCAAACTGTTTTCAGYCAAACTCTCCACAGTTCCCTGCACAACCACACAGCTTCACACCAAATTGATGGAGCTGAGTCTGATAAAGTTTCTTTATTTTTCTTTTCATACCTGCATGTCACACACTATTSATTATGTTTGGACCCAAAATGAAAGTTGGGGTAAACTCACAACCATGATGAGTTTCTCTCTGTGACAAAATCACCCCCTGTTATCTCTGGCCCTCCCTYACCCCTCCTAACCATATTTCCAATAAAATCCAACTGTATTAAAATCACTCAGTCCAAAAACACTTGAGAGTGAACTGCATGTTCCAGAGTATTAGTAATGATTAAAAATATAATAACACCAGGAGAAGAAGATCTAGTAATGGGGAATAGGAACATCACTTCTTGCATTTTGTAGCACTCGCTGAGGTCCAGTAGCAATAGTTCCACTCCTGGAAAGCACCTTGGACACCGATGAAGAATTATTAATGTGCTCTCTGCGGGCTGGGAGAGCACAGACAGGCTGTTAGATCCCTTCTCCCATCAGTGAGAACTGGCAGCTAATGGAATAGAACGTTTTACACATCAGGTGACTCTCCCCTCTGTTGTTCTCCCTTTGCAAGGCTTCACAACACTTGGCAGGGAGCCACAAACCCTTCTGAGCCGAAACATTTCTGAGCTAGCATTTGCACCTCCATTATACATGCTAAAGAAGAAGTCAAACTTCTCACCCAATAAAGGCTAAAATGCCAGATTGCAGAGTAGAACGTTGTACCTAATCTAGGATTTCATTTTCCCCACAGCCTGGTTAATGCAGAATATTTAGCACACAAAGTTTGGCAGGGCACTGCCCTGCAGAAGGGACCAGCCGCTTCTGTTCAGTGTTTGCTGAAATATTCTCCAATTTCAAATTGGTATCTCTGTAACCTTTCCCACCCACCACGATGAGTCAAAAATCTCTTACAAGAAATTTCACTTCGAACWTTTACCCACACACTGGGGCACTCTCAGGCAATATAAACCTCAGCCAGCTCACAGGACCGGCCAGTCTGTCTCCCCACAGCAAAAAAACTTGATGTAAAATATTCCTAAAACACTTCAGTGTAACTTGCACTGCAGAACTTCCATAGGTGGAGACTCTACCTGTTSTGGGGCAGTCTATCACAGTGCTCCAAGTCTTTAACATTAGAATATATTTCCCCACACTCGACCTAAGTTTCCTTTGCTACAAATTTAAAAATCGTTCTTTTCTGTCTAATTCCCGGAGGATGTGAAGAGCACCTCGTTGTCTTCATGAACCTTTATGGAGCTGCTTACCTGTGAAGATCACTGCCATGTCTCCTCAGATCTTCAGATAAAACAACTGAATTATTTCTACCTTTTCCAGAAAAAAAAAAAGTTTTCTATACCTCTCTTACAATCTTCCTCACTCCTCACCCCAAGTCTCTGAAATTCACCTGAATAATTGATCTCAATCAGCTACTTACTATGAAAACACCAGTTGTTACCCTGTTACCAACCCTACGGTAAAACRATTTCTACTTACTGCATTCCTATGCCATTTAAATTCAAATTCAGAGGTATTTTAACAAGGAAAATATTTAGATAGTAAAACTAGAAGTGTTTTATAATGCAGAGAAAGAAATACAATACACAGTGACTGTAGCAATCTGGTTTAAAATGAAGAAAAAAATCGCAATCTAGTGTTCTACAGAATCATATCAATCAATCACAGAGTTTTTGACATATCAATGACTTGTGGTTCARTGATGACAAATTAAACATTTAAAGGCAAGGGAAAAATGTGAATGGAAGGTACTCTAAAATCAATATAGTCATGAAAATCTTAGTTCAAGTGCTAGAACTGCTGAGAACTTTCTCTCTTCCATGCAGTTGATCTACTGTAAAGCAGCTGTTCTGACCCAGAAAAAAAGGAAGCTTTCCTTAACCATCCAAGTCTAAGTCTCTGCTGCTCATTAGTGGATCACAACCAATACTTTAATTAGTATTTAATTAGGGACATGAGTGCTGCCTTTAGCTTTCTGTCCTTCTCCACTAATCCTTGCCAATACAGATGCAGCACTCAGGCATGCCCTGTTCAGTACCAGCACAGTCCTTCCTACACAAAAAAGTTACAAGACACACTAAATATTATCCTTAATTCATTTTTAGCATCAATAATTCTGCCACCTATTTCCAAGTACGAGCTTTTCAAAGTCACTGACAGATTGGGAGACCATAAAGATTTTGATTTACTGTGCCAGATATGAGCACATTCTCAGCAGTAAGACTATAATCTTTATTAAATTCTTTCCCATAAGAATCACAGTTGTGCCCTACCTTGACTGTGTTTAGATCAAAGTGTAAGAATCAATCTATTAAAGAAAAAATTTCCCCCCAAGGAACGCTATCAGTAGCATTCTCACTATAAAACATCCTCAATGAGGCTAGAAGCAAATAAACACAAAGTGCCAAAGCCTGTGAGTAAATGGGATTCAACRAGATTCAACAAGAGACACAAAGTCACCATTTACTCCTCAAAAATTCTGGAGCAGATGCTTTGGCATTTACAATAACATCCTCTTTTAGCATGTATTCAGCTSTGAGTTTAGCCATGGAGATCAACTGTAAATCCTATCCTATTAGCAGGACAATTAGAATTCCTGCCATTAAACCCCCTTCCCTCTTCCCATCCTTTCACTCCCTCTTTCCCCAAGACTCAGGGAAGACAAATGAAATAACTCAGCTCCACAACCTAGAAGTGTTGATAAAAACAGCCTGTCTTTTGCACAGACCAGAGTCTGCACAAAAAGACAGGCAGGTACAATTTCTCCTGAATAACTGTTATCAAAGTCAGTAAAACCCTACCCTATTCCAATAAATAAAATACAAAAACAATGGAATCACGAGTCTCAGCTAACTGAAACACCAAACAGGCTGAACAGCTGGATGACACTGAGTGGATGCTGCTTCATCACTCCCTTCCTCAGCTGGAYGGGGGAGAGAAAATACAGTGAAAAGCACCTGGGTGGAGGTAAGAACAGGCAGAGATCACTCAGCAGTTACTGTCACGGGCAAAACAGATTCGACTGAGAGAAATTAATCTAATCACGGTAGGAAAATGAGAAAATAAAATCTAAGCCTTAAAACAGCTTTCCCACCCTTCTCCCCAGGCTCAACRCTGAATTTTTTTTCTCCCTCCTCCCCTGCAGTGGTACAGGGGGATGGGGAATGCAGACTGAGATCAGATCATCACAGCCACCCCTGCAGCCCCCCATAAGAAACCTGGCCATAAAACCCAATCCAGAACCAGGTTTCCCTGTGAGCTCCTGGAAATTCACACAYATCAGGACAGGCACACACTCATTTTGTTCTGTGCCTCATTATGACACCAAGTATAATTGGTGTTTAGGGCCTTTTGTTTTTCACAGTAACCTGTCAAGGACACARTGCAGAGCCAAGTTAAAATTCAGGTTACTTTGTGGTGTATCAGGGAGTTACAGGAGCTCCATGTCATTCCAGCTCTCCCATCACTTCAAAGCTGTGACCGACTCTGCTGAGCACTGGAACAAGTCTGTTGCTCAATATCCAACCTCTGATAGGTCTTATCAGATCCTAAGCACCAGAAAAGCTCTTTTCCTCAGCAGGTCTTTTTCCTTTCACTCTTCATTGACCCTACTGAGTGATTTAGACTTCGACCTGCACCACAAAACAAACCTTTCCCTCACTTTACTAACGTGTAAATTACAGTTTACAATGATGGACCTATTTTTAAGCAGGTTAGCAAACACGTTGATGTTCTCATTTCCTATTATCATTACTATTTGTGAAACTAACACTGAAAAAGCTCCAAGAATGTTCAATGTGTTTGGCTACCTCAYGACAAAGAATTTATCAATGAACTGAAGGATTAGGGTGAGAAAAAGAACGATTGCTCTTGTTTTCTTGATGAGAAATTAGGGTACACAGAAATGAAGTCTAAGACTGTGAGGATCAGAAGCCAAAAAATCAGGTTCCAAACAAAGTCGGATTTACAGGATATTCAGATCAAGAATGCATGACACAAATCCACTAAAAAATGGCCAAATACCTACTTTGTAACATTCAACTAGAGGGCCAAGGGTTAAAAGGTGCTTTGAATGCTTGGTCCAACTGATTCATGTAAATCGTAACATTTGAGTCAGAATGAGAAAGTTAATCTTAATGTCTCAGTCTGGTGATTTCTTCTCAATATCATCTTGCTTTTGCTACCTACAGTCATAATTTTCAGCTCAGTCTACCCCCCAAAAATCCCATCCATGTGAGAGAGAAGAGGCAAACACCGTCTGGGAGAAGAGCAATGCAAACGTTCAGCATTGTAGAACTTCCCCGGGTAATTGATTTTCTGTCTGTGTTAACAAGACAATACACAGTTCCATTTATAAAGGCAACATATGCAGGATATCCAGAAGACGACATCCCCTGACAAAGAAAGCTACTTGAAAGAGCTTTGCACACCGAATTATTTCATGCATATTCATAACTCGATTAAAATATTAATACTGTAAACTTGTAAGAAACACAACAGGCACAGAAACAGCTTTTATTGACTTACACCAGAAACTGAACATGGCACACACACAAAGGATGTCAGCATTAGTCAGTGCTGTAAACTCACACGTGTGCAATATATATCTGTATATTAGCCTGCAGATAAACATTTATTCCCAAGGGAGGCTGCTAATGAGACTGTGCTGTGGGGAAGATATCCAATTACTCCAAACGACATTTATATTTTAATCACATCACATGCACTGAAGAGCTCGAGGTTTGATGGAGCAATCATTGAAAGACTTTGCCTTTTTAATCAATTAGCTCTCTAAACATCAGTGATGTGCTGTTGACAAGTCCTTGGGTTAAATATACAACAACACACACAAATCCTCTCTCCCTGCCAAGAGGCAACAGTGTGGTCTTCTGAGACTTCTGAAACAGGTGGAAAAAGTTTTTCCTCATGGAAGACACCTAAGAAATAAAGACACCCAAGAAATAAAGACACCCCTCAGGCTCATTCTGAGCTACCACTCCGTGAATTCATTTCAGGACAGATGAAAAACTTTGTTTTAAGGGCATCACTCCCTGTGTAAAACTATCAGACTTGCTCACAAATCCCTTTATAATTGGTTTATCTGAATAAAACCAAGTCAGTCAAAACAGTTTGCTTTCCTCAAGCAACCTGTAAGTGACAAATGCCACTGCACACATGGAGACGGAAGTCTGGTCATTTTTAACATGTTTTAGCACTAATCAGGCATTTTAAGATGCTCCAAGTCATAGAAATAAGTACAAAAATGAAGAAAACCAGAGCTGCAAGACCCTAATTCAATCATTCTTCAAATTAGCTTTGGATTTTTCCTGTAGACAGAGTACATCCTCATCGCTGTTTAAATAAACAATGGACCATTTCTATTTCTGAGAGCTTACGTGAAAAATCCTCACTTTAAAAACAAAACTCAGTTCTGTACTCACAAATATTTCTTGATAAGGAAAAACCTAAGCAAAAATATAAAGTGGGAATTARTCAAAGTCAAGATTTGATTGGAAAGTACTTGAAACTTCATAATAGTCAAATTACAGCGTGAGAATTTTCTTCACTTCKGAATTAACATAACAATTAAATTAATAATTAATTAACACAAACTAATCAACAATTAAACCACCCGTGTTCCATCAGATCAGTTCAGCCCAATCAAAAGGTGCAAGGATACACATTTTGAAAGCTAAAGACTAATTTGATGGTTAAGAAACTGAGAGAAACTGGAGCAGAACAGAAATATCATTATTTTTGCAGTTTGTAACTTGCAGCTTCAGAGCTGTTTTGCTGAAGGTACTCAAAGAATACCTATTTAACTTTGCAGCAAAGTGTGYATTTAGGTATATTTTTTACTGCAACCACTTGTTTTTGGGCTTTGACTCTTTGTTGGTTGGAGTTTGGGTTTGTTGGCTTTTTTTTTAACTCCTGCTTCTCAATTTCAGGCAGACACAGTCCTTCTAATAAATCTCTTCTAACTAATCCCTCTTTCAATACCACTTAATCCTGAGGGCTAAAATGCCCTTTAGCACAGATCTCTGTAAAGGCAGAGAAGCTTGAGTTGCTAAATTTCAATACCTAATCCTGTCTTTAAGTGCTAAGTGAGCTCTCAGCAACTTCCATGAACACAACACCTAGAACTGAGTCAGTTGTTATCATYTTCCTCCCTAAATGGCTGCTGAATTCAACCAAATCAATACCCAACTACCAAAAATGTGCATTGCTTTTCAGGGTGCCCATCTGCAGGATAGAAGAGATCTTATATAACAAGTATAGGTTTCTGCCTTTGATGGAATGACTGACGTTGATAATTATGGCAACTGGAGGAAAAAAAAAATTGCCAGTTGAACATAGAAAACATGGTTGTTCTTGATCTAAAATACATTCAGATTGGCAATACATTCAATTTCAGCAATCATCAACAGAAGTTTTCACACCTCCATTTTTATGAAATGACATTTATTACCAAGCAAAGCTCCAGCCTGGAATATGCACCTTTTTCTTTTGCATTCTATGGTACAAAATACGCCAGTCTATTGCTGTGAGCGATATGAACTGTGAGGTTGGAGCTCAAAGACATCTGGGAGGCACAGATGGTTCAGAACTCTCAAATAGCTGTGGAACCATTACCTTCAAGGTCAGCCTTCTGACACTACAAGGGTTGGTAATGACACAAAGCCMTCAAGAGCTTTTCAGAGAGAGCTCCTTCTCTCCTGTCCAGTCCCTCATTTCCTGGCACTCAGGACAGAGATGAGCTCAGACCCAGCCACAGCYCATTTCTGTTAATGGCATTCCTTTCCAAGGGAGGTGGAACCTCTGCAGCCTTTTCATTCCTAGAAATCCCTTCTGCAGCACAGCTCAAGTTGTTGCTGTCTGGATTCCAGTCCCAGGGGTCCCAAATTCACCAGTGAATGTTCACTCCTGAAAGGATGTTCCACTGAACTCAATGCCCCATAAAAATCTTTGCACTGCTTGTCTATAAAACCACAGGAAACACAGTGTTTAAACCTCTGCAACATAAAAGTTTCAAAATGTGAGTAACTGCCACTTTAGAAAGCTGAGAGAACTATTGAATGCTATTGCAATAGCAAAAGATTACTTCTGTGCTGATATTATATGAGTAGAAAAGCTCTTCTTTTGGTCTACCTAAAGATTGCATTCTTGCAACCATTACCAGCAAATAACTAAACACTGACCTGTATTTGGAACACTGCCCTGCCCAGTACTTTCAGATGTCAATGAATGCCCCTGAATGACCCATTGAAATATCAGAATTGTTCCCCAGAATCCCAATGAGGCCAGAGCTGAGCTGTGTGAAAATATGAGAAATTCTTCCATAGGCATTTGCCATTCTGGTGACTCTACCAAGAGCTTTTCTGCTGGCCACCCCTCCTCAGAGGACTTTGGAACYACAACATAAAGAGCAGTGAAAATAATGGAATCTTTTAGAGGGGAAATAAAGACAGAAGAGAAGCACAACAACGAAATTACTAATTATGATGGCTCATGATTTACATATCATAGTAATAAGCTACATGAAGAGATCTCCTGCAGGGGTGGTGTAGGTGATGAATTACACACACAATCATAAAGAAGAGAAAGGTTCTGATGTAGCATCAGCTCCTGAGGTCTTTGCTCATCCTGTAACTCCACGTATTCCAGAAAGGAGTTCTGCTGACAGGAATGGGTCTACTTTCAAAGTGAGATGCAACTGAACTGACAGATATCAAAGGCACCTTACAGGGTTTTGTTGCAAATCAAAAGATTCCCATCAATATTCAAGAGAAATGAGCRCCGAGGGAAAAAAAAATCAAACACCAGTAAATTGGACAAGTTATTAATTAACCATGAAAGGGACTCATCAAAGCATTCGGCTTCACCAGGTCTAAGTCAATATCACAGCTTAACAGATGTCCTGTACTGCCCGCACCTGTGACCAACAGCATCCATCCTCAGGAAAACAAACGAGCAAACAGCAAAATCTGGTCCCGGTTCTGTGGTACTCCTGAGAGACCACACTGAGGACACTCATTTTTAAACATTAGGCAATGGAAATGCAAACTTATATCGAGTGGAACTTTTCATTGTTGAAAATGCCTGCAGAACACAAACTGCATGAAAGAAAGGGCTGAAATACACARAGCAAAACAACGCATAACTGCTTTCTCCTAAAGAAAGGCTAAGA
This sequence comes from Mixornis gularis, assembly GCA_003546035.1. Lineage (NCBI taxonomy): Eukaryota > Metazoa > Chordata > Aves > Passeriformes > Timaliidae > Mixornis > Mixornis gularis. Next base: position 856,865 of record QVAJ01000010.1, read on the forward strand.
GAAAGAACGATCCTGCAGCGAGGGCTGCACATCTTTCAACAACCACATTTTCATGACTTTCCTCCCTGCCCAACAGCGTGGGGAGAAGCTTCCCAAAGCCGCTCTCCCCCGTTCCACCTCACGCTCATCCCGCGGTCCTTGCTCAGCTCCAGCCCCGGCGCTGCAGCTCCGCGGCCCCGGGGCTCCCGCAGCCGCCAGAACCAGCTGTTGAGGCGCATCCACAGCCCCGCCAGGTGAGGCTTTACCGCACAAACTACAGCCGGCACAACGAAACCGCCGGCACTTCTGAGGCTGAATTGCTTTGGCTGGTCGCTTTTTGCACACTTTCCCCCCGAATAGCAGCTTCTCCAAGAAAAATTCCATTCAGCTCTTGGGCAAAACCGCGGCGCTGGGAGAGTTCCCTCAAAGACTCACCTCGGGGAAAAATATTCCACCCCGGAGCATCCCGGGGAGGGGACAGGCGGCAGCTGCCGCTCGCTCGGGCATCCCGAGGGGGCTGCCCCGGCGGGGTTCCCTGACCGCCGGAGCCCACCGGGAGTGCCCCGCACCTCCATCCCACAYCTCCATCCCACAGCTCCATCCCKGGGCTCCATGCAGCTCCATCCCRCAGCTCCATCCCGGASCTCCATGCAGCCCCATCCCGCAGCTCCATCCCTCACTCCCCATCCCGCAGTTCCATCCCGCACTCCTCCATCCCGCAGCTCCATCCCGCACTCCCCGGCCCGGTGCGAGCGGCACTGGGCTGTCAGAGCAGCCCCGGAGCGAAGTCCCCGCGGTGCCGCCGCCCGGCAATACTCACACGAAGACCCCGAAGAGCAGCACCCGTATGCCGATCTCGATCGCCAGCTCCCGCATGGTGGGTCCCGGCGCTCCCGCAGCCCCGCGCCGCCGCCTCTCACGCCCGGGGGCAGCGGGGCCGCCTCAGCCCGCCCGGCGCGGAGCTCCGGGGCCCGTCCGGCCGCAGCCCCGGCCCCGCCATCCCTCGGCCGCCGCGGCTGCCGCGCTGTGCGGGGCGCGGCGCTGGCGCGGCGGAGCCGAGCGCCGGGGGAGGGTCCCGGTGACTTAACGCGGTGTCCCCGCTCGGGGGGGAGGGGGGGCCGGGGATCCTGGGGATTTCCCCTCCCCGCCTCCCCGCCCGCCCCCGCGGCGCTGCCGAGCGGAGCCGCAGCCGGAGCCGAGCCGGGGCCRTCCCGCCCKCCCCTCGSGGCCGCCCTGCGCCACCGCCCGGCACCGGGATGCTGGCTGTTCCCGCCTAACGCGGGGAAGGGGAGCGATGAGAGCGCTTTTTCTGCCCCATTTAACGCAGCGCTCCCCATCCTTCCCCGGAGAGCCGTGAACCCATCGGTGCGACGGGCTGACATCCCAGGGCACCGCCGCCACACGCTGGATTGCAGCTCCGACCGTGGGCTGGCGTTCCGGTGTTCGTCTCTGGCTCGTAGTGAAGACCCGAGCTTCGAAAGAATGGAGAAAAAGGATAATAAATGGGCCCGGCGGGAGGGAGCATCGCCGCACACGGATAACATCGGGTGCTCATAAAGGGCAGTCCCGCAYCACAACACCCGTGCCGGCGCTGAGCTTGGCCCATTCGCTTCATCTTTGCATAAAGGATTAACAGCGTTTGAAYGCGTTCTACTGGATGTATTTATGTAACAGGCTTCCCACCTGCTCACACATCCGTGCCATTTTAAACCCTGCTCCTCATTGTTAATGCAGATAACCCAGCATGTCATCCCTTGGTCAGATTCTGCATAATGTGATATAATGTGATATATTATAGCCTAAAGATGTCATTAATTCAGTCCTTGTTCATTCCCTGAGATGGATTTAGCTAAGCATGCAGGAGGGGTTGTAGTTATATGGGACCCCAAATTGCTGGGATGGCAGAAAGRCAGCAAAACAACCAACGACTTGGTTTGCCCCTGTGATTCCACCAATCCATCCACCATCCCTCTCAGTGGCATTCTCTGAGCTGCCCAAATCCTTGTATTGCCTTAGTCTACTTCTGCACAGAGTTCATTTAACTTCCTCTTCCTTTAACTTCCTGAGCATGGAGGGACTCCTGAATGTCTTTGGTGTAAGAGAGTTTCAGCCTTAAGTCATGAAATGCAGTAAATTAATTCACATTTAAATGTATTTAATTATCTGCTTTCTTGGGGCATATGAAGGGGTATGTCCTTCAGGAAAGTGTTCATAGCTATTAACACTGCACACAGCTACAGAACAGCCATCAGGACTGCAGCGGGAATCCAATCCACTTTACCACATCATTATTGCTGGAGAATTAATGCCAGAGAGGCTTTGTTAAACCTCTCTGCCTAATGTATGCACTGTGCATTAAAGGGAAGCCTTGAACTCTAAATTAACTACTAGGTAGTGAAACTTTTATTGACCATGTTTGTGGAAGAACAGAGACATAAGATCCTATGCTAAACTCATCTACAGAGAAGTACACCAGAGCTAGATTTGTTGCAAGGAGTATGACTGAAACCCAGAATACCCAGATGTGTGACTGGCATTGGAGAGAACACTAAAAATGTTACTAAAAAGAGATCTTTCTCCCTTGTACACCTCATTTCATTCATTTTCAGACAAAGCTCAGTCAACTACTTAGAGTCTGGATTTTAAAAAATGTGATTTACTCTCAGGAAGCAAAGCTAAATTGTGAAACCTCCATATTAAACTGGTGGTGGTGGTAAAGGACATGTCAYCTTCCTTTGAGGACACTCAGTCATTCTGTTGTCAAATACTTGTACTTCCTCTGGTTTGTGCCCCCAATGACCAAATGTGTTCCTACACTCTTGATAGGTGTGCATGGGAATAATCTTTGTTTTTATTAATAGACAGAAATAGCCTCATCGTTTATGTGAATCAAGCCAGTAGTGAATCAAGCCAGTAGTGAATCAAGCCAGTAGTGAAACAAGGAGTTCTAGTTACAGATGAAACAAGATTTGTCCTGCTGCAGCAATCTGCTCACAGTGCTCTGGCTCTCCAACATGTTATCAGCTGATGGTGATTTATGAAGCATAAATACTTCAGACTGATTTTTATTTTTTTTAAACTAGACCCAGCTTGCAGCTGGCTGCTGAACAAAATCTTGCTTTGACTTTTAAACTGAGTRTGAGTGGTAAATAGCAAGAAAAATATTTTTAGGCCACACTGTGGAATTAAGCTACGACCCAGCAGCAGGTACAGGGCARCCACTGCTCTACAGCACATTCTTAGTGCAAACCACAGTGACCCTGGGAACATCCCARGTTTTTCTTCATCCCATCCCTACATCAGGCACAGCAGGTGCCCTCAATGCTGTTTATGTTTTTGAGAGTGATGYAGAGGAGAGAGGACTGATCCCACCCTGATGGAGGCAGCTATCGATCCTTTTAGGTGCCGGGCTGGGGTTCCCAGTGCTTTTCTCTCACAAAGATTATCTTCTCTCGGAGCCACCTGCAGCCAGCTTTCAGTCCTCAAAGAGATGTTCACAGCCAGAAAGAGCAGCACAACTGACCTGGCTTTTCTGGAGATTACAGCCTTTTGCCAGGTTGTATGCATGCTTCTTACCTGCCTTGGGGCAAAATCTTGCAGCTCATGGTAAACTGAGCTTAAAAAAACTTGATTTTTCTATCATCCTGCCGAAAGGCTGTGGAAAATATCAAGCTTGCAGCAGAAGGGACACGACAAAAAAAACAAGTGGTAGTAACACCTGAAACTCTGAAACCAGGCAAGAGTCTCGACACAACACATAAAGTGAAATAATTTTGTATATTTAAAAAGGATTCAAAAGATGTTGAATAAAGTTTTCGTACCTTTCATCGTTCTGACACAAAATCAGGAGCAGCTTGGCAGGCAACTTCCATTTTGGAGTGATTTACACTCAGATTTGTCACAGGATATAAAACTGATGTAGGTTCAGATCCACTGAGAACAAATATTAAGACATTACTGAATCGACAACATTTCCAGATTTCCATTGCCTGAGTCTGTAGACAACCAGATGTTTAAGCAAAACCTGCTGGCCAAAGAAACACTAAAATCCAGCCTGACATGACACCAGGGCAGCTTTTTATTCTTTAGCAACTACAGTCCACTAAACAACCTACTTATTCTTTCAAAGCTACAAATGAAGGGCTRTTTTAGCTCTTTCTTACATTRTCTTTACTTCTCTCAGTATTTTTCTCTTTTTGCCTTTTACCACTTCTTTTCCTGCCTGTTTGAGTATTTAAATCTAAGTCACGATGAGGAAAGGCCCTTTTTTCCCTTCCTTTCCTGCAAACACACTCCTGTGCATGGTTTGATTTGTCCTGCACACCCTGATGCAGTGCACAGCCCTTGGCTGTGGATTCAGTTCTTCCTCCAAAGTCATGGAGGGTTTTGTTAAAAAAAAACAAAAACAACAGAGTCAAGACTGAGATAATTTTATTTATTCTGTAGATGTCTACACAGATGTACATATGGCAATGGGAATCTCCCGTTATCATTGGATTTGGCTGCTATTCCACATAAATTGCTGCTGGTCTCTTTCCTAAGTGGTTATTTGTACTCTGATGGACAAAAGAAACTTCAGGCAATAGAACTTCAAAGAAATTAAAAAAMCTCAATCAGCATGATGCAGCCATTCACATCTTAATCGCCCCGGATATCATATTTAAAACATTTATAAAAGCAMATCCTTAATGCTTCTGTTTAGTTACTGTGCAGATGCCTACAGCTGGCTCCTGTTTGTGCCTAATTAAACAATTCTAAACATTAATGCATCGGCGAGTTTCTGCAGTTGCCCTTAAATGAAGTCGTGTCAAATATTTCATCGGGGAATTTTTTTTGGGGGGGTGAATGTATGTGCTTGGGGCCATCTGGTGGAGCAGAGCTACAATGCACTGAACGTGCTGCTGCCCATCCCGGGCCAGACTCACCTGGGCACTCCCGTGGTCACTGAGAATTTTAGACTTTCTGTGCTGGCAGGCACTGACCCCCAAACAAACACTGCGTTTGACCTGAGGCCTTGGAAAAGGCTTCCAAAATTGACTGATAGCACTGGAATTGTGGGTGTGTAATTTAAATAGAAATGTGTGATAGCACAGGGTGGAAAACTTGAAGTTTAAGGTTTTAGAATATAGTAATATATATATATATAAAGCAAGATGGAGGTTTTAGGGCAGAGGCTGAGTCCTTCTTTCTCACCTTCTTCTTCAGGGGTCTGGGTGGTGTTTTGTAATTGGATAGAAAAATCCGCATTGTGGGACATGGGTGGTTGGTTATTGGGTTAAAAGTAAAAATAATTTAGGCGTCATTTCTTAATTGTTAACAGTTTATCCTTAAAAGGCCTTGTAGAGAAAGAGATATGGCTCCATTTTTAGTGTGTTAGCAGAAGTGCTGTACAATTCATAGTTTGTGAGACTATAACATAGATAAAAATTAATAAACCTCTGAGTCTGAACATGAAATATCATCTTGAGCATTTAATCCCGACTCTGGCAAAAAGAAGATAAACCACAACACCCAGGGATCCCAGACATCCCAAACATCCCATCCCCACAGAACAGCCAGCCCTGTGGGCCCTCCTCTATCTGCTGTCCATGGAATTCCCCTACTGAATCCTGACTTGTCTCAAAACGTGTCCTTTATAACTTTTCCAGACCAAGAATTGACATCTTTTCAGCCAGCACAGCACTGCCCCTAACAATCAGCATCTTGGGGAAATTTGATTAGTCTAAACAATTAAACTCATGTATACATGAAACTGAGATAAATTATTTATGAGCCAATTGACATTTGCAGCACTGCTGCTGTTAGTACTCAATATACTCTGTATATTGTTATGGGGTTACAGTTGTAAAAGTATTCATGCTCCCATAATAAACTTGTGATAAATTCAAGTCTTTAACCTTTACAATATTTAGTGCTCTTGTGCAGTGTTTAACAGGRGACTGTGACTTAAAGCAGACATCTGCTATCTTTAATCTTGAGTAACACTTCATGCCAAGAATGGCCTTATTGACTTCAATGAAATTGTTGTGTAATTACTTTTTTCTCTTTCTCTTTTATTTTTTTTTTTTTCCAGTCTTCTAAATGTAGTAGAAACTTGCCAGGCGTTGCTGCAGCCATTTCAAATTGCTCTTGACTTGAGAGGGAGCACAATGATGCAGGATAATTAAATAAAAGAGAGAAATGGAAGAACAAGCTCTACATGAGTAGAGGAAAACAAATAAAATGGCCAATTTTCTTGGACAGGAGTGAGCTGCAAAACAAACACTCCAGAGTTTGAACTCCAGAGCCTTATGGTTTAGTACTGGTAACAATAAAGGACAGTTTGTCCATGTTTCACTTGGATTCTTGGAAACCACTGGCCATTTCTCCTGGATTCTGTGTAATAAAGAAGCCAAAGAATTTTGAAGCTGCTCACAGCAGGAATTTGTTCTAACCCAACTTTACTGGAAATAACCCCAGAAGGGTAAAGGAGGGTGAGGCAGTGTATTAATACAGTTTCAGGCTGCATTCCCTCTTTAAGCATGCCATTTGTTTTGCTCTGCCCCGGGAATCTCACACTGTGACTGCACAGGATCCGCATCCCCAGCCCTGGAAGAACAARCACTGAATTCCGGAGGCTGTGCTCACTGCAGTGCTACCTGAGGGCTTCAAGAACAATGTGCCAGGGCTTTCCCAGCAGGAATCATGTCTTGCTGCTGTTCTGGGGGCTTCCTCAGCCACAGATCATGTCAGAGATTTCTAGGAGGAGGAAAACAGGATTTTCTGCTCGATGAGAATGAGACTGGTTTCTAAGTTGTAGCTCTGAGTGACTGCAAARGCGATTTCCTAACCCAGGAAACAACACCAGGGACCCAATTCCTCTTTAAATTCTGTGATGCTGKGAGATTGGGTGCAGTGTGGCAAAAAGAGGATTTTAATTTTTCCTCACATCAATTGCAGGCTGAAGTACTGTTGCCCTGAGTTTTCTGTCTTTGTCTTTCTGTAGAACTTTCACACACAGCCTTGATGTAAATAATGTCTATTCTTAGAATGTTTACATACTTCTCCTGCGAGAGAAGAAATGATTGATGGTGATGTCCACCAGCCAGGTTGAAAGGATGGCGACCTGTGTAGTCAATCCCTTGACCTCTGTACAAATCTATAAATACTGGAGTCAGRTAAAATTAAAATTAGAGARTTTTCTACAACAGCCGTGTCCTGAGCCTCTCTCAAGTGTTCCTAAATTGGGACACGCCCAGCTTCGCCCCGCAACAAAGTACCTGGTCAATAACTGCAGAAATGAAGCACCCTGATTTCCACGGCTAATTGGGATACATCCATGATGTTTTGTCAGACGCATAGCACAGGTCAGAGGAGAGCTGAAATATCCTGATTTAAAACCAGTYTCCATGAGTGCCACTGAAGGCAAATTAAAATTAGACATGAACCCTTTGTGCTGTTTGCAGCTGAGGTGGCAAAACTTGGTTTCCCAACTTGAACCCAGGAATTCATTCTTCTCAGCACTTATTAAGTCATAATTTATGTTTTTATTTAAATACCAAAGTCATTTCTGTCTAGCCTATCTAGCACCACGTAAGCTACTGACAAATGAAGATACTTGGTTTAWTTTGTAACATTTCCAATATATAATAGAAGATATATTTTATCAGTGCTCAAGAAGACAAAGGACAGAGAAACCATTGAGGAGTATTAACTTCTGGATGCCTGGAAAAYGCTTTCACAATTTCATTATTTGCTGAAAGATAGGCTTGGTGCTTATTTTTGCACTGTGACAGCCTAATTTTCTTTGCCTTCTATATTATCTATATTTAAAAAATCAGCAGCTCTGCAAGTTGAGTAGGCTAAGGACCTGATTGAGTCTCTGTGTGTGTGTGTGTCACTGCTAATTTTGCACATTTTGCTGCAGTTCCTCAAAGGAAAGACTACTAATTAATTAAAGGGTGATTAAATCCCATTTTACACCACCAGGCAGTCAGTGTTCCAAGCCAGTTTTGTCAATAGTGTTGCCTAGCAGGGGAAGYGTACAGCGTTCCTGTAATAATCCTACAATTTTGGACACTCTGAACTGGCAAATCCAGATGCATTTCTCTAGGTGAGCCCACCATGCCTAAGTGGAAAATGATAACAGCTGTTGATAATGATGAAATCCAACCCCAGGCTGATAATCTGATTTAGATTATCTCCCCTGAGCTTGGTGCCCTCAGTGTGCATGCTGGTCACTGGTTACATCACTGATATTTAACTTTCATTTTATGAGGCAAATTTGTCTCCTCTCAGAAGTAAAAATAAGGAATTTCTGTTAGTGGGGCAACCTCCCCTCAGAAAGCCAACAGCAAATATTAAATATTTATTTGACTTTTTAAACATATTATGCAATTTTATGCATTGATTTATAAACAGAGACGTTCAAATAATTGAGCAAAATCGGTCCGTGCATATTTTACTTTTTTAAAACTGCAGACAGATTTTAATCAAGGGGTTTTAAATAATGAGCTTTTATGCTGTTTAGGGGTAGAAAAAAAGCTATTTAACATCACCAACACTGCTGTGTGTAAACATTGAACCGCAGAACTACTTTTGGCCAAACTGTGCCTTTCTGCTGGGCAAGTACCCACAAAAGGATCCTGCTGGGGATTCAGCCACAAGTTTCCTGGGTTTGAAAAGGATGTTGACTCCAACTAAATGAAATTGTGCAATTCCTATAGAATTCCTGCCCGACCAAAATTATTCCTGTGCGTTTGTCATGACCAACGTGGAGTCACAAGGGCGATAATGATTTGCTTGTTGGGGTTTAGGGAAGAACCGAATATTTCCCTGAATGTTCCATTTCTGCAGACAGAAAAGAGCGGGGCAGCTCTGTTGGCAATTCAGCCCTCAAATAAAACTGACTYTCCAAGGAGTTTCCAAGGGTTTTAATGGAAGGTTTGACATCTTCCGTGCTCTAATTTGTTCTAGAGGGAATATTTAACTCAACCTCAGTGCCAATGGGCTACAGGAAAGCAGCAGGTTCTTRCCAGACTTAAGTCAGAGGCTCTTTAACTGGGTTGCCACTGAAATTGTAAAGATATACAGGAGCTAAAATGCTTTAAAATCTTCCAGAAGGCATTTAATTAAGTACCCTGAAAAAATAAGGAATAAAGCTCTTTTTTTCCCCCTTTACGTTGACCTCCCTGATTATTCTGATTTTTTTTTTTCCACTTCCTACTGCATTTTTTATTTAAAAGAATAGCACAAATAAAAGAGAATTGCTACTTTTAGAGGAAGACGTGAGAAAACCCAAAATCTTCAAGTGTTTATTTATACTTTTTTTTCTTGAATAATTCATCCTTCTTTGGCCCCCAGTGTAGTTAATGATAATTTTTGACTGTGGTGAGTAATCAGCTTTGCTAGATTTGTGTTGGATATGAGAAAAAAGGCAAAAAAACACCAAAAACATGAACACATCTGACTACTTTCTAATTATTCAAAATTTTAAAAGAATTTCCTTTTTTTAGAATCCTAAGTTTTATCATTTTGTCTTCCAGTCTTGCAATTTTTGACTCTCAGCCTTCATATTCTCATGTCTTGTTTTCTTGCTAGTAAACAATACTGAGTATTTTCTAAATAGTTCTAAATGAACTATTCATTATTTGTATATACCAAAATGGAAGGTTAGCTTTAGTAAAATAATGAAAAAAAAATGAAAAAAATAACTTCACTTTTTTTAGGTAGTTCCAAAACTGTGGATCCCCATTTTGCCCAAAAATCATGAAATGTGGATGTGTTTTTTTGGGAACTGGCATTCCATCCAAGTTTCCTACACTCAGGTGGAATAAATTGAATTAATGCATCCTTGGAGCCAAATAAAAAGTTCATTTATGCTTAGTTTTCATCCTCTGTCATTTTTTTAAATCTCTTTTTTCATGTTTGTTCTTCCTCTTTCTCTTTCTCTTCTTCCTCTTCTTCTATCTACTTTGCTTTTTTAATTCCTTCAAACAGTAAATACCTTCCCCCAGCCCCACTTTCTTGCTGTGGGTAATGAAATCATATTTAGTGGACTGCAGTTGAGGTCTTGGTGGAGAAAGGGAATAAATTTCCAGCTGATGTTTCAATGCTGGTGTTAACACAGTTAATAGGAGTGATCCTCTTTATGCTCAAGCACTGGAATTGAGACAAGTTTAGATTTACAGTGGTAYAAAAATATCAAAGCATTCTCCCATCCATATAATCCCAAAATAACCTCAATTTCTCATTACTTCTGAAGGGACTATGACTTGCCCTCAATTGTAATTTTCTGCAACTGTAAAGAGCAGTTGAAAGGCTCTGSCCTCTAATTCCTGCTAGAGGCAGGGGAAAAAAAAGAATTATTTAGATTTAGAGCAGCAAACAAAGGTTTTAGCAGTGGAGTGGAGAAGGCCACTTTTGAATAAGGGATTAATCTTGTGATTTGTTTTAATGCTGCTTTCCATGCACGGATTTGGGCTGAAATTCCCATCCTTGCTTTCARGACCAGGTCCTTTAGATCCTGGCCCAAAAAACTTGTTTGGGTTTATTATTTCCTTGCTTTTGAAGGAAGMATCTGGATATATGAGGAAGAAAATATTACACGGTGTATTTGTTACAATGTGAGGGTAAAGATATTTATTTTTAATGAAAAGCTGTAGTTTTTAACTGACAAGCTGCTCATAGGCACATCACCGAATCATCAGTGGACTCTGAAGGGTTGGAATGTTCCCACCTATTAGTGCAGTTTTATGACACARCAATTGTAAATTTTCATTAGTGACTTTTTGAGAAGGGCACTAAGCTCTGAGTTTACAAGGTTTAAAATTAGATCTACAGAGGTGGAGAGATAAAAGCAGCATGATCTCATCTGACTTCAAACTGTGAAAATACAGTGATGGAACTTTAAATATAGTGATGGAAAGATTTAGCAAATATTGTAGAACGAATACATCATTTTATAGGTATAAAAGGTACATTTTTTTTTTCATTTGTGAGTACTTATAGGTCAGGAGCACTGGATATTTGCTCAGAATTTTCTTTTCAGTAAATAAAGACACCATTTTTTTCTGCAATTGTGTGATCTTCACACACCTGGCAGAAAGAGAAATTTGTAACTTTGCTTTACCAGGGATCATTTGAAGGGCAAGCTCTGTGCTGGAGGACTTAAATCTTCAAAACTTTGGGAGTGTGCTACCTGTTGTAGTAATGGTGATCCAAACCATGGAATCATAGAATCATTTAGGCTGGAAAAGATCATTGAGCCCAAAAATGAACCCAGCATTGYCAGGCCCACCACTGACCCCTGTCTCAGACTCAGGATGGAAAGGAGTCCAAGCACAAGTCCCTGCAAGGGAAAAATCCGTATTTCCTAATTGTGGCACAGAGCTGCATCTCCTTTGGAATTTTCTGTGCCTTTCAAGCCACCCAAAGAATCAGAGCAATATTAAACTCCCGTCAAAAGAATAGAAAAGTAAGGCTAAAGCTTCAGGAGTTTTCCTTCTTGGCAATAAACCTATTACAGCAAGTTATTTTGTATCTAGAGATGGCAAATAAGGCTCAGGAAATGTATGAGCAGCCAGGCTGGTTGTTTAAAGTGTCTGATTCACTCTCTGAAGTGTAAAGTGCCTTGAATAAAGAAATGCCAGCAGAAAAATACAAAGGAATCAAAATTGGGTATTTCTTCAAAAATCATAGCTCTGTATAGGTGATGATGATACAAGCAGATAAAAACGAGAGGGAGAGAGTGAAAAAGGYGTAAGTTCAGCTCCTGAGCTGTAGATGGATGTTGCCATTATGCTTTATATCTTTAATTGTGTCATCCAGCTCTTTTATAAAACCCCTTCTGCAGCAGTCTGATACTTCTGATGTTCAAGAGATTAGACACAGACCAAACCAGTCCTGTGCACAGTGGGCACCTGTGTTACACCAACACCTCGCAGTATTTACAGCAATATTTTAATATTTAGAACGCTTTCTTTACTCAAAATAGTTGGGTTTTTTTTTCAAAACAGCTACAAGATGAAAGGGACAAAAAAATAAAAAGCTCTTTTCCCTTTGAAGAAAATATCGATTTCAAAGGCACACAAAGATGTCACAGTCTAAATTATTGAGGTGAAGATAACAGTTCCTAACCAAAGCAGCACAGCCTAAGAACAGGAGTTCTTAGGCATCATTAAAAGAATTGCATAAATATTAAAGAACTTGAATATTACAGAATGTATCATATACACTCCTTTGCATATGTATTTAGTATGAAAGTATTAGCTCAAATTGTTGAATGAATCAAACCTTGTCATGCCATATGGGAAAGCCACCAATTATTTCATTTATTGTTATTTCCTGCAATGTATCTATGCTAAAACAACTTCCAGGGCAAACATTGTAATATGTGCTCTCAAAAACTTGCATTTCATATTGCCACTGCTAGAACAATGACATTCAGTGCTAGTTCAAACCATAATTAAAATCCTTCAGAATTAAAATTTTGTAATAATTCCGAAAGAKTTGGGTTCTCTCCCCAATAACTTCTGTGTCTTCAAACTAAGTCAAGCACCTTTAGTGGGAACCAAGGACCTCCCAAGGTGATTTTGAGTTCTGGGTGACCTTTCCCAGCCAGAAGTTTGACCTGTGAAACATGAACATAAATATCAGCATATTTTGAAAGTATTTACACCTGCTAAGCAATCTTAGGGCTTATGTCACAAGTGGATGCAATTTTTAATAAAATTACATGTATATTTAATAGATAAGTAAAAAGATGAGGCAGAAGATGTCATTCATATGTGRTCAACATATAATTTCAGTAATTTTAATTGCTTTGTTTTAGAATTCTTCTCTGGTTCAAAAAATAGTTGAAAGAACAAGTTGAAGTGTCGCTATGAAAAGTGGAAAATGAAGGATTGAGATTCAATTAATTACTCCACTGAAAGGATCCAATTTCTGGAAAATCTACTTTTATTTTCCATTCAAGGCAAACAGTAGAAACAGGAAAAGGGGTATTTCAGTGTTAAATATGAGTTAATACATATTTTCCATCTAACCTTACACAAACATCTTGGTCAGTGTCTGGCATTGTATCTGCACCAAAAAACTGTGCTGAATAACAAAAGAGGAAGGAGTTCTGAAGGGTTTATAGAGATCTTATTGGACATGTAATTATTAAAAAAAAAAAAAAAAAAAAAGGGAAGGGAGGTGGAACAGAACCAACACCAAACCAAAACAAAACCAAGAAACAAAACCCCACAAGAGTGTTGGGCCAGAGAGCTGTTTGAGAACAGCATAAACAACAGCCATCATTATCTCTTCTGCAAAGGGGAAAATCACACTCCAGTGCAGGGAGAGGTTAAAGTGACAGGTCAGAAGTGGCTCAGGAGACAAGAGGGAATCTTTCAGAGAGGTTTAGCTAAAGCCCTGGGATTTAGGRTCCAAATCCCTGAAAGAAGATGAGGGCAAATGCTGCTCTAATGAGCTCTAATGCCAATTATAAATGGCATCCTCTCTGCTTGGCCATGAAATTACATGTGGCAGTTGCAAGCAACACGTGGGCTCTTTAAATCATCCGGATTTCTCCCACAGAGCAAAAAAAAAATACATCCCTATTATGTCTTTTTATATGTTCCACCTCKGGTGCCTTCTGCTTAATGATCAGTGCAGTATAAAACATCAGTCAGTGCAAGAAAAGGGGGCACAAACAAGCCATGTTCYTTGGCTGATTGATTTCCTGCCTGGCTGCAGGAGGGAATGGAGGAAATGCCTCTTCCTTGCCCTATTAGAAGCTCGAGATTACAGTGAGCACATTTTCAATATTTACTCCGTGCCTCTTGGCTCAGGGCTGGCGGTGTTTTCAGAGAAAAGCCTCTTGCATGTATTCATAACTTAATTCCTTTCTGAGACCACTCACATCTGTGTCAGTGAATGGGGTTTTAAGAGGCTAATACTTTTTAAAATATTTAAATTTAATTTTTAAAAAAGGCCTCTGACTTTTCAAATAAGAATAATTTTTTTTTTTTAATACACCGAAGAGTGCTTTCAGTTCACATTCATGGGACTCAGGGAAAGGGGAGGAGAAAAGTAACTTAGGTGTTTTCTCCTCAGTGTTTCCAACCTTTAACGTGTTTGAAAATGCACCAGTAAAAAAAGCAACCTACCTAAAGTGCTTTAACAGTTGCTAAAACGTTTTTTTGTCCCCTCCCTGCACTAACCCACACACATTTTAGAGATCTTTGTGGAAAAGCTCCCATTTAACAGTAAATGATGTCCAAATTATGCTCTTTTACAAGCTGGATTTCACAGGAAATTCTGTGGAGTCTCTTTCCCTAGCAACTTCTGCTACTTCATAAATTATTGGCCAAACTGACTCCATTTCTTTTTTTTTTTTTTTTTTACATTTCCATGCTGTAGCAGATCAGAGACTGTACAGCAGTTAATAAGCTAATAAATACAACATGAAAATTTGCCACGCACTCTATTTATCATTATTTATGAATCCTATTACAAGCAGCTCTCAGAGAATTAAAAATTAAATCAGTGGTTTTGTCTTATATGGTGTTGATATAAAAAGGAACAGGGCTGGTCCAGGAATTTCATGTCTACTGGCAGGTCAGAGAAGAAATAGGGAAGAACTAATGTATGGTGCCAGGTATAAAGAGTCTTTCTGAAAAGGATTTTTCATTTAAGCCCAGTTGACTCTCCTAGAAAYTGGGATCTTAAACAAACCCTAGCTGTGAACATTTATCCAAAAACCCGAATTCAACATGGTATTCATTTCACCTTAATTTTGCATTTCATATGTTGTGTAATTTAAGATGTTCATTTWCACTCCCTTTGCAGTCAGGAGAGCAGCGTGCTCAGAGAGGAGCCCATCCTGTCTRTTCTTGGTCTATTCAGATTTTATGATGAGATAAATCTCTTTATGAGGTGTCCATATGTGGAATATAAAATACCTGAGTATATAAAGCTATTCAGGAATATAAAAATAAAGGCAGATGAACAGAAGTTAATTAAAATATTTTAAGACTTTAGTTCCCATGAGGATTAAAATGCTTTCTGATTTTGTCCTTTTTTTATTTTATTATCATTTCACTTTTGCCTTGGTTTAAGCTAGTCTGACAACATTCATTAGTGAGGCTTAAAAATAATCCCTTTGTGAAACACACTTAAAAATATGCATGGATTCTATTCAATCACCTACTTACCTGTCTGGTTTGTGCCACCTAGGCTCATGAACTTGGCACTAAGAGTGACATTTGCAAGAGGCACTTTAAACTGATTTACAGTATCTTGCTAGAGGATGCAGCCAAGCCTGGAGAATTCTGCTTTGTGACAGGTTTTAGCAGACCCCAGATATTTTAAGCATACAGAGCTTAGTTCACAAATCAGTGGGAATGATTCAATGTTGCTGTAAAAGGAGGCAGAATTCCAAAAGAGAGCTAAAATTCCTTTTGAAGGTTGCCATTTTTAGCATCAGCCAATCTCTCCCACGGCAGGGACACTGTTTCAGTTCTAAATTTTAGGCAATCACTGCTTCTCGTAACTTGTTGCTCAGTTCACAGCCCTGATTTCTCACCAGGACACAAATGAGAATAAAGCCTCTTCTTCCTTTCAAAAATCAATGGATTTAAATGGCCAGTGGCACCAGGCAGACTTTTATTTGTTACTCATTTGGAAGGTGACAAATTTTATGATCCTTATGATCTTTAATTTAATTTATGATCTTTAAATAAGAAGGGAAAAAATAATTAAATAGATGAGACTGTCCATCTCCTTGTCCCCTTCTCCAAAAGTTTCAACTCCCCTCCTGTAATGTCCTGTAAAGTGATTCTGAGTGGCAGTTGTGCTGTTTTCAGAGGTTCCATTCTCCTCTGCCAAAGGCTAAAAATATGTCTGGTCACCAGTGCATCCAAGGTAATCCTATTCAGATGTCGATGGTCCTTGGAAAGYCCTTCATTCCAGCCTGGCAATGCCTAAGAGTTACTTAATTCTGCTTTTCCAGAATAGAAATTTTTTTTTCCCTCAGTCCTGACAGCCTCAAAGTGAAAGGGTAAAATGAGCTGGTGTTCCAAAAGATGAATGGGTAGGATGAAGCACATCCATCTTTCATGAGAGTAATGCAAAAATTCACTCTCCTGTCTCACAGCTACCCAGAAATTATGCCAATGGTTTAAAAATGAATATTTTTTTTTTTTACATAGAAGCTTGGATTCTTTTCTTTTGTATATTTGGATTGATTGTATTTTCACCTTTTCTCACAAGTAGGGGTTATAGACTCTTCCCTGGAGTGGAATCCAGGATGGTGAGGGGTAAGGAGACAAGAGAAAAGAAATTTATTTGGCTCTTGGAATATAAATTCCTGGAGCTTAACTCTCAGTATTTGGCTCTTAACCAAAAGAGGAAATTTTCTGGTGAATTGTGAGAGGGTCCTGAGCATGTCCCCTCTCAGCTCCAGGACTGTCCCTTCCCACTGGGATAGCCCCCAGACCCTGCAGCAACCAGCCCCTGCCCTTGGGAGCTCCTTGCTGCTCAGGCCTGCCTTGATCTACAGCTCCTGCTACTCCACAGGCACCCTGACAAGCTTTTCGTGCAGAAAACAACAGCTTCTCTTACAAAAGACAAGAATATATCGTGTAGAAATGCAATTAAGGATATAGCACCGAAGAAAAATAGCTGTGGTGCACCCATAACTAACTGCAGTCTCTTAGCTCTGATAAATCAGTACAGAAACTGCAGCTAAAAAACTCTATAATATTGCCAGAATTACATATTGAACTGTCTAAAGGCTCCAAATGGGTTTTTATCCTGCTCCTCACATATTGGCTTCCCCTAGTAGCAGCTCAGATCTGCAATGTTGCAAAAATTGATAATTTTCCACACGTGAACTTCTGTTCTGCTCATCCTTCCCTTGCCAGGCTGTGAGGTTCTCTCAGAAAACACTGGGATCCCACAGAAATGAATGCAGGTCATGAATTATTGAAAACAAGTATTAATATCTACAGAATTAATTATATATGTTGAGGCAAAGTCTCATTATTTTTCAAACCTCTTATCTGTGACTTGACTCATTGCTCTTTGCATGCAAAATTACACTCATAGAAGCTACACTATTATCAGCTAAATATTGTTCCCACAAATCCAAATGTTAACTTGCTTTTTTTTTTCCAAATGCTTCAGATTAGGTCCATGACTTTAAATATTTGGCACGGACCCCAGGAGAGGAATTTTGCTAAGGTACTAAATGATGCAGGTTTGGGTCAGGAGGTAAAGAAACATATTTAGAACCATATGTGCTGGTCCAGCAGAGCAGGGAAGAAGTTGCAATATATGAAAATACATCTGGATCAGACTTTTCCCTTCAAATGACACCATGACCTCTGTTTCTAAGAATGTGCACAGCCTAGATGTCATATTTTCCCTTTTTCTGGCCCAGAGATGGGGCAACTGAGAGGTCTTTTAAGGACTTTTATTCCATTTTCAGTCTCWTGTGAAGGGTRAGACAATACAGATGTTACAATTCAYGCCATCACAATCAGAAGCCAAACTATTTCCTAATTACAGCACATTATAAGCGTTTTTTGGCCTATCAGCTTTTGCCACACAATGCTGTAAATACCTTAAAGCCAATYATCTAAAATCACCCCTCRTGGSTCCTACTACAATGCACCTTTCACAGTTCTATTTCTCCAAAGTATCCAGYCTTATTTGCAAGGCCATCATGTGAAACTTGTTTCTGGTTCCATTTCTCTCTCAACAATGTCTGTCCTATTCCATGGCATTTCTAACTCAAYATTTTTTATCTCAGAGTTTGCATACAGACACATCCCATGTGAGCTTTCTGTCAGGCTTCGAGAACTCTCTGCAAATCCTTTTCCCACACCTAGGAATTCCTCTAAATTGCTCTCTCGTACTCAAGTCCAAAGAAGGCCCCRTGATGGGACCACCACAGATCTGAGAAACACAAATCCACATTTTTAAAGCAACCACCATGCAAAGGCTCAAAAAGCATCTCAGAAGACARCAAGGAGCCAATCCAAGCCTGCTCTGTTACCAGAAAGGGCCATCCCATCCTCTCTCCTGATCCTGCTTCCACACAATCACCCTGAAGTTGTTGCTGCTGTTTTGGGGAACCTTCAGCAGTTTCACTATTCCAGTGAAATCAAACCATTTCATTTTTGGAGGGTGCATTTCTGGTTTGGTGGTTSATGCATGAATACCAATGCTTGCTCAAAGAATCAGGAGGGAACTCTCAGCTGGAGCAGSTCAAGCAAAAAAGAAACCCTTGAGGCAGAGAACCCAGTTATGAAACTGCACCCTGATAGYCTCAAAAATGCCTTTATTCTGAGTAGCAGAGCTTTGAGATATTGTGCATGGCAATCTCATAGCCACAGAAAATGTYAACTAAATCATTTCTAACAAACAAGAGGTTTTAACACAGAGATTAAATCATGACTTCTTTCACTGAATAAGTGCTAAGATACTCTGACCTGGATCACCTCATATCAGAGCCAGGCATAAAACTTACAGCTGCATATTCAAATTCAGGAAGTATTTAAATTTTTATGTAGCTTGATTGCTGTTAAAAATGTTGTGAAAATGGGTCATATTTGATGAACATACAAGCTGATTTTGTTTGTGCAACAGCCGTGTAAACTCCCTGTAGGATAATCAAAATAAACAAATGCAAGGACCAATATAACTTCCTGAAGTGCAGTGAAAAAATAAAAATAATAATCCAAAGAAAATCTTTGTAACCATGCCTTGGACAGAGAAAAATACAATAGTTGCTGCAGCATGCTCAAGATTTCTGTAGCCTGAAAACAGCTTTGAAATATCCCTTTTATGCTATCAAACAAAATGTTTAAAGAAAACTTTCTTTGTTATTGTAAGCTCAAAATGCTTTGGTCCCTGTATGTCATAACAAGCTAGCTTTGGCTTTATCTGCTGGGTYTTTTTCAGTAGATAAATCATAAATTGATGAAATTATTAAATTGCTTTGCGGGGTGGAATGGTGAACCTCAAAAACTAAATTAATAAATTCAGCGCCATGAAGTTCTAGGCTGCTCCACCTTTCTGTGAAATGGAAGTACATAAATTTATGTAGCCAGCTTAGCCCTCAGTAACACCATCACTTTGTCAGTGAGATACAAACAGTGCTTTAGAATAATACTAAAASTTAATCCCATAGCCAAAGTTCACTGGTCAAATCCCAGGAGAATATTCTATATTCTGCATGTGGAGCTCACAACACGCAAGAATAGAACCAGATAAAATTTAAGGTCCATAAAGTAACTGGAATTTTTTTTTTTCTTCACACACTGCAGTCTAATAAAGATGTATTCAAGGCCTTTTTATTGTATATACAAATGAATATGGAACGTAGATTTAGTCTGTTGTAATCAAAGTGCACAAAACAATAAATGAGACCCMAAATCAGAAAGGGCAAGATTTACTATTGAGATCAAACTGAAAGCATGATCCAACAAATCTGGCTGTAGCTTTTCTGTATTGCCACACAACAGTGGGTGCAGCACCCACAGAAAATATATTTTAAAGGGCATTAAAATATAATTTTGATTTCTTCAGTTGCACTGTTCTAAGAGAGATGAAGAACTCCAGCTTTATGTTTAGAGTTAACCAGGTCCCTGAAATGCATGACCTCTGATAATTTTACTAGTATTTCCCTCTTCCTGTTTTGAAAAACTCCTCTGTACCTTCTGATATAATTTTTCTTTGGTTCAAATTAATGATCCAGCTCTTCAAAGATTTTCCTGTAACATAGTCTTGTACAGTGGCTCCCTGAATCAAGATAAATGTTTTATAGAATCTGTTTCCAAGCTGCAAATCCTTTTGAGAGTTGGCAGAGTCAGGGACTTCATAGAAGCTGAGCAGGGCAGGAAAATCTCCAGTCACTGAAATCAGATTTGCATGTCTGGATTCTGCAGTATAAAGGCAAGTCAAGAGGTGCTACAATCTCTGTGAGGTACAGTAAATTACCTTTCCAGACAAGGATAATCTCAATAAAGATGGCTCATTTGAATTATTTGCTGTTTGGACTGAGTGGCTGCAATTCAAGATCAAGTGTGCTGGACTCCAGGGGACAGTGATAAATTATATTCCTGTGAAGAGGAAGACAAACGTCTGCCCCTTCCCATCATATTCAGTTTCAGGTCTACATATAAAGGGAGTAATAAATAAACAAAGCAGTTGGGAAAGAAGGGGCCAGTATACTGATAAGCACATCAGCTTTTCAGCATGGTGCCAGCAGGATAAATGCACATTCTTGGGGTTCATTTCATGGGAATTAGGGGAAGAGTTTCCCTCCAAGAGGATATTTTGACAAGGCTCAGAATCTGCTGAGGATGATCCTTCACCAGCAGGGTTTGTGCCTTTCTGTCYACTGGTGATGTGTGACTCCATGTCTGCAGGATCCCCAGCTTGGCTAGGAACGGTGTGCTGCACCTGAAGGCTGAGTTGCTTCTATTTATCAGCTCAGTTATTTCCTCAGACTTCCCTGGCAATTCCTTCAGCTCTGCAGTTCATCTCTCCAAGTACCTTTGCCCCTTTGGGTCCCATCTGGCTCAGTGTTTATTGATTTACTTGGAAGGTTTTGATGTAGCTCCTCACAGAACAGAGCAGATATTCAAAAACCTCTCTTGATTTCCTGCTGACAAACATGTGCCTTCTCCCAGCCTCAATTTTCATTAATCTGGCAGTTTATCTTGCAATTTCTTCTACTTTTTCACTTCAAAGACTCTCCATGTAGTCCCTGCTTTTCTTCACAAGCTATCTAACCATAATTTGATTTTAGATTTGAGGGGATTTTKTTTGGCAGTTTTGATTTGATGATTCTAATTTTTTTTGTCTGCAGTTTTGTCTTATTCCAGGCCCTTTTAGAAAGATTCCCACCCACAATGTGAATTTTAAGATCTGATTATACTGCTGACTGTCCCATTTTCATCTCATTGTCTTCAACTTGATCGTTATGCTCTGCAACTCATTAGAATCCTATATTTAAATGTGTCTTAATGCCCTTTGACATCTTGGGTAAATTTTGCCACCTTTTTTTTTTTGTACTTCTCTCTTTTTGACTGGCTTGTCAGTACCACTASAGAGGCTGTCAGGACCCACACAAAGCACGTGCATTTTGTGAATTAATATTTATAAAGACAGGCAGTGGGATGTGATTTTCAGAAAAAAAGGTTTCATACTGAACACAAAGTGTTTTTGTGTTAGATTGTTCATCAACAAAGAGCTAATGCATCAAGGAATGACCTTCACTTGTTTATCTATGCCATCAGTCTTAATTTAAAAACCCAGCAATGCCCTTAAACAGGATAATTATGAAGTTAAGCTCAYACATAAATCTTCAGTGTAAAAATTAGGCATATTTTAGCTTTCACTTTTTGTTCTATAGCATTTTGTTAGCCTAGCAAGAAGAAACTGAGGAACAGCTTGTAAATTCAGGGGGCGTCATCCTGAGTCCTTCCTTGAATCCAAATCAAGGCTGAGAAATCTGGGACAGAAATACCTCATGTTTTTTCCTTAATTTTTCAAAAATCTGGGTGCAGGTTTGGTGAAGTCTCTTTGTCTGTTGTTGGGCTGTGGAGAGCCTGGGTGTGAAGTGTCACAGCAAGGTCGCAAGTGAGGGTGTGAGTGACCTCAGCTCCCATCTCCCAGCAACTTTCTGGGATTCCTGTATCCATGCTTAATGAGAAAACTCTGATTTTGCTTCCCTACAGAAATAGACTTGCCCGAGAAAGAGGGTCTAGAAGCAAATGAGGCTTCTTAAATAGCAAATAAATATTGTAACATTTGGTGTTTCCTACCCTGCGAGGATGAGATTGTCGCTTGTGCAGCAGCTCGTTAAATACACATTACACCTAAAAATGCACTCCAGCAAGGGCACTGAGGGTGGGTCAGAGCTGGGATCCACTGAGGATGGGTCACACAGGCTGGGTGTCCAGGGAATCACTCCAAGTGCAGACACTGTCAGCTGAGGGACTTGCACACCCTCAACCTTTCTCACCTGCCCAGCATTTATTCAGGCCAGTGATTCCCATTTCTGTGTCTGTGCCTTTTCTTCTTGCCCAACAGGATCTGCTCATCCTTTTGTGGTCAGATCCAGAAATCATTTCAGAGGTGGTTTTCCAACTACAGGCACAGCATTTGCACACATGGATATTRCTGCAGCTCCTTTTYCAGCTGCCTTTTCTCTTCAGTGAGGTTGAAGGAGTTTGTTCTTAACTTATAAACTCTGACTGAGCTGAGTGCAGAGCACTGGGCAAGTGTTGGTTTCAGAGTGACTCTGAGCTGATGCCTTTATAATTACTTTTCACAGTAGAAACTTTCTCTTTTCATCCCAGAAGAAGTGATGTCCYCCCTTCCCCAGCTGAGCCAGTGACACCAACACAATCACGCTTTCACTGATTGCCGTGTTCCTGTGATTAGGGAAGGCTGCATCCCAAAAGTGAACACAAACACATCCAACCATTAGCTCAGTAATGCAAATTCCACCAGATTCTGCAGAGAGTTTGTGCTCCACCTGCAAATGCAGCTGATTGTGCTGTCCTGCCCACATCTGCCAGCTCCCCCTTTCAGMCAGCAGATACAATCAGCAAAACTGAATTGCTCGGAAATTGGCTCCGCAAAGAACAGCTGGCCCAAAAATGGATCCGTTTTATTGTTTCAGAAAGTTCATAAGTGTACAATTTTTCCCCAGCAGACCCGTGTCTCAGAGAGATATTAACTGTAATGGGACAGGCTCAATCATTCATTTATAAGATGGGCAGGCTCCTCAYSGTGTGGGATGGGTGAAATAGGTGAGCTGTGGGATCTGTGAAGGGTCATCTGTCATAATGTCCTGGGTAACCTTCACAAGCATGCCCAAATGTCTTTGATTAAGGGCTTTTCTGCCGTAACTTGTGATAAATGCTGGACTATCGATTTTCATAAGCTTGTAACTGAAGACAGAGAATATATTCCAAAATGGGAATTGAGCAGTAGCTAGAGAGAGAAAACTTCAAGTTTTCAGGAAAAAAAAAAAAAAAAGAATTCC
>QVAJ01000010.1:880376-891977 GCA_003546035.1 Mixornis gularis
TTAATACAACAAGAAGTTGTTTGCTGAAGATTCACACTCTTTAAAAGAGGCCCCTCAAGGCACGTTTGGGAAAGTTCCACAATGTGATTGCTGGTTTTTCCTTTTACTCCAGAAACAGAGGGATCCTGAGTGTTGACAATCATCGTATTCAGAAAATAAACTGATTTAGTTAAACAAAGCAGAACACAGAGACACRCTGAGATTGCAGAAAAACAAGGTATTGGGACCTGAAATGATGCTTTAAAAATATCCACAAGACTTACATTCCATTTCTTTGTCCAAACATCCACACTTGGCTTTGTTTTTTTTAATAGAAAACAGGGAACAAGCATTGATAGAAACACCAATATTTTCCGTGAATCTAAATTTCAAAAGCAGACAGGAAAATTCTGTCACTGTTTTCCCATTCTCATGTTTATAACTCAAGAGGTCTCAGTTACCCAGTCAGACACCAGAAGGGATAACATGAAATGTAGGTGCTCAATTCCCCACCAAAGCAAGGCAAGCGGAGGTTGGTGGAGCTCAGCATTGGGAATCACTGCTGCTCTCCCAGCTGTGCCAAACCTTTCGTTRCTGTTCCACCACCTACACTGGGCTTAACTTCTCTTCTCCTGTGTCTCCCAGAAAACCAAGGTGAGATCTCACATGACACAGATCCCAAAATCAGATCCCMAACCTGTTTTGTGAAAGGCTCCTGCAGAGCCCGATGACACCAATGGAAAGATTTCTGWTGATTTTGACAAGTTTTGCATTTAATCTCCTGGGTATCCATAGAGACATCTTGTCTTCTTCTTCTGGCAGGTGCTGGCTCAAAAAGCAGCTTCTACATTACTATTCTTTAAATATCAGAGAAACCTATTGCCACACAAGTTCCAAAATTTCAGGGTGATTCATTCCAAATAAACCCTTGACTGGATCTTTCTAGTACCAATTCTAAATGTTGGATCTTACACAACCCATTAAATTTCTCATTTCTTGTCATAACAATGGCTTTCCTTTTTTATTCTCTGTTCATTATGTATATATTGTTTACAAGATAACACTTTAATCTTCCCCCCATTTCTAACAGTTCAGTCATGCTTATACAGTACAAACTTGATTTAATTTCTCAGCAAGGGCCACAGGGAAATTGAAGAGGTGCTGTTCATTATCCTGTCTTGTAATTATGTTTCTAACTCTGCTTTCTAAAATAGCTCTTGAATGCCTCTGSTTCTGGGGCTGTTCTAAATCTGATCAGTGTCTCATTATCTGACATGTTTTAAACTGCTGAAACAGATAAACTAACCTAACCTGGGSACTGCTCACTGTGTGATTTTAAGTAGGAAAATTTGGAGGCAAYGCATTCAATGATGTATGAATTCCAGACTGGATTTGGTTTCTTTGAATTTTGTGATGTTATTGCTAGCACAGAACAATCCATACAGATTCATTCACTTCTAATAACACTGCTTAACTCCATGGCATCCATCACAAGGACAGTGTACCCTCGATTATATTCGTAATGTATGAATTTTCTAATAATATTTGAAAGAGCTAATGACTGCCTGGATAATTTTGTTGTATATGAGGGGGACTGAGGTATTTTTCTTAAAATGCTACAAATTTCCACTCTTCCCTTTGAACACAACCCCTTGGAAAAGGGTTTTATTCCCCACTGAGGAGCAAATCCCACTTAGAATAGTGGACCAGGGCACAAATTCCTGAAATCTCTAGAGCTGCACAAGGAGATGACGAGCATTAGAAATAAAACCCCTTTGCTGTAAGAAAGAGTTCATTGCTGCCCAGAGGACTTCAAACTGCAGAAAAGGGATGAGAAAACTCTCAAGGGAAAGAAATTCTGACCTCCTGATCTTCCTTCTGGGCTGATGGAGAATCCTCCTGGTCAATGCCATGAGGGCCCTGAGAAATATTTCAGCCTGGCACCCCTCCAGTCTCCCCTTGCCATGACACAGATGTGATCACTGTCAGTTTTTCTGTTTTCAGAATTGTCTTTGTTTTCTAGATCTGCACAACTTGTGCAATGCTAAAAATGAGGAAGGAGGTAGAGGTTGGTCAGTCCTCACGTTTGTCTTGAAGCAGTCATCGAAATTGGCATTTATTTGTCTCCCTTTGTGCTACTTTCTGTAATGGCAAATCTCCAACCATCAGAAACTGGACTGAAAACAACGTTAYGTTCTGCCTCGAGGTAAATTTGTCAGATTAAGGCCACCTATAAAAGAAATAGTAGCTCCTTAAATCACTGACTYCAGGCTCTGTACAAAGTGCAGCTCCACAAGGAAATCTGAGTTTTGGTGTCTGTGGTGCAGAATAAATGCACGGTGTGGAGAGGATCTGCCAGGATTTGCAAAGATTGTCTTTGCAACTGTTTGAGCAATAGATCAGTGGTGTCATCTCACTTACGTTTTCTCCTCTACCTCATCTGACCCAAACTCTCTGACATCAGGAAATTGTAGGTTAAAGAGTAGAGTGAATTAGGGATATCCTCTTTTTTTCCTACTGGAGCTATTCCACTGCATACCTGATTCAATATTCCCTCAATCTGTGAGATGTATCTCAGACTCAAATCTCTGCCCTTGCCCTGAGAGCACTCCAGCCTAAAGGCTGCAAATTTAATTGTGGACGTCTTCATTTCATTCCAAATCAGTGAGTGCTTAATTAATTTTACAAACCCCTGCAGCTCTTTCAAAGTTYTCTGCCATGATTACCTATAACCCTCTGAGAGCACTTCCCTGGAATAAAAGGAATGTGGTTTAGACCCTTTTTCACAGGAATTAGAGGAAGACCTTCTCTCATAYCTCAAAGTGTTTTAAGAAATGTGCCCTATAAAGCAAAAGCCCCTTAACACACTTTAATGAGTAAACTACACAGAAAAAAAATCCTTAAATGTTCACAATCATGAATGCTGCAAAAATTAATATTCATCACAGAAAAAAAATCAATAAAGGCAAAACATGACAAAGGACACTGAGTAAAACACTAGGATGGAWGCAACAGAAATAAGGTGAATATCCTGTCCAGTACCTCAAAACTTTTTGCCTGTGGCTAGGACTCATCATTATTTTTTTTTTTCCCTGAGGCTGAGGCTGTCCTTACTCTCCTGCTCTTGGCAGAATCTATACTCATGATTTTATCCTGATGTTAATATATTTGAATTTAATGCCAAGTGCACTCCAATGTGGTAATAGGATCCATTACTCAAGTACTTTTGGAAAGGCATAGTTATGAATCCACCAGTCCTGGTAGCTGCAAYTTTTTCATGTACTTTTTTGAGAGAACAATGTAGAGTCTGCATGAACAGCTTCAAGGTGAAACAGTTCACCATCCTCACTAGACCTTCACCTGTTGCAGTCATTTGCAGTTTAAAAGAATCTTGAAATTGAGAGAATTAAAAACTCATCCRTCTGCCTATGCAAGGCTGACAGGAAATAATACTCTTCCAATTAAATAATTTTCATTCTGTATCAGAAGGCACCGTGCTATGCTAAGAACCACACTCTAATCACTAAAAATGGAGGGTTTCTCCCCCAAAAAGTGGGAATTTTACTCCTTACGTGTGGAGTAAAGGGATGTCAGATCAGTTTGTGGCCAATGCCAGGACAAGGTGCTGGAGGTGCTCTGAGTGATGAAACACCTTCATCAGCACCCCTGGCTTTGGAGAATCTGCTGACATTTGAAGAACAGCAAGAATTCCTTTTAATGTTTCATATATTTGTCAAACAAGTAATGAGGCTGTTTAGTGAATGTGCTGTAATCACAATAAAYACTCAGTGGAAGGACTCAGGTAATGAGGGTTTTGCATTGCTGGGAAAGGGCTGACTTGGTAAGATGCAGTAATTTATAGATTAAGTCCCTAGAATTCTCTCAGTGTAAAAGGACTGGCAGCTCTGGAATTTATTACCTCTCATGAGAAAATGGAACAGCAGCTCTTATACTCCCTTCACAGCCACCTTTTTCCTGTGTTTCCTAGAAGGTAACCTAAATATTTCAGAGGTTATTCACAGTCCATAAACTCCAGGTAGTTCCTGTTGATTCATTGGGAGGTTAACACCTTTGCCTCTGTTCTCAGTGATACATTGCTGAATATCTGATATGCCTGAATGCAGCTTTAATTCAGAGCTACATGCATTCTGAAGAGAGACATTTTCAAAACAAGGATCTAACAAAGCTTGTTTGAGAAAACAGGGCAGGAGCCTGTGGCCCTTACAGTCAGGGATTCAGAATTAAATGAATGTAGATGCCTCTCTAAATAAAACTGAATTTATCAAAACAAAACTGTGGACAGAGCCCCTGAATAATTCTTGGTGTATGGAGGAAAAACCTGCCTGGATATGATTTAGCAGATGGGGAAGAAAAGGGCTCCCTTTAAATCCAGTTGATTAAAAGCCTTTTATAACACGATAGAGAACTGAATTAATGAGGTAATGCCTGAAGTGTGAGAGCTGTTAATATTACTTTAAACAAAACCATCATATAAAATATTCATTAGCACACAGAAAATTAAAAGATAGCATCTAATTGATCTGTTTAACTTCTAAATGACTAATTWATCTCATTAATATAGTCAACATTTTATGTTAGATAAGAAAAATTAATGTCAGTTGTGTCCYCTTCTGTGTTTAGGGACAGCTGTGAAGTCATGGGAAACAGATATTTTAAAATACCAGCATTTCCCTGTGTTTGGGTATTTCTGAGATTTCTTCGTGCAGAAGAAACCAAGAGCAGCAGTTGCTGGAATTACAAGGGGTGAGCAGAGCTGCAGGACAGCACAGCCATAACAAACTCACTTTTCTTATGGATTTATCACTTTATTATTGAGAGGTCTGGAGCCAAAAATACAGCTCAGAGCTTATACAAGCAAACTGGTTTTCACACTTCCTTCCTTCTGTATATTTAACAGTGATTCTTTACCCATTTTTCTGTCTAAACTTCAGCTGAGCTACGATTCCAAATGGTWGAAATCTTTCTGTGTAATGCAGTCAGAAAGGAGACCTGGGCTAGGGTTTAACACTCCTCACCATTATGGGGGCTAGGCTTGCTCCTGCTGCTGTCTCATGCTGATTGTAAGGGAAAAAAAAACATCAGAGCTCCATTTAAAAAATATTTTTTGGTAAGGAATGTAAAAGTTAGCCATAAAATTCAGAGGGTAGTGAAGCAATACATCATAAATCAGCTTAATGAGATGCCAAAAATCTGTATGTACCTTGTAAAGACAGCTACCCAATGGTTACTTCATTCAAGAGCAGCTCTGTACTGATATCATGGAAGAGAAACTGTTGAATCTAAGCATGATTTGAAAACTAGATGCAGTACCAAACTTTAAATGTATTTTCACATGTTAACATTTTCACTTTATTCCAGTTTCTCAGACACTGTGCCATTACAAGAAAAGGACTGCCTTAGGCAAGAAGCTTCAGAGTTTTCATGCTTTTTCAGCATTTTTTAACTCCTCGAAGATGCTGATTTGGCAAAACAGAGAGGAAACRAAAAATTTCACAATACTTTGTAATTATTCCTGTCTTATAATTATCCCTGAAACTGCTTGGTGATCATCGCATGCCTTAAAAGAGCCCTTGTTAAAGTTCAGATAATTTTTCATTCTGGGGAAAAGGAAAAGAAGACAATTCTCTTAGGTGGAATCCAAAATTAATGCCAAAATTTGCCCTCATTTACTATGGTTTAAATACACTCAGTCATTTCATTATCTCCAGAGGTGTAAGTAATTCCCTACTTTGCTYTGGATGGAATTAATTCCCACATAGCCTAGGAAGTGGTTTGGGTTCTTTGAATGTGCTACACCCGGCACAAAAGCAAAAAGCAGAAATTTTGTTGTGTTTATCAGGAAATAATCAATTTCCACCAAAATTATGTTATTCTGCTGCAAAAATAAATATATTGYACAATTAAGGTGAGGCATAGCAACCCTTTCAATACAAACAAAATTTCAAGCAAGTAATACTATCACTGAATTCAGGGGAGTTATTAACTGACTGMATTAATCTATGAGTTAATGTGCTTTTTTTGGATCAAAGCCTTGGAAATTTTGACACACCTCTCTCTGTAGGAAGAAAACCTGGATTATAGCTAATGTACCCTTGTTCCATTAAAAATACAGCCATTAAGCCATTTAAATTAAATATGATTAGTCAGCTCTAATTTAAACCTCAGCATCTGCGGAGTTTTAATTAGAGTACAGYAAGTGAAACTCATATGCAACTTTTGTTAATGCTGCAGTGCTCAGTGGCCAGAAGTGCCAAAAACCATGAAATGAACCTCTCTCCATGTGCCAAAACTCCAGGAAACTAAACCAGGAACAAATGAAACAAATGAAATTGTCTGTTTATTGATCTGTTATGTAGTTAAGATAAAATGGAACCTCTGTCACACCAGCATATTTATTCTCCTTTCCCCAGCGAGGAAATATTTTCTGCCTCTCTAAAATTGCATCTATTCCAAAGGCTAAACTCAGGCAGCTCTAACAAGGCCTGAAGGATCAAGGATGAAAAATATTCCTTAGAAAGCTCCATCTGTTATCAGCCTGCAAGAGGACTTGGAATTTGTGAAAAACACAGGAGTGATGTCTGAAAGGGGCTGCTCAAGCCCAGCTGTTTCCAAACACTGACTGAAAGCATTTCACCTTAACCTGGGAAGCAAACACTGAAGTATCCTGGGCTGCCCTTTAAAAGCAGTGATGCAGCAAGCTTGTGACAGAGAAAAACAGAGATTTATTCTATTAACTAATCATTGCAACCTGGCAGCTGCAGAGAGAAAAACTCAAATACRCAAGACAAAGCAGCTAAGATATGTTATTTCTAGCGAGAGATGTTAAAGGAAAGAGAGTTATGTTTTCAGCAAGTATTAGTAGTATTTAAAGAAGAAATGGAACCTCATGAATGTGGAATGCAGCTCTCTGCTGCCAACCAAGAACTTCCCAAGAGAGGTATCATCAAAAGAGAACAAATATTTYGAGGCAGTGGACTGAGATGGGCCATCAGGGGAGCAACAGATGAGTGTAATCCAAAACTGGGATTAACTGGTAAGGAAAGAATCCATGAAAACCTGTAGAAAAATACTGAGATGTAGGGAAACAATTAGAACAAGGGCAACTTTTAAAAAGCTTTTCTTCTTGTGCATGAGCCAGTGGCTAAACTAACTTGTTTAAAAGAATATTTTCTTTCAAGTCATCKTAATCAGCAACTTCCCCAACTTCCTAAAAGCAGATATGTCTCAATGCTCATAAATACAAATAATATGAGTAGCCTAATACAACTGAGTTCATTAGTTTGACAGAGGAGAGAGAAAACACAATATCCAATGTAAATATTTGTGGCAACCCAATTGCAGCCATGGAGGGGTTATTACAATCAGGCTTTTTAACGTGGGTCTAAAACTGCAAGCAGAGCTAAAATCACTGTGCCACATCTCTTCCCTCAGGTATATCAGTTTTACACTGACATTTACAATTCCATCAGCTTCACTGGCACAGATTTAGGTGCAAGGATGGTTTCTTGGCATTTGAATATAAAACACACCTCGCTGGAAACATCTCTCTGTGCWACTCTGAAATATTTCACTGCATCTATAAACACCTGAAAATGTTAGAACCCTCCTGGCCATGAACCAGGAGTGATTTAAACTTGACAGTACAGCCTGGTCTCTCCTGTGTCCTTGTGTCCTGCCCAGCCCTTCTGGTGCCTGAGTGGAGCCAACAAAACCACAGTGGAAGTGTGAGATATTTGGGTTTTACTGCTTCCACACCAGTGTAATAATGCTGGAATTCATGTAATTACCTCTAATTTCCTCTGGTAAAAGGACACTGAATTTTGTGGAACAGACAGATAGGAAGCCTCCAAATTAGGGCACGATCCTTTCAAATTAAGGAAAATGTCTCACCGTACTCATGTTAGACTGCACACTTTAGCTGCACCTTATAAATATTTATGAAGTTCATTAAGGGACGTATAATATTTGAGCTTTAATTGTTTAAGGACATTAAAACTTAATTTTAATAGAGGTCATATAGCTTCTGAATTCCTAGTGTACCAGCTCCAGACCTTTAAAACTTAATGGCAAGGATGGGTTTTCCATCAGGGGGTCAGAGGCGTTAGCAAATGTAATTTTCCAGACCCATCTAAAATATCATTAATTCTGTCCTG
This sequence comes from Mixornis gularis, assembly GCA_003546035.1. Lineage (NCBI taxonomy): Eukaryota > Metazoa > Chordata > Aves > Passeriformes > Timaliidae > Mixornis > Mixornis gularis. Next base: position 888,530 of record QVAJ01000010.1, read on the forward strand.
TGCATATAAAATGATCTGAGTTATCAGAGTCATGATTTAACACAGGGCAAATCCTAGACTTTTATCCTCTATTCCTCAAATAAACTCCTCAAGTTGACAAAAGCAATTAAACTGGAACAACATGAAGTCACGTTGGGAAATTGTGTTGAAAATCACAAATGGGGTTAATATTCCATCATAGTAATGGTTTCATTAAACACCCCTAAGCACTGTTCTGTTTTACTGTACACCTCAGGGAACTTTCTTTGCCAGGTTCCAAACCAAAAGCAATTTTGCCATTTGTGTCATTTCACATTTACAGAACTCTACTACTTGATTTAGCTGCAATTCCTGCCCTTGAAAGTCAGTGGATTCTCTTCCATTCTTCCTGGGAAAATAGGCTTGCTGTGGTTTATTTCTTCAGCTGGAGTAGGTGGAAGAAATTTTGATGCATTTGCTCTGTTTCATTTGTGCCACCAGTTAAAGGAGCCCATTCTCTGGCCACTTTGGAAAGCTTTTATTGCAGCTGGCTTAAAAAGTTTTAGAGGTGCTGCTGCTTCAAGCTTGTAGTTCCCACAAGAGTAAAACAATATATAGATCTTTCTACCTTTTGTTGTTGTTTTGCAGTGCAAAGAGGGAGGAAATTTAGCAAGCTCTTATTTCAATCAAGAGTTTCATAAAGAAACCCTCCCAAAGGGATTCCCTCATCTTTAAAAGAAGCCAGAACATTCATCACATGATATTTTAGCTGTTTCGCACAGTTTTGCAGCATTCTGCACTTGTGGGAGCACACCCTTACTCTGACATTCCTAAAATCACATTGTACTGTTATTGGAAAGCAGAACCTGGTCTTCTTTCTAAGGCAGACCCTTTCATGTTCTTAGTGGCATTTTTACTGGAAAAATTCTTATTGAAATGAACTGTATCTTCTCAGAACCTTTTAAGATCTGTGGGTCTTTAAATAAACCCATGAAAACCTGAAAATTTAAATCAGTGAAAAGAGAGATGGCTGTAATAGAAATGCAGCTGTGATAGAAATAGAGCTGGCGCTGAGATTTTGAATTCTGAAGGACRGCTATATATTAACACACTAATGCTAATTAGTCCATTACCAATTAAGTCATATACTGACATTAAAATAAAATTAGTAAACTAAACAGTGTCTGAATAAATGGAGGTGATGGAGAAAACTCATGATCAGCCAGTATAATGAAAATCCTGGCAGAGAGCAGCTCTCTGGGGAAGGCTTCAGTGGAATGAAATGCACTGATCAGGAAAATATGGATTAGGAAGTGAAGCAGGGAACCCCTATAAGAAAGAGAGGTTGAGCTGAGAGCAACACATGATCCGACCAATATGGTTAATCACACGTTCTCCGTTTATTCTGCTTAAGATGGCAGGTTATATACAGTTTTATATAGTTTATAGTTAGAGCGACATTTTCATTGGCATACAGCACAGAGAAAAATGCAAACACACATTGTTTATTTTACTCTTAAGGTGGCTAAAATGTGCCCACTAATAATTGCTCTCAGTGACTTCTAGAAAACCCACTATGTAACAATAATACTTTAACATCTAATTTCTGTTTTGCCACAAGTGATTTCACCTGCGCAACAGCTTCAAGGCCTCAGGGCCTTCAAGGCCCAGCCTCAGCCAGGCAGGCCTCAGCTGGGTACTTCAATATCTCATTCTAAATACAGATCGTGCCCTCCTTCTCTCAGAAAATCTGCTACAAGGAAGGATCCCTGAAGATCATCTACTCCAACCTTCCAGTAGAAATGGGGTAGTTGCAAAGAACAGATGGTGTCCACCGTGGCTTTGTCAATCTATAGCTTAAAAGTCTCCGTGGATGGGAGATTCCACAGCATTCCTAGAAAATTTTGGTTTGGTAAGGCAACACCTCACTAATGAAAAGGTTTTCCCAACATGTCCATTCCGAACCTCCCAAATTGCAGTTCAGGGCTGTTCCCCACAGAAGAGTTTGGCTCCGTTGCCTTTGGCATTTCCCTGTCAAACAGCTGAAGGTTTTTCTCAGCTCACAAAATCCCCTCTTCAGTGCTTGGTCTGGGTCCCTGACCAGCCCTCAGCCCTCATCAGCTGCACCCTCCCTRTTTTCCAGCAGGGCTGTATCTATGCAAAGCCTTCCTCACCCCATGTGCAAAACATTTTTGGTTCATCTCCACAAGGTCCTCACTGTCCCAGTCCTCAAGACCCCTCTGAGTTGCCTCACAGCCATTTGACAATTATTCCTCCTGCTTTAGATTCACCCACAAACCTAGAGAGTGGTTTTTCTATGTGTGGTTTTTTTGTGTTTTTCTAGCTGTGACTCCCTAAACACAGAGAAATGCAGGTTCTGCCCTCTGCACATCTTTTACCCTTGTCACTGCTGCGGAGGGAATTGTGTTGCAGTCAGAACCCAAGTCACATCTGCCAGCACGATCACAGCTGAGTCAAGGTTCCCTCCCTGTTCCCAGCCTGTAGGCATAATAAATGCTGAGCCCAGCCCACACTGAGTGACAGTTCCAGAACATTTTGTTAAAATTCTTTTAGTACGAAAGGTAGATACTGCATAATTAAAACTGATGTTAAATTTTCAGGGAATTATTTTCCTTTTCTTCATGTAATTAATTTAAATTGTAGTCAAACTTAAAAAATATAAGATGTCTGTTTCAGTGTTTTCTAGGTGAACCAATTTCATTTTCRGTTTAAGGCCTATGTTATACTTGAGAAACTGACAAAACAAAGAGCCAAAATGTAGATGTGTCTGTTTAGTTTAATATCTATTTCTTGCTTTTTTAAAGGAAAACTATTATCCCCAAACTAGTGATTCCACTAGTGATACAAAAGCAGTCCTGACCCAGAATTATCAGGGTACACTTCAGGATTTTAGGAGATGTCTGAGACACTACAAAAGTCTTTTGTAACCATCCTCCACCGTCTCTTGCTCCATCCTCTTTCTGTGAGTGTGATTTCTGTATGTCTGAAAAGTCAGTGGTGTAATGGCAGATTGTTTCCCTCAGCTGTAACAACCCCTCTCTGTTTTTAATAGGTTTCCTGTACRTTTTAACTGATCCTGTGGAGATTTGTGCATTTGTGTCCACCTCATACACTGTACAAAGGCTCCAGGGCAATTCACCTTTGGGAGGACGTGAACAGGAGTCCTCAGGGAGGAGAAATCTGGGTGAAAAAGGAAAAGCAGTGACTGAGCTGAGGCACTGGAGCTGCCAGACCCCAGATTTCACAGACAACCAGTTTTATTTCTCCACACAGCCAGTAATTGCTGTGCCACAACAGTGCCTGTTTTGAAATGAGGTAAATCTCATCCCCCTTGCAGAAGGCCCTACAGCAGCTTTGCCTTGCATGCTGAAGGGCCAGTGTAATTCAGAGTGAAGTCTGGATGACAGGTAAGAAATAAAGCCAGACAGATAACACCCTGAAAAGTAACAGCCATGATTACTTTAATGGA
>QVAJ01000010.1:894579-932584 GCA_003546035.1 Mixornis gularis
TTCACAAAAGGCAATGAGCTGAAGCTGGTTGATGTCTCCTGCAGCTGTAGATCAAAACAGTATTAACGTGAAACCTGCTGCATGGAGCTATTTAGAATTATTTGTGAAGTGCCTAATCCCCAAAAGCTTCTTTTCAGGTTATTAATCACAACCTACTTGYTATCCTGACCTGCTAATAGAGCTGCTGGGTGAAGATTGCAGTCCTACCACAGAATTCTGCCTTGCCTTTTCATATTGTATATTATTTTATTAGTGAGCTTCACAGCAATTAAGTGAAGTCAAGCAAACCCCACTTCAATGTTATAATCAACACAGAAAATGTTGGAAATCCTGTGACCCACTGAGGTTCTAATAAACCATTGATCATATATCTACAAATGTGTGACTGGAGATGTTCGACTGATCACCTCTTGTTTTGACCACTCCAACATTCACCCAAGAAAGTTCACMCAAGAAAGTTCAAATTCTTCAGCTTTCCCCTTTTAAAAAATCTAGATTGTCTTCAGAATGARATCAGAAAATTCTGGTTGTTACTCCCGTTCTTAAAATTAAGAATTTATTATAAAAAGAATAACAGGAGTTATTAATAAAAAAGAATTACAGGAGTAATTCTTGGAGTCACTCCTGTGTATAAAATGCCAGATCACCACTAATTGTAATGATGGTTATGGCAAATGATTGAAAAATAATGGAAAGAAATAACTTTGCAGACTGCATAGCTGGGAGAACTTGACCTTTGAATTTCAGCGTCATCACAATATTTTGTGGATGTGCAATCACTGCCAAGCAAACACACTCTCAGTGCTGAAAAAGGACATTTATTCTCTGGCATGTGAAGACATTTCTGTGTGAAGTCCCAACATCTTTCATCGTTCTCCCACAATGCTGGACTCGTTGGATTATTTGAAATTTCTTCCATCTAAATAGGATGTTCCTTTCAAGTAACCCGGACTTGTATTTCTTTGCCTGTTTCATCTTTTTTTCAGGCCAACAAGGAATTTATTAGCCTATTTCCATCTCTTTTACCAGGAGTCTAAAAGCATTTGTTGAGCAAATAAACTGATCATCTAGTTCAGTCCCTCTCTATCCAACATTTCCTGTTCCTGGATCCTCACAGCCACTTAACACTTCATAAAATTTGTACTACCTCCTATTGTACACAAGTTACAGCACAATTTCACAAATGATAACTGCATCTGCTACTACAGCAAAAAAATAAAATTCCATTTACTGCTGCAATTCCTTAATTTTTTTTTTATATGCAACATTGATATCAAATAAAAAATGAGATGATTCCAACCATTGACTTTTTGCARCCTTATATAACATCTTTCTCTCTTTCTCGTTTTACAGCTATACTTGAGCCATTTCTCTTCTAAGATCTGTTTCCAAATATTCTTCTTCCATCTAATTCAAACCAAATGACTGGTTTGGGCCTAATCACTTCTCCCTCATTTCTTTAATAATGTATGGATTGCGTTTGTTTTTTTTAAGCTTCCTGTTTCAATATGCATTCCTAAGCACAATAAAGAAGCGTCATAAAATATTTCCTCTTCTTAATGCAAAGTCCTGCTCCAGGCTCCTGATTTCAGAACATTAGGATGGAAAATATCCAGAGCTCCTACTTCTCTGCAGGTAAACAGAAATTTCTAGAGCCTGAGGGCAGCCAAAGTGATASAATTTTGTTTATATAGTCTCAATTGCCCTTAAATCAACGTCTTGCATCCTATTTCTTCTTTCTTTTGAATCTTCTATTKGATCAAACACTCRATTAYTTTTGATGGGATACTGTAAATAGTTTCATGACATCAAATGGAGATGTGATTGATACTGCCAGCATGAGATGAATCATCACAGACTGAATTTCATGACTTTTTAGTAAAAAGAAACTATTTTTACCTTATTCCCGCTACCATAACAAGTGTAGTTTACTGTGTTAATATTATTATAATTTAGAAAAAAAGTCTGATTAAAAGAAAGCATGTGTTCTCATTAGCAGGATGAATATTGCAAAACCACAGTGCAAGTTTCAGGAATCTCTCTCTATTTCGTGTGAGGACAGATCAGTGAGATGTTGAACTAAAACCTATTCATCCATCTGTATTTTATATTTTTTCATTCCTCTATATAAATATCTATCTTTTATACATACCAATATCTATTAAAATATATTGATATCTATAAAATATATTGATATGTATAAAAATCAGAATGAGCTAGGATCTTCCTTAATATAAGTGATTTTGGGGAGTGTACTCAAATCTGATTGGAGTGAGTTCTTCATATTTTATTATTTCCTTCTCCCCATCATTTGCCATCTCTCTGCCCATGTGCTCAATGCCATTAAAACCTCACAGAGTCACAACCTTGCTGAGCTGTTTGGCCCCTGACACATCTGTGTATGACCCAAAAATTCAAACTGAAAATTATCCCTGTTTTGAAAAAAATATTCTCTTCTTCTCTCATAGCCTCCAGTCTTGACTATGGATTTAATGATATATAGGAAAATTTCATATACGCTACACGTTTTTGGATGCTTGTGAAGGGGATTAACCAGAGGAAGCATTATTCTGAACCCAATTCATTTAATGCAAGGTTAAATGTATTTGTTTCCATCTGCTCTGTTGGCAGAAAGGCTTTGTGGCAGCTAAAAGTCACAGAGCAATCAGCATAAAATCTCACTGATACTAACAAGGGTGAGGAGTTTCACTGGGCTGAAAAGATCCTGGTACCTTTCACACARCATAATGCTACTTCTTCAAGAAAGAATCCTGGGGTGGGTTTTGCTGGCTTTGTTTTGTTTCCAAAATAAATAYCCTAATTGTTTTAATTTATTTTAGGAATGAAAAACGTGCATCTSAACAATCCCATTTGCAACATCCAGCGCTCAGTTTAAATTACCTTTCGAGGATGGAGCTTTCCATTTTATGCATGCCAAGAGACACCACTAAAATCACAGGAGCTGCCTACAATTCATGGGGAGCTGTAGGAGCCCACCACAGAATATTTTTGTCTCATTTGCTGGCCCCCAGGAAGGTGATTTGCTCTGAGAACAAGCACAGCGTAACTGGAAAAGTGCATTTCTTAATCCCCCGGTCTTCACCATCCTGCCTGTCATGGAAGTTGCTTGGCAGTGATTGTCACTCAGGCTGGGCTGTGCAGTCACAGGGGACCCCACAAAAGGTCAAAGCTTTGACCTTGACACCGCAGTCTGAGGGAATTAAGAGGAAAAAAACCCATCTACTGATCACTTCACTAATTACCGTGGAGTGATTGTTATTGTCATCACCTCGCTCCTGCACGAAGACAACGTGCTTGATATTTAAATGCACTTTCCTGGAAATATTAATAATTAAATATTTATAAATTAAATAATTAAATTAATAATTGATCTGTTGTTTGTGCTGGATCACACCCTAAAGGATCTGACAACTGGGAAGCAGCAGCTCCAGAAATGCCATGTGAGAGCTGTGAATCAGAGTCTGAGAAAGACAAACCATGCTAACTGCAGAGTTTGGCTGCTAAAATGTGTGCCAGAGCTTCCAGATTGCTGTGCTGAACACTGGAACAGAACTCACTGGTGCTTTTTATTCTCAGTGTATCAACAACAAGAATTTGGTTCACTGCTGCTTTGCCTCGGGGGTTCTGTTCCCTGGGGCGTTCACAGTTGTCTCAGAATGCACAAAAATTTTCCCTAATTCTTTTATTCTTTTCTCTTTTGTGTGAAAACCAATAAACATGAGATATTTCATGAAAGATTAATATTAAAATTCTCTTTTCTGGGAAATCRGATGTTTTCCTTATTGCAAGGAAGTTTTTTTCCAGGACAAAAAGAACTTTTAAGCAGCTCTAAGGATGGGGCATTTTCACAGTGATATATCCCMATCTGCTTGTGTAGCTTATTTTACATCATTTGGTGTCTGTTTAGCCATGCCACAGTTGAAGGGGCTGTATTGTGCTATTCTTAATTGGTTTGCTGGCCAATAAATGCCCAACATCTTGGAATCTGACAGTGCTTATCAGTTTATGCTGGAATTTTACAATTGAAAAACTAAATTAGAACAACTGAACCCACTATTTCAGTGCTAATGGAAAGAGAGATGGCAAAAAATGKACCAATAACTCATTTTTAAGGTGTTGAAGTTTCAGGAACAAAAAATGCCTCCAGATTTGTGATTTCTTAGAGACCTTTGTAACACTTATAATTAAAAATTTGTGCAATCAAAGTGAAAGGCAGAATGTTAAATACTGTGCCATATTTTGAAACTGTTTTCAAGTCTGTGCACCCATCTTGTCTTTTATAAAGTACATTTATTCCCATATCTACCAAACTTACTGATTTTAAAGCTATGTCCACAWGCCTCCATCTAGAAAGAACTGGATAACGACCCAGTTCTGCTATTGACTGAAACTTTAAAGCTGGTTCTTTTTTGGTTATTTCTGAGCTTCTGTTTGATGTTGTCGGCTCATTTTTGAGGTTTTGTTTGATGTTATTGGGTTAGTTTGAGTGTGCTGTAAGTAAATTTTGCTGGGTGGCACAACCTGCCCTAGAAATATCAATAATGTAATGGCTGCAGCGAAAAGCAGCACGTTATTCTTGCAGCACTTACAAAGTAGAAACAAGTGATTTTTGTGAGCTTTAGCTCTTAAGTTAAAGAGAAAAGCACCCTTTTTTATTTACAGGAATGTATAAAAGAACAGACCACGTGCTGAGAAGTTCAGCTGAGCCAAGTGATGTGCACATATGCAAAAACCATGGCAGGGACACTGATTGGATGTATTCCCTGGGGAATATCTATTTTTTTGTGAGGTGAGATGGTTAATATTGACATTAAATTTAAGCAGTGTTCAACCTAATGGAGTGCCTTTGACTGGCTCTGTGCCCTTGCACGGCAGGAGATTAACCTCACTGCAATAAATATTTATCTTTTCCAGTGAAACTGAGGAATTCCAGCCACAGGCCAAGGCTTGTGCTGTGCAAAGCTCTGTAGGGACAAAGAGAAACAGTCCCAGGAAGCACTGTAAACAAACAGGTAAAAAGTGGGAGTAGGAACAGAGTAAAAGGATTAAAATTATTTATCCAGCATCATGCAGCAAATTGAGGAACTCTACTGAGTAGGACAGAGATTGTCTGACTCTCGTTTTTGTCCTCTGGCAACCACATGGTGGTCTTCCCAACCCCACAATCTCCAGCACATCACTCTGCTGCYTTACCAGTTCAACTTCACAGCCACGGATTACCAAAACTCTGTTTCACTTCTCCATAACTGTGCACTGCTAAACTTAAGAGMGGCAGATGGACTAAGGGATGTGAAAATAACTGCAGCAAATAGAAAGTTAAATTACTTCCAAGAACAGGCCTGTCTAAAATTCTGAGGACATAACAGAGTCCCCCAGATTTATGTCTAATGATGGTGTTACCACACAGAACCTCACATGCTGAAATTGTGTATAATGCCAGATCATTTGAACTGAACAGAGAATTCACAAGTTTCTTTAACTTCCATACACCTTAGCTACCAGAAAGTCACAATTCCCTTGGCAATCTGTTGCTGAATTTCCCTTGCCTTAGACATGGAAAACCTTCCTAATCTCTATCAGTGTTCAAACGTGACAGAGAAACTCTTAAAAGAGTTTTCATTTCCCCTGTGAGATCCCAGAAATGTTAGAGCAAGAGATGAAGATGGTGGTATCCTTAAGCTGCTAAGGCAGAGTTTGTTTCCATCAGTCCCTCAAGTACTCTAACCTGATATGTGGGTCAGAGGAACTACATTTTTTACATCTCTCATTTGCACAGAAAATATTGATACCAGTAAATAATTCATTGCACGAGAGCCTCCTGGCAATTTTCATTATTAAATTTGTTATTAAATTATATTGCGTGTCTTGGCAAATAACAAACAATTAACCAAGGGCAAGGCAAGTTTCAGTCTGAAGAATTTGGCGTTTTTTAAGTAACAGAACCCATCAAAATAACTCTGTTGGAGGTTGGTGTCTCCAGGTAGTCCCAATTCGGCCCTACATCCCAGTGCTGCTGATACCAACATTATCTCTGCCGTCATCCTAATTATCAGCTTTGTTATGCTAAACAATCTCTTTATTTTGGTAATGCAGGCGTAATTCTGGATTCATTAGCTCAGACTTAATCGCCCCTCAGGGAAAAATAAACTGAGAACACACTGACAAACAAGCGTGATTGAGACCGGGGAGTCGCAGGAATTTGCTGATAATTCTATAGATTGACTTCCACGACCGCTGATGCTTTCACATGGAAAAAGCAATTTTCTGCCATTTCTTCTGACTTCCTGCGCCTGTCTTTCTGAGAGGAAGAGTAAAGAATTCAAGGAATGCTTAAAAAAAGAGAAATTGTTGTGAGCTGCCACATTTAGTTCAAACCTAAAAAGAGGGTCTGGCTATGAATCTGAACCCAGACTGCTTTTTCACTCCTAGAGACCCGTTCCACTTTCCCCTCTCTGCTCTGCACAGCAGAGTTCAGCAGGTGTCAACTTTTTCTAAGAATCAGCTACTACAAAATCCACCTCTGAGCTGCTTCCAACAATCGCTAAAAAGTGGCAAAACTTTCTTCAGTGAAAGAATTCCATCACATTTTGAAGGCAGTTAAAACTCAGTGCAGCCCCTCTTGCCTACCCACCTGCTTTCTTCCCCCCCATAGTCTTTAAATCAATGCTTAATTCTTCAAGGTAAGCTTCCAAATAAGTGAAAGGAAAATAAATTACTTGCTATGAGTACACTGAGACTTTTCAGTGCTTTTTATTTTGGGGAGGGTTTTTTTTTGTTTTTGTTTTTTTTTTAACCACAACAAAAACTAATTCCTCCCCAGCCCAATTGCCTGGAGCCTTCCATCTCGTGAAACCTCGGTTATTAAGTGGTTCAGTTGTCAGAAGGATTTAATCCCTAATCACTCTCTGCAATCAGATCCTGCAGGCTGCCAGACAAACTTGGCTTGGGTTTAATTAACTGCATTTTGTGCTGCAGCAGATGCAGCACATGGGGAGAGAACAAAGCTCCATCTGGGACACCCTCCTGCATTTCAGCTCTGCTGCTGCCTCATGGGCAAACCCTGGGTTTGACTCGTTCTGCTCTCCCAAATGGTGTTTCCACAGTGGCCCTAATTAGTAGATGGGCTCGTTACTGACTTAGATTTCGTATGATTTTAACTTTCCTGGACACCTAAACAAAGGCATTGCATAACACTGCTTTTCCAGATGAAGTATAATGTTTTATTTGAAAAGCTCTTTAACTTCCCATTTGTGCTGCTCTTATATTTTCTATATTGGCCACTACCTGTCTATAAACACCATCATATCCCCACACACATTTTATAGCATGGACTGGACTATTTCAGCATCCAGCTCTGGGCATTCTGGCTTGTCTGCCTTTATGAAATTCATAAGAAAGCATTTTTAATCAAGACCATGTGCTTCACCCTGGCTCAGATATGAATTGGTGTTTCTTCTTCAAGTTCTTCCAATTCAATACAATAGAATAATTCAATATAATAAAATAATTCAGTTTCTCTCTCCTGATCCTACAGCCTGCCCTTGAAGTTAATCCCTTAGACTTCCTTTGAACAGTAGATCATGCGAGTCCACAAAAGAATCCCAAGGCAAACATGGAGTTGAATCCAAAGAAGTTGCACAGTTCTGTGCCACATTTCCTTAGCTCAGATATTCTCAGAAATGGGGTGGGGCATAAACATTATGAAGGGCATTCTTTGGAATGCAGCCACATGAAGGATTTAGATTTTATGTAAAACTGTTTCTAGCTTATTTAAACTAAAAAAAAACCCAGAAAGCAAAAATAATCTAAGCAAACAAAAGAAACCAATCAAAAAAATGGCACTGAATGTGCAGAGAACCTGAGGAGATCTGATGAACCTCAGAAGAATAAACTGTCTTTGCATCAGATTTCTCAAAACTGCTGCTTCTCCGAGACCAGAGGCATCCATGAGGTGGGTGTGATTCTGCTGGAAATTCATTGTTCCTTTCACTTTGAATTGTTTTGATATAACCCACAGCCCTAATTCAGATGTAATTCATACTCACCATGATGATGATGATGAATTGTACAAGTGTCAAGTTTAAAAACTGAATCTGGTTTACTTTCAACTAGTAAAGTCTCTATTCTGTTCCTAAATCAGCTGCAGTTTTGCAAGCAGTGATGGCCTGTTATCAACATTTGAGAGATAAATATTAGTATATATATTAATATATATGCCCAATCCAGCGTGTCTACTCAAAATTCAGTGAGTCAGTCAGCAAAACTATATATTTTGTTTTGAATTATTTCTACAAAAAGGTGTTTACTTCTTTGGAACAAAAGCAACTTCAAGGACACCCATGATTTACTACCCTGTGAGAAAAACAGGCAAAAATATTGCATCAAAAAAAAAAAATCAAAAATAGATGAAAAAGTTTAAATCAGGGGAAAACAGATCAAAAGGACTATTCCAGCTGTTTTCAAGGAAAACAGCTAAAAGTGCTTTAAAAGCTCAAGGTTCCACTGCGATTTAGTGTCTATTTGAAAYTCTTTGTAAACAACAGCAAAACTTCCACAAATTTTACTCAATATCAGATACAGGTAGACAAGGACATGTAATTGCATCCACAGCTGATGGTCTGTGGGAATGAAAGGGACAAATCATGCTCCTCATCTCCCCAGAGACACTGAGAAAACAAAATACTTTTGCCCGCAGACTTCAGCACTAGTTATGAACTCCTGGACAATCCTAATGGATATCTGACACTCCTTCCTCACAGGTGAAGCTCTGAGAGAAAAACAACATTTGCTGAAATTTCCTTTAGTTCTGCCAATTGAACTTATGTCAGGACAAAATAAATTAATTTMATCTTTGATTTGAAATTAATTTAGTACTTTCAGATTTAGAGGAAAGAGATCCATAAGGCTATAACTGGCAATTCGTGCTCTTTTCTTGTGCTTTCCCAGTTCTCTGCTACAGCTTAATCTGAATTTCTCTCTGGGAAGGTTTCTCTTCCTCAAAAAGCATCCTTGACATCCAATCTRGTCTGGGGTGTGATTTGAATAACAACCCTCAGGATGGGCACCTCTGGCCCCACTGAGCTGTGAAATGAATCAGACACAGGTAACAGCTTTTCTGCCATCCTGGCATGAATCAAAAACTCCTGAGCCCTCAGCTGCTGACAGAAATAATTTATCCTTGAGAATYTGGAGGGAGAGTGCTGGTGGACACAAAGCTTTTCCCTCAGGAGCCACCAGAACAGCAGTGCCTCAAATATCAMATTTCCCATTCAGGATGCTACTGCAGGAAGGAGGGGAAAAGATGTTGGTGTTTAAATTTCTGGGAGGTGTGGAAAATTTTCTTCCAGGCTGCTGCTTATTGTAATAACTGCTGGCAAAAGGCAGATTTCTGTCTGGGTTGGAATGCCTGGGTGCCAAATGTTGTGATGATGATTCCTGCAGCCTGATGGGCTGGGATTCACTCGGGCATTAGGAGGCAACAAACTGGCAGAGTTACAGAGAGCAGGCTCAAAACCACATCCACGTGAACAGCAAAGCCTTAAGAACTTTTCCCTGTGCTTCCTTAATTTTAACCTTTCAAAAAAGCAAATCTGAAGGATTCCCCAAACCTTACTCCATAACTGCCTGTGGCTGTGTCATTTTTCTCTGGCTTGTCTCTTCTCCACTCGTTTTTTTCTTAAATTTTTTGAATCTCCATGTTTTGAGTCACAAAGGGATGAAGAATAAAATTATTTCAGAGAGAAAATACAGAGCAAGGTGAGAAAAAGGGTGGGCTGCATGATACATTTRTGGACCCATGGAAACGTGAAATGAGTCACTGTTCATGAAACTGAGTGATCATAAAGGGATGAGATACAATGAAGAGGAAGAAAAGCAATTGAAAATGTAAGTGTGTTAACTGAAACCTGTTAAAAAGCTACTTTAAAGCAATTAACAATGACTACAGAACCAGTAACACTGTGTAATACTCTTAACTTTTGAATCATTTTCCCCCACACGAGTACACTCATTATATGATCATAATCTAGTAAGAAAATCACCACCAGCAAAATTCCCAGAGGAGCATAAAATCACTGCCATCTAACAGCATCCAGGTTGCTCGTGGCACAAGTATAAATTGGATGCAGGAAATAGGATGATTACAGCTTCACCTTTCAAAAGTTCACGGTGATCCCTTATATTTTCTCAATTTCTATGTATTGAATGTTTGCTGCTGTTCTTTAATAATCTCCAACACRCACTGCTTTGGGGTTTTTCAGCGATTTCCAGAGCTCAGTTCCATTTACAGGCTGCATTTACACAGCTCTAGGGGACTAAACTCAAGCATTAATTGGTTTTAAACTTTGAAACCTTCTCCTTCAGGAATTTTGACTGATGCATTTCATGCAAACTGTTCCTTGCTTCACCAGCTTCAGATGTTAACTTCTTTTTTAATAAAGAGGGACTTCAAGAACATCCACTGAAAGCACAACATTCCCCATTTTCCTCTGTAAGGACTTGGGCTCTGCTGAGGAAGGAGCTGACACACAGAACCATTGGGTCAGGAATAACAAAAATCTAATCTTGTGAATGTCAGCAGGAACCACCTGAAGAAAAATTGTAACCTTTAGACTGAATTTAGATTTCTAGAAAAATTTAGGGGGGGGGAAAGCCGATTTGTTTTGGTTTTGTTTAAACAACAGATAACCAAGACTGGGCAAATTCAATATGGTGATTTGGCTCCAATTTTCATAATTAAAAAACATTATTAATGGAGCCTGTGTCCCTCATCTTCCCATGCCTGGGCTCTGAGACACAGACATTTAAATACTCAAATCATGGCAAATTTGCTGTGTCTGGAKAGAACCTGGAGAACACACTGAGCTGTTGGGAAACACTTTGTGCTTTCCTGGGTAAAAATCACTTTATTTTTCTCTGTCATTGTCAGATTTGTGTTCACTCCTTCCAGAAAAATTTTAAAACCTTGAAACTCAGCCTTGGCTGTGCAGGCCATTCCAGTTTTAAAAGCCTCCAACACTTTTTGCACAACATCTCCTGTATTATTAATGCCATCCATCTTTCAGATATTCATGGTTACAGTGACTGTTCCTTTCCATGACACTTTTATATGTCCTGTTCTACTTGAGAGATAAGGAGGCTGCAACTCAGCTGTGTGTTTATACAGAATAAAGATGTTGGAGATCATCTTTATTTCCATAATGCTGATGAACCAGGAGAACCAAAGGGTTCAGGGGTGGGGGGTTTTAAGCCTCCTGCATTCAACCCACACTCTCACTGGAAAGGAGGAAATTTGCTCCAAGCCTACAAAAGGGTCAGCAAGGCCACGGGGAGAAGTGCTCAGTGAAACACCAGTGGATGGCTGGAACGGAATTAGAATGGAATCAGAATGGAATCAGGCACCACCCTGGCATTTTTATGGAATATGAAGGGAATCAGACACCCCCCTGACATTTTTTGTGGAATAGGAAGGGAATCAGGCACCACCCACGATTTTTATGGAATATGAAAAGAATCAGACACTACCCTGGAATTTTTGTGGAATATGAAGAGAATCAGGCACCACCCTGGCATTTTTGTGGAATATGAAGGGAATCAGACACCAGCCACGATTWTTGTGTCACTGATCTGTCATCTCGGGGCAGTGTAGCCCTGAGGACATGCCCCCAGTCCACGACACAGCTGTGCCAGACTGAGTGGTTGTAATTTGCTTTGATCTTTCCAGTTGTTCATTGATATTCAAAAACTTCAAGGGTGACAGAATTGAGGTGATTTCTTCTGCACTTGTTCCATGAGAGTGTGAGGCAGAGCGTCCCTCCTTCCACACAGCTCACCAGGCAGACAACAAATCAAGTTATGTCCCTTAGACTTGAGCACAGAAAAGCACGCAGAGCACATGGAGCAGACAAAAATGAAGCTTTGACATTTCTGCCTCCCAAACAGAATGAYTGAAAACTTCCAAAACAGCCAGGCAAAAGATATGGAAGCAGCAATTACGATTAATGCTAAACTCCATCCAACTGTCACGTTCTGTCCTGACTTTACTTCCCATGGGCATAAGTAATAAAGTCCATTTCTCCAACAGGAAAAAATTCTACAAAATAGGGGGACAAAGATGAAGCCTTATAGTTGGCTCAAATCCATCAAGATACTTAATGAGACTTTTTTAATGTTGACTCCCCCATCCTTAAAACGAGCTGCTTAATAAAGCACCTGGGATCAGCTTCCAGGCACAATCTGTACTCAGATTTTAACCAGATTGATGTGTTTACTCAGCACACTGAACTAATTAGAACTTAACTTGCCTAATTTCTTCCTCAGAAACAAATCTGACTTCTTTCAAGACATTTTAGAGCCTAGTAAAAGATTTTCAGTATTTTATTTGGTTAAAAAAAGCACCTGTCCTAAGTAAATGATGTTCCTCGGTGATGCACAATGAATGCAGTGGTGTTCACGATAATAAACCACCTAAACTGAACCTTGCTGAAATGAATAATTTTCTAATTTCGAATTCTTAAATCAAGCTTCAGTATGTCCCCAAATACAGGCTGTCTTATAGAGATTTTAGCATACATCAGTATATTTAAATATCAGAGYGAGTCCTGTTACAACTGCCTTTCCATCTGTCGTAGTTTCTGCTGAAAGGTGGAATGTTAATAAATGACAAACCGACCCCACAAATGTTTCTAAAACACACACACTTCCAAAAGGGCATTATCAAGATTTATTTAGAGATTCMGTGACCAGACAAAGCAGGAACTCTCAGTGTTTCCTAAGCACTGAGTTTTATTTCCCCTGGGGATGCTCGGGAATGCCTTCAGTGTTCTGGCCTGGGAACAATCCTAGAATRTTCTGCATTTCCACCCTGCATGGGCAGTACTTTATGGGCTGCCAATAAACAGGTTTAGGGAGTCAAACTCCAAAAGTTATTTGGTCCCAGGCTCAGTGGAACCCAGGACCCTGATACCCAGCACAGCCATTGCCCARATCCTACATTCTGCAGCAAATTTACTGTTCCAATAAAGAAATGTGCAAAGAGACACCAGGGAAAGATGAGCTGAGGTTCTTAATCCCAAAGTCCATTAGTGTTCCAATCTAAGGATCAGCATCTTCTCCATAAACCCCTCTTGCAGCTGGGCATCAGATGCTGAGCAATTCAGAAATGCTCCACTACCCCACACCCATATTTCACTTTCTTAAACTGATAGAGAAGTGCATTTAAGGCAGTATCTCTGATTTTTATCCCAAAGGATTGTACATTTTTTTTTTATTCCAAGAAGTTTTACTTGAGAATTTTCATTTTTCATCTGCAGCTTTGTAAAGCTGACATTCTGGAGATGTTTGCAAAACAGCTACTTGAAAGCCACTCAAAACTCACACTGTCATATACTTTCTGACATTAATCTCATTTAAATGGAAAAAAAAATCCACTTCAACTTCAAAAAAAGTCTTTTCATGTGGGAAATAYGCAGGATTTGGGAATATTTTCTGCCTCACAAGGCCCAATCCTAAACTCCTGGTGAAATATAGGGAGAGCTTGAGCCATTGATCATTCCCTTTGGAAAGTTTCCCTCATATGCACCGATTTAGAAGGTGAGTCACCAGCCAAACTCCCTAGCACAGCTAAATTTCCTTGGGATTTTCACATCTGCAAAAGCTGTGTCTGTTCACCTGCACAAGCCCTGTCCAAACATCTTTGTTTTACCTGGCCATCTCTCCTCATGCAGGCAAGGGATTAAAGCCTTCCACACAAGGGATTAAAGCCTTCCACCCTGCACTCGGTGCTGCTCAGACACGTTTCTGTGTCTCACACACATCCCACCTCACCAGGGTTTGTTCTGGTTTTGTTCTGAGCAGGGCCAGACTGGGCACCAATCCCTGCTGCTAAAACTCACTCATCTCCATGCCAAGGTGTTTGGCAGCTTTTGGTGCTGTTTCTCCTTCGAGTTTTCAGGCATGGTGCAGCCAAATTTCAGAGCATTTGCTAAATTGAGCACTTACACCCATTTTAGGCCCTCTCCCTGCTCATCTTCAATAGTTTTCTACCGTGGTGTTGCAAATCCTCTCAATTCTTTATTCACAGTTCCACAGAACAACAAAACAGGTATTGACAGAAATCTCTACTGCTGACATACGTGTTTTCCACTGTGCTGAATGCAAAAAAGCAGCATTTTAGCTCTGCAGAGCTGAAGTGGTGCTTTAGCTATTGATTTCTATWCAAAACACTCCCCTGGATTTCTTACCAGAGCCCAATCTTCAAAAACAACATATAATTACACGTTGCAGAAAACACCCCTCCAGTGTGGCTCCAAATAAAATCTGGTTGTGTRAGAAATCCCATAAAAAATCCTATCTCTGTATTAAAATAAAATAAAATAGATCATTTCACACATAGCCATCTTTTTCTCAGCATTCCCATATTTATTCAAACTGGTGGGTTTTGCCCGTTTCTTTGAAAAAGAAAAGTACATRAAGGGATGCAGGAAATGCATTGGCCTAATTTGATTTCTTGGTTTAGACCAGAGAAATTCTGCAGAGTTCAATGGAGTTGTTTTTAATGAATGTCACTATGGGAAGAAAGAAGTAGGCCAAGTACAGGTATGTTTTATTAAAGCCTCTGAGCTCCTAGGCACACAGCAGTATTAATAGCAGTGTAAAATGACTTGGGAGATTAATTTGCAAAAGAAATTTGAAGAAAATACATGGAAAATGTGCTACAAAGATTAATAGTCCACTCACTAGAAAAAGTCATGATTTTCAAGCTGAAGAGTTAAAGMTGTTTCAAGACTTTGTTTTTAGGGAATGACATAATAACTGCATAAATAACCAAGGGAATATACACTACTACTGTACTTTTTATTCTCAGTAAGTTCAATGATAAAACCAAACTGCAAGAGGCCAGAGGTAAAGTAGTAACAGACATCAGAAAACTGCTTAAAGCCCTTAAACTTTCAGAAACTGGATTTGCACTGTTGGATAAGACTCAGTACTCTTTAGGGGTAAAGGAAATATAAAAGAAATAACTTGTTTAGGGGACAAGGGTACATCTTTTTGCTGGATCATTAGAGAATGTCCATGGCAGGGCAGATCTGCAATGAGCTGGTAGATRTGCCTTGATGAACAACTACAAGAGCACAGCAAAAATATGCTTTACCTGCTCCTTCCAAAGACTCTCTGCCTTTAAAAAAAATAGGACCCAAACTTCTCTCAAAGTGCAAAGTTATTGTAGCAGTTCAAAACAGAACTGAAAAAAGATGATAAAGAGCACGTTGGCACTACAGAAGAATAACAAACCCACAAACTGCAGGAACATTATTTTGACTATACTGCCACAACTTCAGTGGCTTTCTGCTGTCAAAAAGTGTTGTAATGATTCCTTTTCTGCTTTATCCTTGCCTCATTAAAATGAATACTGAAAAGACTCACTGCCTAAACTCCTCTGGATCTTGGTCACTATCTCTGTTGTTGCTACCCACTAAAGGTACAAATTCATAACCACCTTTTCAAGAAATGAATTATGTAATCATCACCACAGAATGGTTTGGGTTGTAAGGAAACTTAAAGCCCATCTCATTCCACCCCCTGCCATGGCAGGGACACCTTCCACTGTCCCAGGGTGCTCCAAGTCAAACCTGGCCTTAGACACTTCCAGGGATCCAGGGGCAGCCACAGCTTCTCTGGGCACCCTGTGCCAGGGCCTGCCCACCCTCCCAGGGAACAATTCCTGCCCAATATCCCATCTAACTCTTTATTTCTRTCATCCAGTTTAAGGTCCTTGTCACTTTCCAGGTACTTTACACGCCTGCACTCCAGGAATTTGTCCCTAGAAGATTTCAGCACATTATGATCTCTTTGCTGTTTAGGTGGTGCTCACTGTGCTTTTTTCCCTGATTGCAGAGCTGACAGGGAGTGTTCAGGGCCTGAATGTCCCATAAATATCATGGACTGTGTGACTGCTATCAGTGCACAGCCAGGACAGTGCTGCACACAGGCTCACAGAGAACAAGATTTCCAGGTACATTTTACATTTAGGTGTGACAAACGCTCCAAGCCCAGCAGAGAACAGGAGGTGCTCACCAGCCTGACACTATCAGCAGAACCCTGGGTCACATTCAGCACATAATTCTATATTTCATAATAAACTGGTTTTCTTTCATTTTCCGGCTTAACGTTGCTGGCAATGGCTCAAATACAAAATATTCTCAGAGACTCCTGTAGCAGATTTTTCTGAGAAGGAGGGCACAATCTATATTTAGAATGAGATATTGAAGTACCCAGCTGAGGCCTGCCTGGCTGAGGCTGGGCCTTGAAGGCCCTGAGGCCTTGAAGCTGTTGCACAGGTAAAATCACTTGTGGCACAGCAAAAATTAGATGTTAAGGTATTATTGTTGGATAGTGGGTTTTCTAGAAGTCACTGAGAGCAATTATTAGTGGGGACGTTTTAGCCACCTTAAAAATAAATTAAACATTGTGTGTTTGCATTTTTCCCTGTGCTGTATGCCAATGAAAACGTCGCTCTAACTATAAACTATATAAAACTGTATATAACCTGCCATCTTAAGCAGAATAAACAGAAAACGTGTGATTAACCATATTAGTCAGATCATATGTTRCTCTCGGCTCAACCTTTCTTTATTTTAGGAGTTCCTTGCTTCAGACTCCAACAAATATTATTTTAACAGAATAAATACAATGATCATCTTTGTTAATGACTGTTTTTCTCTGAGTCCAAAGATTCAAATGTGATCTGCTATTGAAGCACTGTTTTCTGCTCTGCCAGCACAGCTTTTGTTTCATCTTCCTGGCTCCAAAAACTCCAAGGTCCATTGCAATACAAATCTTCTCAGAGGCAGAGCTTGAGAGGTCCCCTCAAGATTTTCTGGCTGRCAGAACCACAGCATTTGCCAGGATGCTCAGGGCTGCCTCCCAGCCTCCTGTTTATTTACAAGGGATTCCTCTTTCAATATACAGTTGTTCTGTGTTTAATTTGCTTCAGKTCTCATCTCTCCCTCTAAACTGTTTAAAAACAAATTTTTACATGCATGTGTCTGTATTTTGTTGTGTAAGGCTTRTATATGAASGAGCTTTGAGCAGCCTGGTCTAGTGGAAGTTYCCTTGCYCATGGCAGAAGGGTTGGAACTWAAGGAATTTAAGRTCCATTCCAACCCAAACCACAMRGTAATTCCATGATAGATGTGTGAATATTACATAGCATGTTATATGAGAATGCAGAGGGTATGTAAAGCTGACATGACCAAATTTCAAYACTAAAATGTACCTGGGCCTGTGTRKGTTGCTGCACAGGATTTCTATAGYAAATCCTACCAGGAACATTTTGGTCTTTTCCATCAGTTCTGCTAAAATTTTGCCTTAAGAGAGAAAAGTTTCACACTTACCTTTTTTTTGCCATATGAATTATCCTCAGGCCCATTTGCTCTTCTTTGAAACCTGCCTGCACTCCCAGTATAAAAAAAGAATAGCACTGCCATTTAGGATTTATATCACAGTGAGCTCCCTGACATTCCTGCTCAGGGAAGGAGCAGCCTYTCCCAAAAATCTTCTGGGATTCTGCATCCAAGTCCCAGCACTGGCTTCAAGGAGTAAAGGAAGCACAGAGAATTGGACTAACCCTTATCCATCAGTTCTGAACAGTTTAGATATGCATATATTTATATAACAGYGTGTAGAAGTATAGAAGTAAAAGTATAACAGAAGGAAAAAAAAACCTGTAAACCTAAATTTGGAAACCAAAAACTATAAAATCCAGACTGGTTTGGAACTCAGATATTTGCACCACAATATACAACTGGCCAGTGTGAGTTCACACTGGTGCATGACAGAGGCAGATTTATTCCCTTCCCCATAAACCCACAGTTTCTCTGAAAGAAAAATAACCTTTTTTTTTTTTTTCCCTCTGAAAAAAAAATCTGTGGTTAGGGATCTGAATATTATGGAGCAATCTAGGATTAAAATCTCTGTTTGGGAGAGTACTTCTGCACCAATTCTCTCTGTCAGTATCTCTTTCAGGAACAGAAAGTGTTTAAATTATTATGATAGTAAAGCAATGGTAGACAGAAGAAACAGCTGCTCCTGTTGGCACACTTCACTGCAAGTGTGCTCTGGGATGAGTATTTGGCACTGGGGATAGAGAGAAGCATTTGTCTTTTCRGTGGGTAGAAGCTGGCCATTTTCTGCCACTTTTCACAACACTGTTAGTCCTCTATTGCTGCATTTCCTCTCTTGCCATGGCCAAATAAACCAGTGAATTGCTCACTCCCAGGCTGTGAGGTAAGGGTTCAGTCCRTTAATGTGTGAAGGGTACAGGTAGATTTCACACGTGATGAAAATGAGGGTGATGTGCCACTTGCTCCCGCTCGTTTATTCACAAGAATAACAGACAGCAGAGCAGCAGCACACTGCAGTGAGCAGGAAAACTTCATTCCTTCACACACACACACCATTCTAAGGCAGCCCAGCAGCTGGGCTCTGCACTCTGCCCCCACTGCAAAGAGGAAAGTAAATTAAAAGCTTGAGTGCTCTGCTTCCCCAAGGCATTCCCTGCAGCTGAGAACAAAATCTCATCTTTCTTGACAGGAGGTAGAATCTTTTTWAAAAAAAAAACCCAAAAAATGGAAAAAGATCTTGTTTTACTCCACTTTCCCCCTCAGTGGACCTTCTTGCCTTGGACACTGAATACAGTTCTGACCCACAGCCCTCCGTGCCCAGCACACCACGGGCTGCTGCTGTGGGAAGAGAGGGAACAGAGGTAAGAAAACATTCCTGCCTCAGTCAGCAGCGCTGGTGCTGTTCTGTAGTGCCTGAGGGAGAGCCTGGGGTGAGACTGAGCTGAGATTTGTCTGTCATTTGTTCTYGGGCCAACGACTCAGCCCCTCCTGAACAGCATCCACCAGTCACGTCCATGCTTGCTGGGAAATGTTATCGAGACTCAGCAGGATGGATCATCTCCTCAGTTTGGGGATTTTTAGGTCAGAGTTGAAACATTTCAGATTTGAAATATTCCAGGTTTGATGACTTCTGAAACTGAAATGCTGCTTTTTATGTGAATACCCATTAAAAYTCCTGTTTCAGCTGATGTCTGGGTAACTTTTTGTGAGTCTACATGAACAATGTTCCCAAAGYGATGTTACCAATTTGCAGAAACTTCATTATCCAGTTTTTCACTTAATCCTTAAGACTGGAACCATTGGCCTCATCCCATCAATCCAGCCTGTCCAGGTCCCTCTGCAGAGCCTTCCTGCCCTCCAGCAGAKCCACATTCCTACCTACCTCGGTGTTGTCTGTGAATATCCCAACCCTGTGTGCAAAACCAGAGAACAACAGGTGGGAATTGGTTCAGGAAAGGTGACCAGCCTGATATTTTTCACCAAGGAATGATGATGGAATAAGAAGATCCTCTGAGTAGGACAGARTTTCCAGTGGAGAGCATTTGAAGAAAAAAATATGTTGTGAAAAACAGCAGGGCCTTTTTGGCTGGTGGTGGGAAGGGAAATGGGGTAGAGCTGCTCAGCACACAGACATCTCACCACAGTACTCAAGAGACAATTTTGTGCCTTCAGAGAGGAGCAAAGGGAATTTCTTGCTTCTTAAATTCTCTGAGCAATAGGACAGAATATACAGAACACTGCTGAGCCTAGGGAAAAACTTGGGTCTCTTGAAATTTAGAGCTGCTTTAGGGCTGCTCTGAGGTGTGCTAAGTTACAGCAGCTGCTGCAGAGCCACTCTATCAGCAAAGAACACCCAAGTGCCTGGTATTCCTTATCCACTGGTACCTGTTCTGCACTTCATTCCTCCCTTTCTATTCCTCATCCTCTCTTCTCTCCTCTTCTCTTTGCTGTCCTGGGGATTGTGCAGAGGTCTTGCAGGAGCCACTACAGAGGCAAAGGATGCCCCAGGGCCCTGATGTGCTGGGAATTTCAGATTAGAMTTTTGGAATAGGATGCAGCTCCCTTGCCACAATGAGCTCTCTCTCATCCTAACCACTCAAAGAATGCAGTGATTCCTCTCAGGCAAAGGATCTATTGCAATTCTGTTCTCTGAATATGGATTTAGGAAAAATCCCATGTTCCTGTCATGGCCAGACCTCAGCATGTTTGCTGAATGTTTCCTCTGCAGTAAAACACTTATTTGCACATTCCTTGGGTCTGGAACAAACACTGAGAGATGAAAGAGCTTCAGCAGAACAACACAGTTCTTGCTGCCACCTACAGAAAGCAAGATGAGACTAACAATGAGACTGGAAGCACTGAGACAGAAAATAACTCAGGGCTAAGGACAGAAACCTTCAGAACACTGGCAATATCAGAGGCCAGCTTGGATAAAACATTGAGAAATAAGTGATTGGCTCGAGATTAAAAAAAACCAACACTCACAGCAGCCCAGAGCTAAAGAGTTATGAAAATTCATAGGATGGAACTGGCCACACTGTAAGATGTTGTCTTTGTAAAGAGCAGCTATATCATACAGGAAAGGAATTTTCAGTAATGAAACCATCATGGCTGCTTCAAAGGATGTTAAAAGTTATTTTAAATCATGTAGAAATGTTTGTTCATTTAAGCACAGCTTGGTTTCCTAAATTCAGATGGATTTGCAAGACACCAGATACACATTTTGTATTCGATGCAGCACAACAGTGTGAAGGATCTTTGAGAAAAATGGGAGATTAGCAACAGATTTTCAATGGAGAAAAAATAGACACTACAAAAACATCCATAAAATCAAATAAACAGCAGAAGATTTTGAAATACAGAGCACATACACTTATGTGTTTACAGGAGGTACAGCTTGAAGGAAAACACTGAAGAGGCGTGAGGAGTCAAAAAAACAAGCAAGTGAAGATGAAATATGATGGCTTTCTGATTTTTATAAATATCTGCAATGCATCAGTACAGACAGTGCTGGACAAAGAATCCAACAGGAATTTTTACAACTTGCTCTGAAACCTGCGAAAATTTAAAGCTACATTAATGGACTTGGACTGATCAAAACCAAACAGAAATTGGAATAAAGCAATATCAACAGAATTTTTCAAAAGAAACAGTGAAGTAAATTTGAAGTTATTTTTAGTGGGTCATAAGAACAGCTCAACAGGACAGGGACACATGCTGGAGGAAACACATGTTGGGTTTGACACATGTCAAAGACAAAAGGTGGATTTTTTTCTCTAGGTGTTCACCTCTGAGCTTTGCAGAGCAGCCATCATTCATCTCACAAACAGTTTAGACCCTATAGTTTTTTCTAGAGTTGACAGAAACATTTCCAGTCAGTGATTTTCTCACCAAAATATCTTTTCTTCTACTGCAGCATGAGTGTTATACATATACTGGGCCCACCACGGGGTTTTCGCTCAGGAGGATTTTTCTGATCCAAGATAGAATTTCTCATCAGAACAAGTTGCAAAGAAAAGTAGTTCCATTGCAGATTTTAGAGAAGAAACACCTTGCTGAGTGTTTCGGATAAACAACAYTTTGAATGAAAAATGGGGGATATTGATTATAATTACCAGTGAATAAGAAAAGTCCTACTCTCCCTCATTATCTACTCATAAGAAATAGTCTGTAACCAGCTTTTACTGGAACCTCAAAAGATGGTTTAACAAATCTGTTGCTTCAGACTTTTTTTTCCTGCAGGRAACAACCACATTCCAGTATTGACTGAAACACGAGCCTATCACCCACAAAATACATTTAGATCAGAAAGGTGTAATTCTTCTGATCTTTAATAGGTTTTATCAGCATTTTATACCTTAAAAGAACTGATTTTCTTTGTATTGCATTTTTAATAAATACATTTTATGGCAATACYTAGTTAATGCACCACCTGAAAGCCCCACAGATCACAAAGATAAGCACACTTGAAGCAATCATCTGCCTCCTCTCACAGAGCAGAGCCACCTTTCATCATTTTAATTCCTCAGAATTTCAAAGAACCTCCACGAGGAAATGTCCTTCAAAAGAAGCTTTAGAACTCCCCCTTGCACCAGAATTATTTTCCAGGCTGAGCCCCAGCTGATGTCACACACCACCTGCACCTGGGTGCTTAAAACATGCCATGCCCAGGAGGAAAAGTGTTTAAATCAATTCATTCATTTCCACCCTTTGAAAGGAGGAAACAATAGTGAAACCATAAGCAAATGGCCAAAACATAAGCAGAATTATTTTTATTCCTCCAGTTATCCCAGACTTGCAGTGTTTTTATTTTGTTCCAAATAATGTCTCTGCAAACCACTGTAATACCAATTATCAGGCACGTTCTTACTGAACTGGCTCAGGAATCAGTTRTCAATTTTCTGGCACCCTGAACCATCACTGAAAGAGCAATGGAGGCAAGATATGGAAACAACAACATAAATCCATCAAATCATTGTCAGGGTACCACAGAGCTGTGCTGAGTGGCATGAACAAAGCCAGAGTCATCCCCTAGGAACAAACAGAAAAAAGGTTTTTCTGAGGCACAAAAGCTTCAAATTTCCATTTTCCAATAGAAATAAGGGCAAATCTGCTTTAAAAGAGAAGAGTTTTTGTCTGTTTTCTTCTCCAATACAAGCCCAGTCTTGTCCTTGCTTTGATCTGCTCATCATAACAAAGAACGAGCACCACTAAACTGCATTGTAAAAATAACTGAAATAACAGCTAGAAGGATGAATTATGTGTAATGCCAAGATAGCTGATTATTCAGAGAAAAGCAGGCTACAGAATTCACACATTCTAAGTGCTCCATTAATTCAGTGCATCTGACCTGGTGATCTCTTGTTAACTGGTTAAAAGGACACAAAAAAGTGAAATCCCTTTTCCTGAGGAAGCCAATCAAACTTAACTGATCAAGCAGCCATAACCAGCCCTGGCAAATGTGATGTAGCACAAAGACCCTTTTGTGTTTGGAAAGGTAATGTGGCATAACTCAATTTGGCTGAAACCAGTCATTCCAATTTAAGTTAAGGAASCAGGCTCAAAAAACCCCAAAACATCTCAGTAACATTGTCCTGCACTTTGTTTGGCAGGTGCTGCTTAGCTTTGATAATCATTTTTAATCTAGAAAATCCCCAAATCTCTTTTGGACCTGTTGACCTCAGTGTGTCTGTTCTCTTCTCCTTTTTGGTATCCTTTGGATCCTGTTTACAGCAACAATCATTACATTATTGCCCTCTACRTATAAAACTGACCCCAGCTGGGGTCAATGCAAACAGAGTGAAGGAAACACAATTTCAAATACATAAATCTACTGCCCACTAAATTTCTGTGTTATTATTATTACCCTATTATCTCCTATAATTTCCTCATTATTTCTGCTACCCCTTCCCCTTCAAAATCAGGAAATATTAGGTGCAGTGTTTTTCCCATTTCTCTTCCTAACATTGAAAGTCATGGGGGTTTTTTGATACTGTAGTAAATCTAAAGCCAAATTTATRTCCTCTTTAGGGCAAACATGACAGCTTGCTGTTCACAGAACCAAGTAAAAGTTAGTACCCATCAATCAGTTTTCTGAAGGCTGAAAGTCTTTTTATCAAAATTATACAGCTGCAGTTYCTAAGAAATAAAACAATCCATAATATCATGGCACTAATTAAAGCACTTGAAAATGAGGGCAGAGACAAAAAAAAAGAGTTTCTTTGGCCCTAAGGTTGTCCATATAAACATACAAAAACTATGGGAGTCAAACTCCTTGAGCATCAGATTTTATTCCTTTTTTCCTGTGAAAAGTCTGGTTGGGGACAATCATAATAAATGAACCTAGAGATAAACTAGCCCAAAGCAATGAGCACAATTCTTGCAAACATAAATTTTAGAAAGTGTTTTCTCCTGTTTTAAGAGATGAAAAAGATCACAGAGTCATGTATTAGTCATAAGAATAAGGTTCCCAACCCTWAATGAACTATTTATGGAATAAAAGTACAAAACAATAAAATACTTTTTCCATTTTTTAACGCCATTAATAGTTGAAATTTGTATTTTACACAATAATCCCAGTAAAGCCCATCCACTAGAGAGATAACAGTTCAACTAAAAAAATAAACCAAGATTTAAAAAAAGTTGATAAAGGTGGGTTTGTCTCAGTGAACCTGGGATTTCACACTGAGAGACCACATCTCATGTCAAGGGCTTAGCTTAGTCATAAAGAATGTGTCAGTTAGTTCTATTTGGAAAACATTTTTTAAAGAAAATTATATTTATCTGATCCCTCTCAGTTGACTGAAAATCTATGAATAGAGACATTTATTTTGCTGAATACAGGAGGTTTAGAAAACATGAGAGTTCTCTTGTTTGTGATTCCAACCACAGTTTTCATCCAAAAATTCCTTAAAAATTAAATTCCATCTGTAGATTTTCTCCCAAGGCCGTGACACAAATTGACTTTTTCATTATTCCCCTAGTCGCTCTCCGGTTTTATTTTTGCTTCCCTGGTTTTTCTCCTCTAACCACTGACACCTCTTCCACAGAGTGATGGAAGTGAGGGGTGGGAAGGGAAGAAGAGATTGCAAAACTCTTAAATTCCAATCCCAGCATTTACATGATGACAATCCCTTGGCCTTTTTCATCTGTCTCTAAGACCCATTTAATTGTTCA
The DNA here is from genome assembly GCA_003546035.1 of Mixornis gularis. Classification (NCBI taxonomy): domain Eukaryota; kingdom Metazoa; phylum Chordata; class Aves; order Passeriformes; family Timaliidae; genus Mixornis; species Mixornis gularis. The sequence continues at coordinate 919,179 of QVAJ01000010.1, forward strand.
TTACTTTCAAGTAAGTGACAGACATCCAGTATGTGCACCACCTTTAAGGAGATTTGTGGTCGCCAGTAGATCAAAAAAATATACATGCTGGAGGCCACCTAATACTGGTTTAATATATTAAAAAAAAGATTTATGTGGCATTTAGGATATCCCTGTGAAATACAGTAAGAGTGATGAGGCTTTGCCTAGATAACACCAGATTATGACAATAACAAGCCAGCAGGATGTAATGAGAACAAGTTAGCAGGAATAAGTAACTGCAACACTCACTGAGCAGCAACGTGAAATTTGTCACRGTGGTGATTATTTATATTGCAGCAYCAARGTAGCASAACTAAGATTAAAGTCCTGTTGCAGAATTCAGTTTTAATAAGAGCTTTAACCTTTAGCTTGTTGGAAAAAAATATCGTTAGAATGGCAAAAAGTCAGARCATAGAATAAGGACTTTGAGTGGTATTTGAAACAATATTTTTTATGGTGGTTGGATGAGAAATTTATTGAGACATCAAGCATTAAATCTCCTAAAATATTTTCAGGTTTTTCACTGTGTTCATTAAGATGTACAAGGAAATCAAGGCCATTTTAACCATCAAATCCAGAGCAGTCAAGATCAGCAAAGTTTGGCTCCRTGGAAGTTTCCTCCTGCAGCAGTAGTTATACATCACTGCATTTTCTCTCTTGMATTTCAGTCACATATTCAGTGTCACAAACCATCATTTTAATTTCAGAGATCTCGGCTGTGTTAAGACAAACTGATTTCACAAACSTGTGGAATATTGTGGCAGCCCTGTCAGTGAAATTGCTACCTGGGAACAGAAGGATGATGTTAAAGGTGAATAACAAAGAGCAAATGTTGGAGTCACGTTTCAAATATAGTCACCTGCTAAAGAGGGAAATGAAAGCACTGCTGGTCCCACTACAGGCAATACAAACAGGAAGGTGTGCACAGATCTTTCCTTTTTAGCTTTTATTTCTACACYTTTAGGCATAGAAACATTCAAATTTTTTATTATTATTATTATACAGTAACATCACACTCTAATATTAACATCATTAAACAGACCTTTGATAGTTAATTGTAATTTGGGCCATAAAATGAGCAGTTTCCACAGTCTAAAATCAAATAGCACTTGGAAAAGGTAATATTGCAGTGATATGGGTGGAAACTATAGGGAAACGGTGGAAATGGTGGAAATTTTGAAATGTTGCAGGGTCCCAGTTTCAGCCCACGTGGGATTGAGAGCTGTTCTGTTTTTTGCACGACCTTTCCCTCAATGTCCTTCATGATTAACAAAAGGGCCTCTGCAGCTGGTGTCTCTCAGCAGAGAAAAGAGACTCAAATCTCTTTGAATAAAGAGAAGAATAGCTTGTCTCCATTAAATATAGTCCCGAAACTGGAGTAGGTGTTAAGGAGGAGAACACTGTGACATTGTGACATTCAATAGCATGACATTGAATGGAGGCAGCATGATGAGACACAGCCCACAGACACTGGTCACTGCCACTCTCAGAAATGACAGTGGGAAAAGATTTCCAAGATGTATTTTCATCTCTCACACTCAATAGAGAACAGTGATCTTGACTCCCACATACCTGACACAGTGCTGGGTGATGATTTGAAGAGAAGAGAATGAAATAATATTATCTCGCTTTGAGAAAATAGAATTACTTTTGAAAATGTCATGGTTTGCAGAAACCATACATTGATTTCTTTATTACCGTGAAGCCGTGCCTCCACATTTTGTAAATCAAATTAAAAGCACTACAGTGGTAATTGCTTTTCACCACTCCTAATAATTTTAGACCCTGGGTCAAATAAAATAATTTTTCAACAAACTTTTCATAAGACCTTATTATGCTTTGCTATAGCTTTTGCTTCTGCAGTGCTTTACATCTTTTTCTCAAAATAAGAGAAAAGGGAGTTATCATAAAACAAATGTGGATTTTATGGTCAAAATGCTGGGGAGAGCCCAGGGAATTACACTGACTTTGGAAAAGGCAAGATGAAAACAATCCCTCTGTGGGTCAAGCAGGGTTCTTGCCCTTTCCTTTCTCTGTAACAAGAGCTCATTAACTGCTTGTTTTTAATCAGTCCTGCAGTACCTGCTGCTCTGTTTCTCATCACATCACCAGGGCTTGGGGGATGCAGCAGATCTGGGTCCCTGGAGCATGAATTGAGAGCTTGGGACTTCCAGGGACTGTGATGTTGACATAATTTTCCCAGTTTCAATTTGTTTTTGATCTAATGCAGTTGTTTCAAGGTCTGTTTAGAAAACTGAAAGTGTGGAAATAGGTTCAATCAGGTTTTTAGGGACGTTTCCAGTGACATAATGAGCTGTTCTGAGCTGCCTGCTCTGGCTGGCCCTGTGAGTGATCTGTGAACATCAGATTTTTATCATTCTCCTGAAGCCCATTTGTAAATCCTCTTTTTTTCCTTAGTCGTGGCTCTATTTGCCAGTAACTCACTCCCCCACCCTTAATGGAACAAGGTGACTTTTTGGGATATTAGAAAGAGATTGGTTTAAAACTTTAGAAATAAAGCACAGGAGCTGGGTATCCATTCTCCCCTTTAGAGCGTGCTTGAAAAACCAGGGCCCAGTGAAGGCAACAGCATCATTTTCTTTTGCTTTGACAGATTATGGGTGGGGAACGTTAATCACTGGTTAATCTTGGCAGATATGACACAAACTTTCCACATCACAAACTTAAAATCTTAGTGCAGTGCATACATCAAAGCATTTACAAATCTACACCAGCAGACAAAAGAAAAAAAAAAAAAAGGCAAAAAAACTCAAACCACAAACCAAATTTATTTCCAACTTCATACAAGTAAAAGGTCTTGCATTCTCATTTGGTTTGAATATAGCTCGTAATAACAATAAATATTTCATGCCAGGGGCAATAGTCTTACACAGCACTTGCTGCAGTCTCTCTGATTTCTTTCCTCTTGACCCATGTTCATAATTGCAAGGCAGATACTTCAGGGACTACCCATGTCTGCAGGCTATAAAATGATGTCAGGTTTACAGCAAACATCCATCTTCCTTAAAAATGCTCTCACTATTCTTCAGCAATATTCCCAATTATTAACTTAGGGCAAAGCTTTACAGCATGTTGGTTGCACTGTGGAACAGAGCTGTAAAATTATTTTCCTGAGAGGATTCATTCCCATTAGTGATGTATTTACTGTTGCCACCACATGCAATCAAATCACCATTTATTTAAACTTCCCTTGCAAATCAAGTGTTTGTATTCAGCATCCCTCAAGCTGTTGYTGCTGTGTCACTGTGAAAATAACAAAATGAAAGGATTCTCCTGGGATTCTCACTCCTGGAGTGGGTCCAGTGGTGGGYTATACAAAGATGGTGAGCCTAGAAATTCTCTGTTGTTTGGATAGGGATATAGAGAATGATTCACAGATTTACGCCCGTGCAGACACATCCACCTCTTGGCAGCTCCATCCAACTTTGTCCTGCTTCAGGATCTGCCCATCTAAAATAATTAACAATTCTTTACCCGATTAAAACCAAAGAGTTACTTTGCAGCCAGTCTATTTTAAAAAGAACCAACTTGCAGGAAACTGTGCAGATTTTGAAATTCCATCTAAACAAGAAGGTTAAAAGCAGCAGAAATTTTAAAAAATCCCCATTTTGTCTCATACAGTTTTTCAACATTGCTTTCCAAGATTTTACAACCAGCCAGTATTACTTTATTTCTATCCTATTACAAATGGCATTCAAATTTAAACATCTGCAAGGTGTTAAGCATCCTCAGCAAAATTCTGAGTAAGCTCAACTCCCACCAGCTACAGATGGAGAGGAGGGGGCTGAGAAGTACATTGCAGGAGTCATTCTTGAGTACATTTAAATTTCATTCCATTTTGAGAGGTGTTGTGCTTTGGGGCCACCAAATGACTCTCCACATTTAGAAGGCTGACTCTTAGCACAGCTCAAAGCTACACTGCAGCCTCTCCTGAAGGTCTGAATTTCTCAGTACTTTCACACTGTCAYTGGTTGAGAAGGTCCAAAGTATAAAATCCACCATAAAAATCCATAAAAACAGGAGACCATATCACAAAGYCTTTTTTGTTTTTTGGTTTTTTCCTCTAGGTTTGACTTGAAAGCAAAACAGCTCCCAGCTTTTGGAATCTGAGGGCAGCTTGTGCCAGTTGGGTGGATTCTAYGTGGGCGAGGTGGATAATTCAGATTTATGCAGCACATTGGATGTTTCTCACCACAGCTMATTGCTTGTGCTTTCCATTGGCTGAATAACGATTAAATTAGGATTAGATTTGGGGTTTAGGCCAAATGAATTATCAAAGTGCAGACACTTGTTGAACATATCCTTGAAAATTCGTGAGAGATATGTCTCTCTGTATAGCTTAGTAGTACTAAATTACAGGAAGAATTACTATACAACCTGAAAAACAAAATAAAAAATTCACCTTTTCCATTAACTCTGTCTAAACAAACAGGGCCATGCCAGCCCAGTCTAAGACTAGAGCAATGCCAATATCAGCACCGTGAACAACTTCTTTAGGAAAACACATTTATACTTGATGAAACTGAATAGACTGACAACTTTGTGAGCCACTGCAAACTGTAAATTATAACTATAATATTCTCTGTAGATTTTGGTAATTTATGAAGCTAAAATATCACAGCAGAAGCTTTAARATGCACTCTACAGTACCGAGCACATCCCAGTCCTGATCCCTGCCTGGGGGAGAGGGTTGGGCTCATTAAGAAGATAATAGAACATGAGAATCTATCTTGTAAGGTTTGTAAACAACTCCACGAGTTATCCTCAAGTTAGAAGATTTCTAGAGATCAAAGGAGCTCGAGATATCAAAGCCTCTGACACACAAGGGAGGTTTAGAATATAATCGACATTCTGAGCATCAGCACAAAGGCTCAGGAGCCAAAATGCACCTTGCCAGCCCTCAAAATGTTTGGGATAAATTTGCTCTCAGCAATTATTGAGCAGAAGCGATTTGGGGTCAGTTTGGGTTTGTTTGGGGTTTTTCCCMAAGAGTTTGGGTTTTTTTCCAAAGAGTCATATTTTCCGAAGAGTTTTATTTTCTCACTAAAATGAGAGCAGCATGGTGCCAGAAAAAGGTGTATATAAAAAACACTCTTTCATTAACAACTTGATTAGAATACCAGTAAATGCACAATTAACCACTTTTAAATTTAAAATTGTTATGTGCCACTTTTTGAGGTTGTAGTTGMACCTCAGAATCCAAAGCAGCTTAAATAAGCATTGCCCATACATCATTAAGTAAAACAAAAAGAATCCCCTGATTATAAATCTCAAGATATAGATAAAATATGCTTTATATGAGGATAGACTAGTCAGATAATATAGTATAATTAAGTCAGGTTATCTCAGCAGGACATCTGAAGGCTTTAGCATGGTTTGAGGGTATGGATCTGTTCTCTATAAAGGCAATAAAAACCTGCATTTGGGAGAGGTCTTYGGAGAACCCAACTGGGTTTTGTGCTATTGCTGTACTTCATGTTGTTATTTTTTAGCAGAACACTGCTAAAATATTTCATTAATATATCTCTATATATAAAATATACTAAACAACAAAACCCAAAAAATCCCCATCTAAGAGCCGACTCCAAATTCTTCCTGAGGYTGTAGCTGCACTGCAGGCTCTATCCATCAGCAGTAACTCCAAAACAAGGACTTTGATATCTTGAAAACCCAAAGCCCATAAAAACAGGAGGCATCAACCATCCTGAAAAGCCATGCTTCAAGGCAATACTTGGGAAAAAATAACTCAGCAAACACCATAAAGTGTTTTAATAATGTTATTTATCTGTTAGAATGATGGTAAARCCTTCAAACTGCACAGGAGATCATAGCCAGTGTTTTCTAGCTTTTCTAGCAAACCCRCAGTGTGCCTTTGCTCCAAAGGGCTGAAAATCACATGTAGAGACAGCAGAAAGAAGGAAATAAAGGGAATTAAAGTTTTCACTTTAATGGTGCAGAATTGAGGCACTGGGAGTTCAGTGCACTGCCTGGGTATCACACAGATCTCTGGGCACTGATTCCCAGAGCTCCAGCTAAGCTCCCTTTTCTTTAAACACATCCTTTGCAGGAGCTCCAGGACTGTTCCAGCCCAGACTCCCTCAATAAGCAGCAAAGAATAGACACAGATAAAGATGTGAGTAGTTTACACCAGGTATTTCAATAACCTGGTTTGAAATACTCCAGTCAGGCTCCAAGAGTCCCAGAGAATTAAAAGACAATTTCACAACACTAAATAATGCTAAATAYCACACAATTACTTTATATATATATATAAAATACAATTTCCTTTGCATGTGCAGGGTAGAAAAACAAATAATGGGCAGTTGTAGCACGTGGCTTATTAAATCTTGGGCTGAGTTTTAATTATTTTTTCAAAAAGAAATGCCAGTTGCAACGCTACTTGTTAATTTAGCCACTGAAGTGATGCATTAAGAGCAGCATCTCTGGGCAGAATGACAGTAATTACCCACATTGCAATAAAAGCTCAGCACAGCACATCAAGGAAATCTTAAGTATGGTGAAACAAAGTCACTCTGCAAAGATTTTTGCAGGCTTAATTCTTTTGGATGTTCTTTCCTTGAGCAACTGATGATTATTCTGCACAGAGATAATTACAAAAATCACACTGTGAGAAGAGCAGTGTCAGTTTGTGGCAAATTCTGTGGAAAAGCTTTCCATTTATTAAAAAAAAAAGAAGTTTCACAGTTTTTCTGAAGCATTCACCTTCTGTTGAATGTACATTCATAATCATTAAACTCCTCAGTGTCCACTTTCTTCTCAGTTTAAAACAAATGAACTAATATTTTATACCTCATTTATCTGCAAACTTATAAAATATTTATATATCTATCAACACATCCTATCTACCTGCCAAAATAAAGGTTAGACTATATTTCAATTATTTTGTTGTTGTTGTTGTTGTTCAGCTGATGCATTTCTCATAGTCCACTAATTGAAACGGTTTAGATTTTTCTGAACCACTCTTTGGTTTAGAGAAGAATTTTATTTGGTTTTTATATTTTTTAGTTTTATTTGCTCAGATTTRGGATTCTTTTCCCTCACATCTACCATTCTGAGGATTTCATTACTCAGTGGCTTCGATGACGGCTTTTGTATCTATACAAAAATATTTGAGCACACTAAAAATACAAAAATCTTACAAAAACCTTACAAAACCAATCATGTTTGAAGGTGTGTGATTCCTGCCCCAGGTTGTGATGACAAGTAAACCACTCCTTTAGTGGAAAGAAGCTTCTCTCCCACCCACAGTGTGTTACATCACTGAACCTTCCAAACTCCTCAGCTTTGCTGCCAGCCCYAGATCCTCTCCATCCTCACTTTGGAACCAGCCCAGCTCCCCCGGGCTCCATCCAAGTCACAAAAAATCAGCACCTGATCTCCTCCTCCCCGGACTTTTAGCTTCTAATGACTTGCTGCTCATTGCGTTTAAGTCAGATTTTCTAGTAACAGAGAGCTTTTCTCAGTTTGAGAATCCCCAAGCATTTGGGAGGTGTAAAAAGGCTTAAAAGCAAAATTAAAAGGCAAAGCAATGAATTATGAGCTCTGCCCCAGCCTCAAAGGATGAGGCAACACACTCTAGAGCCCTAGGACACAAATTTATATCATAATCCCTGGATACCCCCAAAATTAACAGTTTCTGCAAGAACCTCTCCAGATCAAGAAGGATTTTCAGAACCTTGAGCACCATGTGTGTTCTACCCTCACACACAGCTGAAGGAAGGATAGATTTGAAAAGAAGTTTCAGCTAGAGCAGAKCTCAGGCAAAAACCCCCAGGATTAAAGGAGTTTGGTTCCTGCCACCTCTTGTTGACTCAAGTCTCCAACTAATAAAGGGAGGCCCAGCTTGGTAATAAAWGCAGGAGCTATTTGCCTATAATATGCAGGTATCTGACAGGATTCATTTCAGTCCCTTTTTTTAATAGCAGGCACTTATCAACAGTCCAATTATCTTAATGCCAAGCCATAAAAATTAAGCAAAAAATCAGAAGAGACAGAAATAACATGGCAACGATGATTAGAAAAGCACTTCATTTGCAGGAGGTGCTTTGACACCCACAAAAAAGAGCAGTGACATCAGAAGCAGCAAGAACCTCATTAGTCACCGAGGAGAAGTTTTGCACAAAAAGCCAAAGCCATCACAAAAACAACAGAACCTCCCGGTGGAATTGAGTTTGGCCCCGGGTTGTTCATCATTCAAGTTGTTTTTCTGTGCCATATGGTCAAAAATGAGAAGCTTCTAAAGTGACTAATTATTGAGAGAAGTGGAGAGGGCTGTCTGGCCTTATACAGAGAGAATCCTCCAGGTTCCCTCTCCAGACACCTCCCTTCCACAAAGGGGTTTCAGTAACAAAATCAATCCTTTGTTTATTTGTAGCAAAGCCTTTTCCTTATAATTTTGCTCACAGAGTCAGGCACTTAAAACCCACCCTTTTTTGTCCACTCTTGGAAGTAGCAAGGAAAAGGAAGAGATAATTATTGTGGTTCCTTCATTTTAACCACTGGAAAGGCTTAGGTGCTGCTAAGCAGTGTAATGTGCAGCAAGAGCTTTACAGAGCTTTGAAAGAGGCTGAAAAGGGATTTAAAAGACCCGTTAATTGCTTATAGAGTTGTGAAGATCAGCTGAGACTGAATTTAGTTGTTAGGACTGCAGGGATGCAAAGGGAACTGGAAATTGCAGCTATTGAGATTGTCCATGGTCCATAAAACGTTCATCACCACTGGGGTGGCCTAGGAAAGTGGGTTTGAACTTGTGTGAAATATGGAGTTGTTTGTATGGGCAGCATGCAACCACAGACTTGCACATTCTTCAGAAAAACAGCAGTCAAAGCAAAGAAAGAAGTGCAGAAATGTCCTGTTACTAAACCAGCCACAGAAAAGCACCACAAATCTTTATTTTTCAGGCAACATTCTCACGTTAGTGCTATGCCCCTGGTTCTACCCTGGATCACTCCTGTTCATGGGTAAGGACAGGGAAACTCCATTTCCTTGGGATTCCTCCCTCGAGCCAAGATGAGCTTTTGTTCCTCAGGACAAGATCACTTCACCACAACTCCCATGCAGAAGTTCCCAAGCACTTGGAAATCAATATTTTACAAAATAAAAGAGCTACAGTGCCTCAGTATCAGCCCCAGAAGGTCGAAGCCTCCCTGCCTACATCTCACACTCACCCTTCTACAAATGTTTTCCACGGGGAAACCAGCTGAGAGCCCTCGTTCTGCTTTCCTCCATCAGCCCAAGGAGGCAAAGGTCACCYCTCTTCCATATAAATTATCACTTTTATGGCAACCTTGTGCTCAAGCTGCTTCAAAGAGTGGAGAGCAGCTCAGCACAGCGTGCAGCCAGACCCTCTCCTTGAGAGCAGAGGCAGAGCCAGCTCCTCTCCTGCAGGGCTCCTTGGCAGCTGGGGGTTTTTGTTCCTTGCTGCAGGCACAGACCAAGAGATGAGACTGAGTCACCTCTGCCTGCTGTGGTGCTCTGCTGTTCAAAACAAACCTGGCAGAGTTCAGACAGCTCCAAGGTCAGGAGTTCTGGCTTTAAAAGGGCTGAGTTTTGAAATACTTGCTGAGGCTGAATTCAGAGTTTGGGGTTTGTCCACTCTAGGTGTCACGGAATGCAGCGTCACAAGTGTGTTCATGCCAGAAACCCCACACTCACAGATTTGACAGTTCACATATTTGAAAATTCACATCAACAGAATCTATATGGTTAAAATTTCCAACCTGTTTATCTGCATTCAGCTTCAGTGATCAAGGTGACTACAGCACCTAACAGTCTGAATACARTAGCTCATAATCTGAATTTCAGCTACATTCCAGAAAAAAGTCACAAGCCCGGGTTTTATATCGGCCTACAATGACAGAGAAAAGATAAAACAGGTACACCAACTGTTGAATGCATTCTTTAAAAAATCACAAGGGAATGAGCACATAGCCTGCATGATTGACTCAAGAATTTCCAACAGCCTTTCTGGGTTTTCCACCAAAATAAACCAAATGCTCTAATTTACTCATCTTTATTATGTGACAAAAGTTGTAACAGATTTAAAATACAATACAATTCTGGTAGCCAAATTTTTTTTTTTCAGAATGGATACTTGTGTTCAGTTGAAAGTATTATATTTAAGTCAAATRTTCCCTTATGAGCAGCAGATTGGGGATATATGACAACAGATACACAATTATCTACATTACCTTGTTTTCCTGTCAACACCATGCACACAGCAGAATTACAATTCCARAATCACACGGAATGAAGTAAATATTTGCTATTAATACCGTTGCCCTCAAAGTATATGGAATTTCTTTTTATGATTCTTATATAATCAATTCAGTCCAATATGGTGGAAGTGTAAAAATGCCAAATCCAGTGCATAAACARTATTGTGCCCTCGAATTAGTCAGTAGCTGCAACACATGGTTATGTTTTGGAACATAACGGAGCTGAACCCACACGTTTCTCTTTTTAGCATGTGTGATTCAATCAAATATGYTCAAAGCTCGATTTCTGGTTGTGTTCTCTACTGACAGCTACAAAAACTAATGGCTCTGCTGCAGGGTGGAACATTTGGGTCACTTACACCTGCAGAAATCAAGAATAATTTTGCCATGGTGTCTAAGTGCCTTCTCGTTGAAATCTCAGCTGGCAATTTCTGTGAGGAAAAAAACAAATCCAAAGCAGGACTTGATGGCTGGGAGGCACRTGGAATTTGTACCATAGCTTCTTTTAATAATGACATTCATTAACCATTCTAACAAATTACCAAATTATATGACACAGGGACCTGTAATCTTCTATTAGGTTCATGTGGCTTTTCTGTTTTCAAAGATCCCTTTGGTCTGGCCAGAACACCACCACCACCTTTTTGTTGCCAAATTTTCCAAGCACAACATGCAACCATTATATTTTTATATTTCTCCTTCTTTATAGGGAGAATCAACTAGCTTGTTCCAACTTTTTTTTTTTTTTTTTTYTGAAAAATATGGTTTGGAAAGATTTCCCATCTTTTACATTATGTCACTGAGTTTTAAGGAAAAATTATTATCTTATTCAAATTCCCTGTACTGTGTTGTGTTTAACAACATGGTCGTGACAACGAAAATTAGTAAAATAGCAAAATCACAGCTCAGAATTTCTAGGGATGACTTAGAAACACTGTTAACATCAGAGAGGTTATTCTGCTCGTGTGTCTCAAGAAAAACCACAAGCATGCAGATCAATGAGGATTTAACAGTGATAATTTAAAATGCCAGAGCAGTCTAAATCAGTCTCTTTGTTAATAAGCAACTTCTCTGAGCACCATAAAGGAGTCAGCTCCCAGTGCCAGCTCCAGCTTCACAGACCGAGCAGGATTTTATAACATTGCTCTGCCAAATTATCAGGGCTTGACCAACATGCAGAGATGCAGGCACAGAACATCACTGGGATCAGAGGCTTGGAAGCAAAATACCTGCTCTGTGCAGTTGTCACTTTTATACCTCTGGACGAAAGATCTTGCAGCAAAGTTCTCCTGATGCAAAGCTAAAAGCCCTCGACATTTTTGTCACATCTAGAGGCACACAGGGAAAAGGCTGCAGGAATTCCCAGTTGTCCCAATCTAATTAACTTCTTGTCCTCCAGGCAAAAACAAATCCAGGCAGTTGGTTTCTGGGTGAGCACTGGAACATTTTTCCAGACCTCATATAAAGTGAGGTGATGTTTTTCCACAATGCTGGGTCAGGTTCTATTGAAAGGTCTCTCTAGGTGGGTAACATTTTACAAAACCTTTTCATTCCTTTGAATTTTGTACCAGGAGCCAAACAAGGCATTAGCCAATAATTTATTACCAGTGCACTGTCAATAGATATATCTTCAGACATTCAACACATCAATAATAGATATGTCTATAAAACATATTTCTACACATCTATACATATTTAAAACTATACCAGTCCTTATGGGATTCAAATGCACAATACAACTTTACTGAAGCATGTGGTTTTTTGGCTGGGATTTATTAACTGTTGAAGCAGCAAGGAAAAAGTAAATTTAATTTAGGAACAGAGCATTAAAAATGTGCTCATCTTAACAGGTAATATTGARCTCATAGCATCATTTTGGTTGGGAAAGACCCTTAAGATCATAGAGCTCAAGACTTTAAATATAAGCTATTAARACTGGAGCTGTAGTTTTCCCAAGCTGCCAATTCAAAACTTTCTGATCAGATTCTTCTAGATAYTCTATGAGTGCAGGTTGTGATGTGTAATATCAAATTTAAATTTTTTCAAAAATTAAATAAAATAAAAGATTTTATTTTAATAAAATAAATTGAATTTTAACAGAATAAAATTTGATTATATTTTGTGGTCTGTGGGATTTCTTATTCAGCAGAGTGGCACTGCAATATCCYAAAATCACATATAAGTGTAAGGTAGGAAAATAGAGGAGCTGCAACCTGCAGTTCAATCACAACCCCAACAAGAACCCCAGTGCACAGCACATCTGTAAGGAACAAAACAGCAATTCTACAAAATGGGTGTTATTCAGGCATGACTGTAAACATCAGCTTTTATTTGTCTGTGGCAGACCACTATCAATAATTGCTCTATTTTACAGACCTACAGGCCTCCCTAAATCTCTGTTTTTCAGCATCCCTTTCTTTTCTGCTGGGTGCTAGGAGAGCTTTCACAGGGCTGCAGTGCTGCCCTGCAATTGTGACACTTTCTTGTCAGACGTGCAGGTGGCCACCCACTGAAACTAAATTATTATGTGCATTTTCACTCACTTTGGTGCTGCTSTTAGGGAAGAATTGTAGCATTTTCTAATGGACTGGATAATCATCTCCTCTCCTTTCTGCAGTAATGAGAAGCAGTGGAATTTCYAAATGCGCCCAGAGTGATTTCTCAAAGAAAAAAAAATCAAGAGGTATTTAACAACTGCCAAATCTCCCATTTTTATGCAACTTACAACAACCTGACAGAAATCAATATTCTCTGTATGTTGTCTTAATTATTATCCTTTGACATACAGCTGATTAGTAAGAAGCAGAAGGGAAGGTGAACTGAAATCACTGCCTCCTTCCCTAATAAAAAATTATTTGCCAGTGCTTTTTACATAAGAAATTAACCCAGTTCTGTGTTGCAATAGTATTTTCCTTGACCATCTTTGAAGGTCAAATTTCCCTGACTCACAGACACAAGAAAAATTTCCTGGATGACTTCCTCCTTCTAAAGGCACAGCATTAGACAACATTGATTTCTCTTCATCAACTAGGCATGCAGGTAGGACTGTAGAAGATACACAGAAAGTAGATTTAAGAAGGCTTACATCAATTAATTTTAAAGTATTTCAGTTTAAAGAGATAGATA
>QVAJ01000010.1:932861-961374 GCA_003546035.1 Mixornis gularis
CTTGCAGGAAACAATATTGCAATATTTTAGATGAGATGACTTGGAAGTAAAGGGTGAAGTGGAAAAGAGGACCCAGCTTGTCCCCAAGCCAGCTGTGCTTCATCCTCCTTGAGCTGAGCTATTTAGCCCTGTTTTAACTGCAGGAGGTCAGAGAGGCTTCACTGGTTGTCCAAATACTCTGCCAGGGTAAAAGAACTATTAATTGCTGCTGCATCTTCATGCCTTCTACTTTCTGTGCTATCTCCATCACCACACAGCTGCCATGACTGAAAACTGCCTTTCTGCTCCATGAGGACTGCAAGAAAACACAAAAATAATGCAATATGCTCATAAAAAAATAAAGTGAAATCAAAAAATCTATCATGGAAACTTTGTTGGAAGGCTTTGTAAAACAATCTCACTCGGCAATTGTCACCCTCATTGACTTTTCCAGCATCTTAAAAAAAAAAAAGTCAATTAATTTAGTAATTTGTGCCATATTGAAAAGCCTGATTAAAACTTAAAGGGCAATTATTACTTTTCTAGCTCTCAAAGAAATAATGCTAATGCAATTTCATCCAAAATAGRTGTTCAGTGAATGGGACTATGCTACTGAAAACAAAATTGAGGCTCTGCTGCAGTTCTGCTGAAGTAATAAAGATCACTAAGAAAAAAGAGAAAACCCTGAAGGCTAAATGAGATCTAAAAATACCATTTCACCCTTTTTACTAGGAAAGAACAAAAACACTAATCTAGAAACCCATTTATATAGTTAATACCAATTCTYTTGCCCTAGCAAACAAACATGAATTTAAGTGATAAAGCCAGTAAGGTGTAACGTAGGAATTCAAAAGAGATTAAGCACATTACCTCACATGCAGGTAGATAACAAATAGAATATGAGCCATCAAGTCAGAAAATAATGCCATGAAACCTAAAATAAAGCCAGGAGATTCATCTCATTACAGCAGGGCTACTCCTCTCGACTGCAGATTTCTGCTGGGACCCATTCCCCATTTCACACTGGGCCGAAAGTGTAACAAAACCTRCTCACTTTTAAGCCAGGCTTAAATTTACTGCTCTGGGCAAGGGCTGCATTCTCTGCTGAAAACGAGTGGCACGACACAAGCACTGAAGGTCCCAAAATCTCATTATGTCAGATCAATGAAGTGGTTTTTCACCCACACATTCACACTGTGGCTTCCTGTATCCCCATTGATCACGTTCCTTCAGCTGAATAAGGTGCTGTTAATCTTTGGGGGCATTCTGACTTCTTCTGAGGAGTGCATATTCGAAGGAAAAGCGGGAAGACTGAAATGAACGTCAAAATCTTCCGGTTTGGAAGCGCCTTTACAAAATGCACAATTATATCAGGATATAACTGGGAGAAAAGGGAATTTTTCTGTCTCCCAGCAGCATCCCAAGGGCAGTGCTGCAGGGACAGCAAGAAGCTGCTGATAAAGACCAGCTGACAAGGTTCCTTTCAAATCTTGAAAGAAGCCAACCTGTGCCTTTCATCAYGGGAGAAATCACGAGCTAACCTAGAAAATATATATAACATCATAACCAACTCTATGAGCAGCTTCAAACCACTTCTAAAAATAAATAATGTGCATTAAACTTAACAAAGTAGTAGGAAATTCAAGAATTAGAAGGTGGTATGAGGAATTAGGAAATAAGCAAAAATACTCAGTCATACTTCTTAGCTGAAGAAAAAAACTACAATCTGTTTCTAAAAATCTTTAAGGAAATTGCACTCGTATTTATTACAATTAACAGGTTTTGAAAAACAATACCGATCAAATTTTCCAGTGCCAAAAACAGGTCCAGTCAATCCCAAGTTAAATTAAAACACCCTTCTAGTTGAAATTGCCAGATATCATTATTACAATGTTTTAAATTATCACAATTTCATTATCACAATGTTATAAAACCTCTTTCACCCCTTTTTCTATGCTGTCCTGTAAGGTTTTGGTCCAGCCCTCCCTATTTCTCTGTAGCCATGTCCTGTCCATCMTTTTTCTCTGTATCCAGGTCCCACYTCCCTCAATCTCTGCTCTGGTTTAGCACTGAGCTCACTCAACATCTCAAATAAAACGAATGCCAAAACCAAAAGAAACCCWGACTGTAAAAAATAAGGAAAATTAAATATTTCCACTTTTTTTCCTACAGGACAATTCATTAGTGTCACTCCCATGGATTCCTTAGTTGAATAAATTGCTTCTGCCCAATGGAGAAGGAGATGATTACTGCAAAAACCCCAAAGAAATCATGAAATCGGTGKTAGCAACAATCATTAATTTTGAAAGAAGTAATTAAAATATGCCAGTGACATATTTATATTCTCAGCAATATTTCACTGACAAGGGACCCAATTCAGGAATGGGCACAACTTCA
Organism: Mixornis gularis; assembly: GCA_003546035.1. Lineage (NCBI taxonomy): Eukaryota > Metazoa > Chordata > Aves > Passeriformes > Timaliidae > Mixornis > Mixornis gularis. The sequence goes on from QVAJ01000010.1 coordinate 935,238, forward strand.
GCAAAACTCTTCTAAATATTATTTTTTGACATGCTTAAAGGGAGGCTTTATTGAATAAAATTTCAGTACCTTTCTATTTGAAGTGAAATTCACTCCAGGAGTGAAGTTCAGTACCACATTTTTTGTGGTTTTTATTTTGTTTTTGGATGTACTCAGCTTATAAAACATTAAATAATCAGGTCAAATCAATTAATCATTAAAACAAATCAAATAATTAAATTATTATCAATCAAATCAAATCAATCAAATCATTAAATAATCGAGTCAAATCTTCTTGACCTCATCTTCTCCCACATTCAAGATGGAGAACAATCCCTCAATCTAATTACATTTTTTAAGAAGGTGCTTCACAGTAAAAGGTAGCTCTAAAATGATTTAGAAWTTCTTAAGTTGCTAAGTGGTGTCTTTTCACTTTTTATCTGACTGTCATAAATACAGATTTAAAAAGAAAAATCACTGAATGCTGATTTTGCAGGGAAAATAAAGAGCAATGTCACTTGGTGCAGACCTCCTCTCAGGTAAGCACATGCTGCTTCAGTGCCAACCTAATTAAAAACAAGGTTTTTTAGTGGTGTACCCTGACTTGTCCTTTCCATGTGCTCAGCTGAGGATCACCTTTCTTCACCTACTGAACTGGGACACTCTTTGCATTCCAAGAGAAAAAGGAAAACACAATTTTAACATTTAAAACGGGCCCTTAATTAACTCAGCCTGCCTTTATGTTAATGAGTACCCTGCAGCTCAAACATCGCTCAGTCGTGCTGTTCGTCAATTCACCTCAAAATTAATTGCATGAAGTAGTTTCCAGATCTGCTCTTGTAGAGCTTCACTTTGCAAAATAAGTTGACTCATCTGTGGGTGCTGTGCACGTGTTTGGAAGCACAAAGTGGAGCAGCAAATACTGTGCATGAACCACACTACTGCAACTGCTCTTAGGCTCTTGCCAAATCAACCTTACAGACTTTTRTGCTGAATATTCCCTCCAATGAAATAGGTAAGTGAGATGAGGGAAACAATTATCAAATTATTCTTTTTTTCTTCTTTTTTTTCTTTTTTTTTTCTGATAAAGGGCAAATAGAGGGGCAGGCAAGAGTTTTCTACAAATAATAACAACACATGGAGATCAGTTGGTGTAACTCTRTTTACTTTACACAAGTAAAATTATGGTAATTAAACCTGTCAGAAGACTGAACTATCTGCTAGGTCAATTCTAGAATCTCTTGCTTGATAAATAAACTAGACCAATAGCAATCATGTGATGGATTAGCAGTTCCCACTTGCCTTTTCCCAGCACTTGGCAGGCAGTAATTGGCTCTGACATGGTTCATCACCCTCATTGTTACAGCAGCAGCCACCCCGTGTTCCTAAAAGGAGCCAGGAACACCACCGAGCCCTGCAATTAATTGTGGCAATTAATCAGGAAACTCATCACCTCCATAAGAGCTTTCACCTCCACTGTGCCTTGTAAACATGCACCAAACACAAGTTCATTGAGCTAAAGGAGGAATATTGATTATCCTGTGTTTAGAGCTCAGGGAGAGCTGAGATTCCTGGGAGTGTCCAAGGTTGGAGCAACCTGGCCTRGTTGAAGATGTCCCTGCTTATGTCAGGGGCTGGACTAGAAGACTTTACTGGTCTCTTCAAACCCAAACTATTCTCTTCAAACCCAAAACTGGGTAAAAAAACCAATATTAATATGTTAATATTTACCAATATTAATATGTCTCTCTGCCAGGGAGAGCCTGCACAGGACAATTCCTGCTCTCCATCCTCAGTACATCCTGCACCTCCTCCCTCAACCCTCTCCTTGCTGGGGTCTGTGTCTCTTCATTCCCACATTCAGCATTCCAGTCAAATGGATCTGCTCTAATTTTTCAAAATTTGTRTGGTTTCCTCCCCCCCAAATTTAACAACACTTAAGGAAATGAGAGATTAGCTGTCCATAAAATCAGAGAATAGTTTGGGTTTGAAGAGACCAGGAAAGTCTTCTAGTCCAACCCTGGACATGGGCAAGGACGTCTTCAGCCAGACCAGATTGCTCAAAACCYTGTCCAACCTTGGGCAYTTCCAGGAATCTCAAAAGGCAGGTTATTTCCTCCATTTTTAGGGTTTTCCCTACACAGCCAGGTCTGCTGTACTGTCCCTACACTGCTCCCAAGGAAATGGAAATAGAAAAGAATCAGCTTGTGAATTCCCACTAAATGTTTCATGTGTTTTGAAATACCCTTCTATCTTTTTATTCCAAAATAGGAAAGACCAAAAATCAAACAAACAAACCCACAGGCAACCAAAAAAAGAAAACTGAAGAAAACTAAATAAAAAATACAAAAGCAAAAGCATTAATCCTTAAACAAAAACAAATAACTGCACTGAAAATATCCTGCTGACTTCAGCTTGTGCCTGTGACCTGCCCATACCCTGCAGGTGCACACACTTGCAAACCAGACCCTTGGCACAGGTAGAAATTTTTGCTCATTAATTACCTTGCAGTAATTAATTAAAATTTTCATCTCAAGCTGCTGAATTGCATTTCTCTGCTTAAGGGAGGTCAAAAGATTCAGAGGCTGGGGAGGTGGTTCTGCCCCAGAGCAGCTGCCTTGCTGGACATACCCAGTCCCACWGCCTTTAGGGAACAGCTGCTCCTCTCCAAGGCTTGGAAAGAGAAAGCTCTGAAGATCTGCTGCAGGACAGCTCAATATTTTTTATGTCCAATTCTAAGTGCAGAAATTCAATGTGAATTTAATGGAATAAAAACTCTATTTTCAACCTTCTTGTCAGTCCTCTGCTTTCTCAAATAAAATCCCATCCCAAGCTTGGCTCCTCCCTGCTGCACTGAAACCACCTCAGCTTTCCTCCCAGCTCCAGAACAAAATCCTCATGTGCAGCATCACAAAATAATTCAGGCAAGGTAGAGAACTAAATCTTTTGGAAAAGGGGATGTTTGGGACAAAGGAATATGGAGGTTCTCCTTAGCACAAACCCCAAATTAATTGTAGGAGTTGCCCGAAAACATGGAACAGGGAATACAGAAATTGATAGCAACCRGAAACTTTAAAGGGCAGAGTAAAGGGGAAAAAAGCTATAATATTTTTTTGATATTTTTGCCTGGCAGAAAGCAACAAGCAATCACATTTCATCCTGGGGGGTCTGGGGAGCAGACAGTGCCAGGTGCTCTTGTGTGAAATGGAAAACAGAGGATGCAGAAAAACACACAAAAAATGGCCTTTTCTGGGGAAAATGTGAAAACTCAGAYATGTTTGGGCTAAGCATTGGCATGGGATTGAACAGAGGAGCTGAAACAGTTTTTCAAAGATAAAATGTATTTAAACACTGAGGTCTGCATTTGTCTGTGTTGTTGTCCCATTGTCCCCATTGCAGCTGGGAAGGAATCACAGCCCAGACTGGACACAGTGGCTGGAAAGGAGCTCTGCAGGGAATGGCCTGGGCAGCCCTGATGGAGCCACCAGTCAGAAAAGCTGTTGAGCAAATATACAACAACAACAACAACAACAACAACAATAATAATAATAATGATGATCCCTGATGCTTTAGGAGCCTAAAACAAAGCCTAGAAAATTGAATTATTTCTTTTGGCTTGGTAAGGAATAAATAGTGAACAACTCTGCCAGAGCAATGGGGCTGTGCACACCTTGCATATTAAACTTGCATGTCTGTCACTATCAATAAGCACTCCCCATTCTTACCAACGTGTGCATCAAATTACAGCTGATCAAACAAAGCCCTGTAGAAAATGGCTTAATAACTCTTTAATCATAATTAAGAAAACCTTAAAATCTCTAGAAGAGAGTCTCAAGGGATTTAACAGAATGGCAAAGTGATAATGAACATAACAAACTGTACCATAGCAGCTTACAGACATATTCATGTTTTCCAAGATTTTAAATTTAATGGTCTGTATATCTAGATTGAGTGATAAACATTGATATTAAATGATCAAAAACTTTAATTTAACTCCCAAAACTTCAGAGTGCTTCACAGGGAATTAGCTTGGAGGATCTGGTCCCCGTTTACAATTCTCATTTAAGAGAATGAGACAGAAATACTAAAACTGGTGRAAACAAAGCAGATTCAGGAGGTTTAATTCTACCCCAGCCCTGTACCACGACCCCTTCAGGGGACAAAGTACTCCTTAGGGCAGAAGGACACAAATAATACAATTTTCAGTAAGTATTTATATAGGAAACTCAGTGGCTATGGGATCTAAACCTCTTTTTGGGGATTGTAGCGCAAAAACGAAGAGCAGGGCTAAAGTCTCTCCTGGTGAATTTGTTACATATCCATGAGAATTAAACGTGTTCTCTGGATTCCAGAAAACCTCAGGGTCATCCCTGTGAATTCCCAGTGGGCAGCACTGGAGGAGGAGGGCACTGACAGGGCTCTTGGGCAGACTTTGAGGTTTGACAGGACTCAGAGGCACATCAGGATCAGGTGAAATTCGAGACATCCTGGGATTGCTCTGGCTGCTTTCCAGGTCAGAGCATCAGTGGAGGTGTGAGAGAGTCATCTTTGGAACAACCACGTGAATAGCAAACTGATCCACTGCTGTATAAAATGAGCAGTAGAAGGGTTTTATATTGAAATACATGAAAAGGACTTTATTTCTACCCATAACAAACTTCAGAGAGAACAATTTTATATCTAAACTTCTTAACTCACTCATTTAATTTATTTTTTTTTTAATAGAGGGAACAAATGGTGATCCTTTCTCTTAAAGTCCTCCAAGAATTAAAAAACACAAAACTTCAGCTCTACATCCCTGGGTTGCTGCTAGTGGCATTCTGAAGAATCTTTAGAAAAATTCCAAGCTTTTAATGATATTTCTTGCTGGCCTTATTAGCAACAGTAATTTTTTTTTTTTCCTTCAGCACTGCATATATGTTGTGTATGAAGAACAGGTAAGAGAGACATTAATTTATTTCCAGTTACTCAATTTTAAGGTATTAAAAGGTCATTTTTTACTTTATTGTTACTTTACTTCTTTTCAGCATTCTTCAGATAATAATATATAAGAACACAAAAAGGAAGCAGGCAAAAGTTTCTGGACTGTGGGGAAACAAAAGCTACTGCAGAAAATAAGATATTCACCAAGAAATATTTGGGCTTTTTTATTATTACTATTATTAATGTTCTTGTTATTATTGCTACCATTACAARGCTCAAACACAGTAGCAAAAAAAATACAATTTTTTTCACATGGTTTTTTGTAGTAGAAATAACATTYAGTAATACTAACCCATCGGGCAATACCACCCGCCATATTCAATGTCAGATCATTTAAAGTTTCACTTATGGCAGCAGTAGATTAATTATTTCAATGAAATATCTTCTATTTTTTGTTCATTCTGCAAGGCAGCAGCAAGTCAGAACTTGGCAAATCAACATTACGGGTATCTACAGTGCAAAATCAAAGAAAGAAAGAAAGAAAACYTCTTGCAGCAGCACATCTTCGATGAAAGAAAATAACCACTACAACAAATAAAGCCAGAAAAATTGAGAAATGGAGATCCTGTCTCTACAATATTCTCTGACGCTGAGAAAAGCCAGTCCCAGTGGAAGTAAAAATAATAAATTTCCAAATAATGTCTAGTCTAGAGTCTGAGCTCAAACAGAAATCATTAATCTGACAGCCTGTGCTTGAATTTTCCACCTTGGTCACCTCCCACAGAATTCACTTGGAGGGACAAGGGGAGATAACCCATATTACACAAAATGTTTTTCCTGCTTTTGGCCAGCTTTTCCCTGACATCACCACCACATTTCCATACAGAGCCTTGGCTRTGACAGGATCCCAGCTCCTAATTCAGTTATAAATCCTCTTACATTTCTCTCACACACTTCAAAAAACCAGCTTAGCAATGAAAGTGCAATTATGTCATTCCACATAACTACACCCTGCTCTTCTAAGTGTATTTGGGAGCTTGCATTTCTACCCTAAGTACCTAAATCAGTCTAATTCAAGGCATCCRTTACTCTAATCCCAGCTCTGAGAAGCTTTCCATGAACAATTTGCTTGTTCCCAGCCATTGCTACAAGCCCTCCAATATTCTAATTATGAATTTCATTTCTTTTGCTCATGTTACCAGAGCTGTTCCATGCTATTTAATAGGTACTTTCATTGATTTAAGTTTTTGGCTTTAGTATGAGGGGTTTTTTTCCAAACAGCTTTTCTATAAAACCCACGATTCGTAACTGCTCCCTGAGCCAGATGTATAATTTGTTTGAATTCTGAGAGAAATGACAAACTTTATTTCTGTTCCTGAATTCTTATCTTTCCAGATCATAAGAACCAGAGAATCTGCTTTCCCACCCTAATTGATTCCCCATAAAATTCCTATTAGTTATGCTGAGTAGTAGACACTTAGAAGCTAATGGAATTGGGCAAGTTAATTACAAAAACATTTTAAATAATCATCTACATCTGTCTATTGCAGCATTCCACGTTGCTGTGGCTTGCATCATCATAATGGTGAACATAAAATCATTCATGTGCAATATTGCACTGGGGCCTAAACTTTTTCCTTTTGGAAACAGGAAAATTGAAATCTCTCAAGTTTTCCCACAGTTTTGAAGGACACAAACCAACCTCATCCACTCCACACTCACCCTGCCCATCATGCTCCAGACATATCTTCAAAGAAAGGTTACAGCCCAAATTAGAGAACAAATTGAGGGTAACTTGGGTACTCCTCCTCCTTGTTCTTTTTCTAACAAAGAAATTCAGATTAATTGTAAGCATGGAATTTCTCACATTTCAACTGACTGGAAAATCTAATTGTAGTTCATTAAACACTTTTTCTCCAAGATTATAATGACCTATTCCTTCTATGTACAGCCTTATACACCAAATGTACACTTCTGAATAGGAGAGATTTCTCAAATTTAAATTGTTTACTAATGTCTAACACTATACTTAGAGTGGATTCAAACCCCATTCACTTTTATTTGTGGAAAGAATTTTAATGGTGCTGCATGAAACAGATACAAATTAATTTGTGTCTAAGTTCACATTCTCAGCTTGATTCATGGGAGTATTTTGCTCATTTACAGACTCAGTCCCCATGACTACACTTTCTGCATCAATAAGGTGGAACTCTTTCTTAGTCCAATTCTTTAGCATTCTGAATATTTTTACAATCTTAGCTGTATATAACCTGCTGACCTCTAAGAAATCAAATATTTAATTTCATTTAATCAAAGATGTTCCTTGCGAACACACAAATCCTAAATCCATTGAAACTGGAATTTCAGGAGAAAAATATTGGGCAGTCTGTTGTGTTGTCAGACCCATCTATCAATGTTTATATTTTAAGATAATCTCTTCTTATAAAAAGCAAACTGGGTGAAAATTACCTTTCAAGAAGTATCCAACACAAAAATAATTGCTTTGAATGCTATAAAATTTAAAATACCGTGCCAGTGCCGTAACCAGCAAAAGAATTTGAATCAATGACACATTAAGTAATTTTCTGTAAATAATTAAAATTCTAATCCTTTCAAACCTTTGCACTGATTTGGCATTAGGGAAGTATTGCACCAATCTTCAGATTCACATACCAGGAGTGCAGCTTTTCATGCAGTTTTCTTTTCCTGTCATCTGAGGATCAAGAGTTCAGTTTCTACTTTGAAACAGTCCTTAATAGCAACAGCAATCCCCAATGTCAAACTTTTGAGTTATTAACTTCACGCCTTCTTTTTTTTTTTTTTTTTTGGTTTTTTTTTTTTTTTTTTTTTTTTTTTTTTTTTTTTTTTTTTTTTTTTTTTTGTTTTTTTTTTTTTTTTTTTTTTTTTTTTTTTTTTTTTTTTTTTTTTTTTTTTTTTTTTTTTTTTTTTTAGTAAAAGAGAGGGAATGGAAAAACAATTATTTCCCCACTCTGTAGTGGGGTTTAAAGCTATGTATTTCCCTCAAACCTTTCAGTAATAGAAATGACTAAGATAAATAATACACCAAAAACAGCCATCCTGGGTCAAAATAGCTTTGCCCATGAAGTCAGGATGAGAAACTGAGGAAGTCCATGACACGTGTACTGGAAGATCTTGAGCTGGACTGTGCTTGCTCCACTTGTATCTCCTCCTTGATTAGAAAGTCAATATGCCAAGGGGTCTGAATCACCTAAAATTATCACAAATCACTCACTTTTATCTACAGATACATATTTTTTTGACATATTTCTATTTTTCTTCAGGTAACAGACAAAGCTGCTGTGATTTCTAAATCACCTTTGGAGCACGTTGCCAGAGCCAGGATTATTGGGAAGGAAGMGAGGCAAGAATTTTTCTGAGCCTTCAGGCTTCAGGAAGAGTGAGGAGAAAAGCTTCAGTTTGAATTCCCACAGGTTTTCACCTCCTAGAGCAGTGCCTTTAACATCTGCCACAAGGTTTGCAGAAAAAGACAGAAAATGTCACTCGTTCAAGCATTAAATTTTGACCTTCCTGAGAGAGGAGCAGCTTGGCTCAGGGGCATTGCCAAAGACTTCTCCTGAGGCCTTGGGAAGGCTGACCTAAAACAGAGACTGGACAGAGCTGGAGAATAAAGTAAGGATTTATTGAAAGGCTTCCAGGATCCACCTTGGGCAGGACAGGGCCTGACCAGGGCTACACCCAGGGTGGACCAAAAATGGTCACAAAATGGCTGACCAGTCATGAGGTCTCGCACTTTTATAATTTTTGGTCCATTTGTATATTGGGGTTTAATTGTCTAATTCCAGCTCCAAGTTGTGAGGTCCCATCCTTCTTGTTCCTCTCTTCAGTCACCCTTGTTTGTGCTTTTGGGGCTGGAAGTTGTCCTTGGTCTCCGGCAGGAAAAGGATTTGTTTTGTCTCCCTACTCTGTGCAGAGCTGAGTGACACTGAATGTGAGCTCAGAACTGCACCCCTGGGCAGCACAGAACCTGAAAAACATGAAAACTCAAACTTAAGGCATCACTCCCAAGTCTCCAGTGCCTAACAACTGAGTGGAAAATTGAACCTTCACATCCTCAACATGCAGATCCCCAAACAGATTCACATGAAGATTCAGAACATGCCAAAAATTCACCTGCAGGGAACCAGACACGGGGAGAGGGGCAAACTGAGGTAAAGTCTATATGGACACCTATAAGCAAGTACATGTTTGATGCCGTATCTCCAGGTCAGAGGCAGATATTCTTTCCAAGCTGGAAAGGCAAAAGCAGTGCAGGAAAATCTGCTTCAACCATATTAACATCCTACCCATACACCACATATACACTGAATTCAAGGAGGCCCATCAGAGCTGCTCCCTCACGCCCCAATGCAGAGATAACTGCAAATTGCCCAGCTCAAGCAGCCAGAGCTGCCTGCAACACAGCCTGGTTGCCCCTGCAACAAGTTGATTTTATACATCTGCAATGCACTAAACATAATTATCTGGTAATTTTCCTAAATGGAAAAATGAATTTAAATTACTGAAGTACGAAGTGCCTTCTGCACACTGGCTTGCAAAGGCCAAGCCTGCCACATCTAGAAAACAGCAGTGCTTTATTCTAATTAGGCCTAAAGTAGATGATACAATTTTAGAAATAAGCTTTTATACTGGTAAGACTGAAGAAATGGCTTCATAATGTTTGTGGAACTTATTTTCTCCATTTTCAATGCAAATGAAGGCAAAATTTAAACAAATAAGCATTCCCTTTGAGAATGCGCAGGGCAGACCTCAATTCCACACACATTATATTCCGTTTCTTTATTCATATGGATAATTCTATCAGAGGCCATGAAACTGCTCCCATGAACACACCACAGATCAGATCTTAATCGGAGTTGACAAGGTGGTGATCAGTTAAAGGTTGGACTCAGTGTTCTTAGAGGTTTTCTCCAACCTAAATGATTTTGTGATTTTGTAATTTTTCCTCTTTAATAACATAGAAAGGTGTATATATATATATATATAAAACAATTAAATGGAAGCCATATCCTAATTCACACGCAGCAAATGCAGTTAATGCTTAAAGGAACTAAAATGCCTCAGCCTTGTGCTGCAAATGATCCCATATATTCTGATACCACGCAGGAATAAGAGAGGAGAGCAAAGAGGCTGATTTGGTGCCAGTGACACCACCCTGTCCTGCTGCACAGCAAGAGGGACACCTCGAGTAGCAGCAGATCCATGAGAGAAATGTTCAGAGTTAATCAGGATTGATTCACTATTGACCCATTCCAAACACAGCTCAGCCCCTACACAGCAAAGCACAATGTCACGGATAAATCAGGTGTAATAAGGCTGCCATTGACAGATTTAGAAGAGTAAGTGCAGTGTGAACAAAGAATCCAGTCCACTAATCTATATTTAAAAAGCCACTTTTGTTTTGTAGAAATAGTAAATTAATTTACTTCATGTAAACTCTGCAAAGAAACAAGGATGATCCGTTTAACCTATGTATTTTATTTTATGATTTGTATGATTTAACAGAACAGTTATCCATTTGTAAGGTTAGTTTTAAAAACTGGGAATTTAACATACTCATGCCTTGTAGCTATTTTTCAATCCTTTTGGCTTTTCAGCTGTTTCTTTGAAGCATGCCGACTTCACATGAGTATGTAATTGCTTTACAAATTAATGAACAGAATTAAAATCTGCTCTGAACATTGGATGAGTTACTCAGCATTGAGACTTTGGGAGTGTGTCAGGGGGATTTACTTCTTGGGGACTCTGCCAACATCACAGCTAAATGGATGGGTTATCCTTTCATATTTTGGAATATGAATCTGTCAGGAGAGGTTCTCAGGAACCAGGGGGTGTCCATGGCAGGATATGTCTGGATCAAACCAGACATCTGAAGGAAGGAAAGGAAAATGATCCTGCTGTGTGAYTGAACMGTGGGATCAACTGCTCCAGCCCTGMAATATTGACCCTTCAGCCCTCTGCCCCTCAAGCCAACACACAGATGAGCCCCAAGGATAAGGAGAATCAATTTAGAATACATCACATTAAGATTTCAAGTGGAAAATGGAGCTAAATGCCACCTTAGGACAAAATCTTGGGTAGATGGACTGCATCCACACAAATCCTGCTCTAATTCAGTGTGGAAAGTGAGAGGTTTTCATCTTCTTTAACGTAACAGATATAGGAAGTCTTGTGTACGTCCCAGAGAACTCAACTAGGGACCTAAATTCAGAATTAACTCTTAAAAATAAAACAAAGAAATAGAATGTGCTAAGATTAGGAGAATTTTCCCGCCTTCACAATAATTTGAAACATTATCCAGCTTTAGGGCAGCACAAAGCCACCATATCTTGTCTCCACACTTGATTATATCCGTAAGATTCTCCTTCCTCGTTAGAAAACTGGAAATATAGGTTTTTTCCCATATTTTTTGAAATCAATTTTCTTTCAAGAGCTCAGCCTGGCTGCCGTGTGCTCACACCACACACCAGTGCCTGAGCAGTGTCACCACAGCACTCCCTCCTCCCTCTGCCCTGCACATTGCCTCACTCAGCTCCTGGGGGAGGCTCTAAAGGCTGGGGTCCCCACAGATCAGATGGGACTTCCCTTTTCCAAAGGCAAAACATGAGGAAAAACAAGGCTTTGAGACTTCACATGAAAAGATTCAGCTTCAAAGACAACTCCAAGCAGAGGAAGCATGGATGGAAACACTTCTGATGGCAGCGGTGCTGCTGGAAGCTCACGCTTTGATTTTGGTCTGGGTTAAATACCTGTGTGCTTAATCATTTACACWGATTTCTGAGGGGCAGAAATACGATAGAGACAGGTGTGGGAGGGTGTTGTGGGTTTAGGGTTCCTCCTCTGCCTCTTCTGCTCTGCCCATCATCACACACGAGCAATTCCAGATTTGTGGGTCTCAGCATCAGTCCCAGGACTTTGCTCCATTTCYTTCCATTTTAAAGCTCTCAGGTTTCTGCTCCAGCTTCAGGTTTATTTTGCTTTTGGTTTGTGGATTTCTTTGCTAATAAGTCACATTCTTCATCCCTAAACATTCAATGAAACTCCTTCAGCACTTTTCACTGTGATTAATCTCACCCTCTAGCTCTTTCATTTTAACATAATCCATTAGGCCTGCATAATTTCTTGTTCTGGACCTGGATTTATTCAGGTTACATTTTTAAACGAATTTCCAATTACCATTTTGTTTTCTGGTTAACAAAGTGATTGCTGCTGGCAGCCTCAAGAGATCTAGCAAAAAAAAGCATTAAGACAGAAATGTGGGATTACTTGATTAGCTAATGTCACTGACTTCCCAAAACCAGCATCTTTTATGTTGATCTTACATCTGCTTGAATCTGAATGATCTATTTCTTCTATTTCTCCAACTTTAAAGCCAAAACAGCCTGCCTGCTGTTTTCTCTGATGTGTCCAATGAAAATGTCACATGAAAAATTAAAAATAAAAAGAAATGTCATGCTGCTATACTTTGATGCTTGGTTTATCTGTTCCCTAGGAAATTGAAATCTTTTCTTAATAGCAAGCAGAAGCAATTGTTGTTTCTTAGTTTTTTACAATCAGATTTTAATTTGTTGAAAAAGAACTGTGGTTTATAGGAAAAATATCAAAATTAGTGGGAAACTCATTCATTTATTATATTTTGGGGGGACTACACTGGGTTTAACTTCCATTATCACTTGATTGTTTGGGTTCCTTTTGGCCCCACATTCACTCAGCCCATTTTCCTTCTACATTGGGTTAAGACAAAACTACAGAATCATCATTACATCCTGTTCTTAATTAGCTACCAGAGCAATCTCACACCTTTTCACCCATGCAGAATGCACACCTTCCTGTCTATACATCTGCAGGAGCACAAAAACTGCTACAGGAGCCAAATCAGAGCAAAGGACTCTGTGGTCCTTCAACTGAAAATGTTCATTTCTCCTAAATGAACATCTATGAGTTCCTTCCAGGGAGGAACTCTAATCCATCTTTCCTCCTCCAGGATTTTTCCCCCTAAAGTCTGGTTTTATTTCCAAATTCCATGTCAGCTTCCTGTCATTAGATCACTGTTACTTCCCATTTAACTTTTTTTTTTTTTTTTTTTTTTTTTTTTGGCAGAGTTGCTGTTAATCAACCTCTGCTCTCCAAGGACTCAGGATTTTCCCTAATCCCATCAATTTAATGTTCATTTGCTCTGTTTCTTCAACATTGAATTGTTTTTATCTTCCAGGCAAAGTGTCTCTCTGATGGACATCCTATAAATCTRTGGGTCATCCTTTGGCAATTGGGATGTGTGTGGAATTATCATCTCGACCTTCCTGAACATCACAAGCCCATTCCTTTAGAGCTGTGAGCAGCTCCCTCTTTTTTGTGGTTTGTACTGTTTTTTCTAATCAGTACTGGTAAATACTCTATTTCATACCCTACTCTATAATTCTTAGCACTTCTCCTGTTCCATTTAATGCTTATTTTCTTATTCATTTGCTCTGTCATGTCTGATAGTCTCTCAAACACATATCAGGATATATTTCTAGGATCTCATTCTGTGACTATCATTATACAATATACTCACTGCAAATCCCTTTGCAGTGAACACAAATAATTCAGGAACTGTGGCTGTTTAATCTAGAGATGAAAAGGCAAAGAGAGACATCATAAAGTTCTTGAGTGTGTTAAATCACACTGTAAAGAAAGCCGGGGCAATTTACTCCCCATATTTATAATGGACGAGCGTTTCTGTTGAAAGCACAGAAAACTTTTTTTGCTGTTTGTTTTTTAAAAGAATAACATTAGCACAGAGCATGCCTAGCCCATCAAAAAGGTAAACACCTCTCTTCAAAACATTGATTGTCTCCATCTTTCATGAATATGGAGAGCTACCAACAAAAGCAGGAGGTCTCACTGCATAGGAAAACTGGAAAGAGAGAAAAATATTGTTCTACAGTAAGAGTTTTTTTCCTTTTTTTTTTCCTTTTGCATGAGGTATCTCTTTTACTCTCACTCAGAAGTTTTATTTTTCTGTAGAATGCATTAACTGATTTTTCTAAGGAAGTTACATGCATGGCTTTGGTCTGATTGGATAATAAAGTCAGGGAGAGACTTCACAGGTATCAAAATTAACCAACATCAGTAGTTATGATGGTCTATGCAATGATAAACAAAACAGTTATGTCAAATGTTCAATTTTACTCGTTACAAAGGTTTGATTTCATAACACACTGTAGGTAAAGTTCCCTTCTGACCTCACTTCCATTTTTAATTTATATGAACAACGGGTTGGGGTGAGCATTTCTATTTGCAGGCTTTATTCATTTGTAGGAATCCTAGAAATTTATAATGTGGGGTTTTAGTGTATAGTAACACATAAGAGTCAAGATGGAGGATTTTGGGTGTTGTCTTTGTCCTTCTTCTTCACCTTCTTCAGAAGAGTAGAAAATTAGAGTGATACCAATCTTCTAAAGGGCCAGGCCCACTCCTTGAGCAAGAGGCTAACCCTGCTGTGAATGCTAGCAGCAAAAAAACCTTGAGAAATTGTCAGCTGTTGTCTCAAACTCCTCAGGGAGTTGCAAATACCCATTATACACAGTTGATAGATGCCTCTGCAGGAGTTACCTATCATGAAGTCCACATTAAAGACTTATTTATGTCCTTAACAGGAGAAGTCTTGCTGATCTGAGTGTCTTTAAATGAAGGATTAATTGCCTCTCCCTTGAATATCTGATTTTGTTCCATCAATCTGATTACATCAGCTTCCTTGGTCTACAGCACAAAACTTCTTTGCAGCCCAACCCCTGCAAGCAACTCTATTACCATAAGAGCAAAGCCAGCTGTGATTGCAATGGAGCACCATTATTCAAGGTGGTTTTTGCTCTCTCAATTCATCCCTCATGTTTTCCTACCCCTGGGATTTACAGTCTGGCAAACAGGGTTTAAATCTTCCAGGACAGGGAGTGTGAGCAGCAGTCAACCCACATAACATCAGGGAATGTGTTTCAAGAAAGGAGCATCAGTCCTTTTCTTGTGCCTGTAACTGGTCACTCATTCATTAAATGTGGGAACTGGGCTTTTACCCAGATTACAGCAGAAAAAGAAGAGTTCTGTGCAAAAGAAGTGTTCCAAAAGCTCAGCACCTGCCTGCTCACTGCACAACCCACTAAATTGTTCAGCAAAGAAAGGGTTAAATATATCCTGAGCTGGAAACTGGCTGGCAGCCAGCCTGCTCCATGAAATTCTGCTTCTTCTTCTAATTTCTGATTAAATATTTTATGGATTTACTTTGAAATTGTGTGGAAATATGTTTAAATATATTCTGTCCGACCCCTGGAAGTGTCTAAGGTCAGGTTGGACAGGCCTTGGAAAAACCTGAGATAGTGAAAGGTGTTCCTGCCCATGGCAGGGGTTTGGAAGGACATGATCTTTAAGGTTCCTCCCAACCCAAACCATTCCATGGTTCTATGTGACATTATCAAATTTCTGCTCCTCAAAGCTCCAATTCCCTTCAGAATTAACCTATTCAAGTTCAGTAGAATATGCAAGAAACTACAGAGATCCTCCCTTTGCTTTCCTGGTAAATGAAAATACATTTATTGCTGTGGACATGCCCAAAATCTGATCATTCTAGACCAGGAATACCTTTATCCAAAGTTTAGCCAAAAATAACACATTTCTGTAAAATCTTTTCACTGAGAAGAACCAGTGGTCCTAATTAGTTAATTTTGAACTGAACACCTCAAAAGGAGAAGTTTCAGTGCCACAACCTTGCCTTAACCTGACCACTCTTTTACAACCAAGTCCTAAAGGACATAAAAAGATGGAAAGGTGGAAAAGCACATTTATGCATTCTAGAAGCACAAATTGTACAATTCAACCTCAGTGCCCTGCCTGACATTTCAAAGTACAGGGACAGTGAAAGGGACTGATTGTTGGCAGAGCCAGGGGCTAAAATCCAGCAGGTCCCCAGGACACCCCACTGCTCAAATCATTCCTTAGGCTCCCTGTGAGCATTATCAGGAACAATTGCTGAGAACCACATGAAAAGAGTGCCAGGAAATACACTGCAGCTCCTTGGAGAGCCCTCCAGAAGGGCTGGAATTAGACACAGCTCAAGTGTTCCCTCTCAGGCACATCCTTCAGTCCCCCCTGAGATCCCCAAATCACCGTGCCTGGTCAGCCTGGACATTCAAAGGCTGATTGCAATAATTTTAAGTTCTCTATTAAAGATAAACAAAAGAACACCTCGCTGAAAAGCAGTCTGCTTTAAAAAAAAATTCATAATAATTTGTTCATTAAGAAAAAAAAAAAGGGAGGTAAAAAAATCACATGATGTCACATTTCCCCTGCCCCCTTCTCATTTCAGGGAGCTTTTTTTTTCCCCCAGTAGCAAAACTAAAAAGGGAAAAATACAATTTAAAAAAATACACTCAAAGCAAAATCAATATATCTGTTCCAAAAATCTACAAGTAAACTGCTCTTTCACAAATTCCATGAAAAAATACTAGCACTTTTTCACTTTTGTTAATGAAAATACAATTTAAAGGGTTGCATTGATCTGTAACCACTAGTTTTTAGCTGAGAAGATTACACCCTATACATGTACCTCCTGCCCACACCTGAAATGTGATAAATACTTTGCTAAAGTACTAAAAATACTTTTGCATTTTTAAAATGGCTTTCTGCTTTTCCAAAGATTTTCACACACACACCCCCAAGTCCCAACACTGCTTGAAATGGTTCGGTTTTATTTTTGGAAATACAGCACTACAAAGAGCCCTACAGTGATGTCTCTATCCAGATCCTAATGAAGAGTCATCCATAAAACAGATTACTGAGAAGTGGCTATAAAGCCATTGAAATCAGACAAGAAGGCTGTGGTAGTTAAAATGTAGATAAATTATACTCAGTAATTAGCAGGGAGGTGCAAACATAAGCCTGACAAGTATCTGACAGCATAAAATGTAGCAGGAGCCTTTAAGAATGAGCACAAGGAGGAAGATCCTCCAGAAAAAAAATTGCCTTATTTGTTGATCTCAGAGAAATGTCCCCATCTTTCCACACCTCCCGATTAATAAGGAGAAATGTAAAAGGTCAAAAAGAAGGAGAGGGAAAAAATTATCAGCTTAGATGCAGCCAAGCTAAACAGGCTTGGAATCGTCACCCTGGGGTAGAGATACAGCAGGGGAGATAGAGAAAGGGGATATAAAAAAAGGAGGCAAAACCTGGAATTCCAAAGAGAACGGGGTTGTTTGTCTTGCACAGTCTCTTCAGTATAAGAACTGGGGACACCAAATTAAGGTTCACAATGAGTAAAGAGAGGCAGTTGGTCATTAAAACCATTGTTCCTATTAAAAATTCCACATCAAGAAACAGACAAGGACTGGCTGAGTATTGCTAAGCACACACAAATATCTGCTGGGAGTTTTGGGGCTGCCTCAGAGCCTGAAGCCATCTGGAGTGGGGGGATGTTGGATTTCCCCTTTTTCTGACCCAGAGATGGGGCAACTGAGAGGCATTTTAAAAACTTTTATTCCATCTTCAGTCTCATGTGAAGTGTAAGACAATACAGATGTTACAATTCGTGCCATCACAATTAGAAACTAAACTATTTCTTAATTACAGCACATTAGAAGCATTTTTTGGCCTATCAGTTTTTGCTACACAATGCCATTAATGCCTTAAAGCCAATCATCTAAAATCACCCCTCATGGGTCCTGCTACAATACAGCTTTCACAGTTCTATTTCTCCAAAGTATCTAGAGTTATTTGCAAGGCCATCATGTGAAACTTGTTTCTGGTTCCATTTCTCTCTCAACAATGTCTGTCCTATTCCATGGCATTTCTAACTCAACATTTCCTATCTCGATGTTTGCACACAGATTCATACTATGTGAGCCTTCTGTCAAGCTTTGAGAATTCTCAACAAATCAATTTCCCACAGCCTGTCCTCCAAGGAGCACCCTCCTGGCAGAGTCAGAGCCATCCTGCCTAATGTCCCACTTGAATACTTTTATTTTCTGCCCTGGACACTGGGGAGGTGATGAACACCACTGCACGCCCAGCCTATTTCCCTGCTGTTTGGCAGTCGGGCTTTTTAGGCACTCAGATGTATCTGGATATTCAGCTTTTATCCTAATTTGCACTGAAATAGAGCAGAACGAGGAGGCTGACTACTTTTGAAAACTTCATCCCAAATTCTGACAAGAACAACGATCCCAATAACTGCTGTCATGTCTTTATCAAAGTATTCCATGTACAGAACTCTTCGGAGTAAACACTTGCAATTTTTTACTTAGAGTTCCCACTGGAAACTATGATCTAGATAATGGTAAGAAAAGGATTTTTTTTTCTTGAAGCATTTACCTCTCCCCTGAAGAAATTCCTCTCTTCTTCCTCTGGAGAACCTGAGGCAACTTGAAATGGTTCTTCTTTATTTTTATAAACACAGAGAGATAGATGTTATGCAAGAGCAGGCCTACACTTTATCTCAGCCAGCTAACCAATGTATTTATTTATCCTCTCTTTCCGCTCACACAAGAGTTCTCTGAAGCCCAGAAAATTGCTGCCCTAAGGCAGACTGGATATGCACAGCCATGAAAAGTGATACAAAGAGCCACAGCCACAAGAAAAAAAAACCCACCCAAATTTAAAGCAATATAAATAATAATATATATAAATATAATATATATATGTGTGTGTATATGTATATATATTATATATAAAAAATAATATAAAACCACCTATGCTGTCACCACCTTCCCTGCTCTCAGGACTTCTGAACTCAGAGCTCTTTCCCCAGTTTGGGCAGAAAATATTCTTCTCCTAGAAATCCCTGAAAATCCTTAATGCTAATTAACTACATTGTGCTTAAAATAATCAATACTGATATCTATACTATGATAATAAGGAATGTTTAAAGGATTGACTAAAGAGGCAGTTTGGTACGGTCAAGCCTGAACTTCTGTTGCAGATAACAAAACATTAAATAAAGAAATAATAGGAAAAAAAATAGTATTGGAGAGATTTTACATCTTTCTACAAGGTGATCTTGTTCTTTTGCTTATTCACTGATCTCCCTGCCCGCTGAATGGGATTTATTGTATGTGCTGTACACCTTGTTCCACAATGACAAAATTAATGACTGTATTGAAAAATTCTTTATATGAAGAGAAAAATAAGTAGTAAACTACAACAGGAATAATTCTCGGTTATATTTGTTGTTTAACTTCTATCTTTAGAGGGAAAGTGAATGACATCTCACGTTTAAATTCCTCACTATAATATATTCCCTGGTTTAGCGTTTGAGGACCTGCCTCACTAAAAAAGTAGCTCCACTAAGAACCATCAGCCTTTAGATTATTTAGATTAAAATAAAATAGTTAACCCGAAGATCCATTTGAGAAGCAAAAAGAAAAACATTCTAAAGAGATGTGAAAATAAAAACCAAAACGATTGTGTTATAATTATGTTTTTAACTGATACATTCTGAATCTAGTCACTCCTTTTATTAAAGTTGTGACTGGGAGAGAAACTTTAGAATTTTTAGAAGCAAAAGTAGGGCAAGTCCTAGGAAAGCAGTCAACAGCTGTGCCATTTGGTCCCATTTCTATTTCACTGCCTATCAGCCTCAAAGCTAAACTCCATGAGTTTATGAAAAAAATATGGGACAACACAACAAAGAAGAGATTCAGAAGAGATTTTAAAAAGCACAATAAAGTAAGTGAAGACATCTGCAAGGTCACTGAAAAATTATGAAACCTTGGGAAAAATGCATAAAGGTATTTGTCTGAGCTTGTAAAATGTAAAATGATTGAGGCTGAAACTGATTGAGCCTGGACAGAGAACCTAATGTGATATTGAAGGAAAAACACTAAAAAGTTTTACCCAGACATGCATGGTACAAGCCAGTGACTGTATTTAGCCACTTCAACTAGTTAAAAAAGTGATTTTGTTACATTTCCTGTTCTTCTTTCCACAGGGGAATTCACATCCTGTTTAGTACTACCTTGGGTGTGTATGAAAATTTATTTTGCTGTCTCATCACCTCTCTCTTTAGGGATTACCTGGATTTTATGCAGTGACTTCAAAACACAATTCAACACCATGGTAAAACCCCACCTTCTTTTTTCTGAGCTGCCCCTAAGATGGGGAACTTCTCATACCAGCATTGTCCCCGTGGAAAAACAATGTTAGCAATGGGAGGAGACTCATCCTACCGGTCTTCTCAAGCTAAATGATTCCCTGATTCCATGACATCTTGGAAGAGCCAAGCCAAGGGTGTTGTACCTGCCAGGAGGTGAAAATAGAAYAAACAGGAGCCAATTCCTCAAGGGGAGGGGGAGCAGAAGAGGGGAAATTCCCTCAGGCAGAGGAAGAGGCTCCCTGGTGGTGCCCAGCACTGAACACATGCTGAGAATCCCATTAGGGCCAATAACCTTCGTTTGACTTGACACAAGAATATTTCACTTCAATTTTTTAATATAAAATATTTAGATACCAAAGTAAGATGTAGGTGAAGAAACAGATGCAAATATCTTAGGGTGGCTGAAGAGCACAAGAGTGGCAAATGTATTGTTAAGGTAGTTTTAAGCAGTGTCCCTCTTCCACTCCTCTCTCTATTGAAGTGTTGAGTTTTCTTTTGATTTGAGCATTGGGCACCAGAGATTTGGTAAAATCTGTGTGTTATAAACCAGGGGGAAAAATTTTGTCTCTTTTAAGCCCAAGGGTAGCAGGAGATGAGCAATTGAGATGATCAATGGCTCTTGAACAGGTATTCTGACTGTGTTCTATTATACAAAACAATTTGAAAGCCGTATCCTCTGTTCTGGTGGGGGGCACAGGGTGATAATAACTTTAAAACTCATTTTCCTTTAGATGCCTTATGTAGTCCCTGTGGATATATAATTCTGGAGTCCCAAAATTTTGGGTTCAAGTGAGAGTCCAGCACAGAGCAGGCCAATACCACGAGGAAGGCATCATGTCTGGTTTTCATCTCTCCCGTTGGTGCTCAACAGTTGAGTTGCTTCTGCTGGAAACTCTCCAGAGCTCTGCAAAGAAACTCCCACCACTCTGCATATGTTGGGTAATTATCAACTGCAGAGAGTAATTACTGAAAATATATTATACTTCCATGGTTTGAGGCATCAGTGGCTGCAGGAAAAAAAGCCTTTTTGAACTCAGTTGCTGTTTGTTTCCACAGTGAGCCGTATGTTGTTGGCAATGTGCAAAGCTTTGTCCCCGAGAGACACGATTTTAACTATGGGCAGCCTCTGGAAAACAACACTAATAAATGTGTCACAATGAAGTACTCTGTGGAAATTTTATACATTTATAATAGTGTGGCACACTCTGTTCTTCCTGCATCAACCATCTTGTATTTTCACATTTATTAAGTGCAAGAAGAAGTTGGAAGAGGTTTCTTCCTAGGAGGTGCACTAGCCTGGTCTTGTGTGGAAAACTATTCACGTGGAGCTGGTGCTGGGAACAACTGAGAAACTTCTGCATAACCCATAGCAAGTCTTGTAGAAATTGTTGTTGTGGATTTAATCCATGGAATACTTTTCCTTCCACTGATCTCAGCAAAGCTTGCCTTTGAGGATGTCCTTGCTTTGCTGGATTTTGCTGTTCTGGCATGGCCCCTGCCACAGTTCCAAGAGAAGCCATAAATAAATGCATTTAGGCTGGGTCGTGGATCCTGATCACCATCTCTGCATGTCCTGGGTAGAGGTGCCCTCAGCCTGGTGCTCTGCTGGCTTACATGAACAACCCCAGAGCTCTTAAAAACCCCAATCCTGTCACCCTAAATTTTCTGCCTTCTGTCTTCGTGCTGCAGGTTCTCATGCAGCTTCATGCAAACAATGTGTATTTTTAGAATGTTTACATACTTCTCCTCTGAGAGAAGAAATGATTGATGGTGATGTCCACCATCCAGGTTAGAGAGGTGGCGACCTGTGTAGCCAATCTCTTGACCTCTGTACAAATGTATATAAATGCAGTCAGATTTTTGAATTAAAGAGTTTGTTCCCTTGAACTGCTGCTGGTGGCCTCATCTTTCTGTCCCTGAAGTTGGGACACTCCCAGCCTCCGCGATCACACAATCCAACCAAATTGACACGTTTATAAACCAGACAAATGCCCCTGAGATACATTAACAAATATATCACATTTGGCATTGCAGTAACACAGACGTCAATATTTTGGTTATGTGTAACAACAACTGAGAACACGGCACAAGGCACCTTCCCTTAGACTACATGACAGAGAATATTTATTTCCTCAAAATTTTATTACAGAAATAATGGGATCAGACTCTTCATTGGCCTTTAAACCCTGGAATGCTAAGCAGAGCTGATAATGAATAAAAACAGCAATATTTTCATGCACATGGTGGGCTTACAGTTGTGGAACATTGTTCTTCTTATTAATAATTAAATCTTGCTCAGCCAAGCTGAGATTATTAAAATGCTTGACATTCAAGCTCCATAAACACCGTTGCATGGCAATTGCCTGGAACGAGTATCCTGAGTGTTACAACTCTCACATTCTTCTCTGTTGCATAGTTTGAGAATGTCAAGAGAAAAGCCCAGAGGAGGCACAAGAAAAAGGAAATCTGTTAATGGCAGTAGGTCAGGGATGATCTATCTGAGAAAATCAAAGTCTAAAGGGGAGCAAACAGAGGAAAGAAGCTCCTGGCCAGAACACAGACTTTGGAAAGAGTTTGGTTTTCACCAGGGTCTGTGAAATACCATGGTCAAAGTTCATATTTCCCTAAGCCTGGAGAGTGCTCAGACCCAGGCACAACCCCTCTGTGATCAGCAGAGACAACTGGAGAGCCAGGAGAGGGAAAAGAGAAGGCAAGACTGAATCCTGGCAACAGAAAATAAGGCAGGTGACAGATCCCTCTGGCAAACATTTTATTTCTGTGTGAAACAGAGACAGAAATAAATTCAGGTACACTGTTAGTCACTGTCAAACCAACATGCCCTACTAGAAAACATGGAATTTTGTTGAAACAAATAAAAAAAATATAAAACATGCATGCATGGCTTTAAAAAAAATTCTCCAAGCTATTCTTCAAATGCTTAAAATATATTTTCCAATACAGAAATGGGCAGCTGTCACTGTAAGTTGAATTGAGTGATGTGTTTTGAAGTGTGGAGGTCTGAGTATTTCTCTGATTCCTCAGAGTCTAAGAACTACTATATATGTTGTAATCTTCCAGTAAATTAAAACACAAAGAATTCTGGTGGAATAGAAAGGGATTTTTGTGTCTACTTTACTCAATGATGGGGTATTTAGTGGGATTGCTAAATAGCAGTAGCATGCTTTAATTGGTTTTGCATCAATTTTGGAGCAAAAAAGTCCAGTTAAAGTAACATGAGGAAATATGATTTCATTAGTACAGCATCAAATACTCTCTAAAGTTTCTGTGTCCTAATAAGAAAAATCAAAGAGGGGAGATGCAGATAGTTGAAGTATATTGTCTAAAGTCACAGGGATGTTTAACAAACAAACAAACACAAACAAACAACACCAACATGACAAAAAAATTACCCAAATACCAACTGGTATCATGCTGTCCACGGCATTTGTGGAAGTTAAAAGGGCCCCTGTGAGATTTAACATCTTATTCAAAAGAATAGCTCAAAGTTTTGTGTTGCCTTTCAAGTGAAGTAAACTCCAAAAGGAAGCAAAATCCTTTTCTCCCCTAGGGAGGCAGTGAGAGATGCACGACTTGCTCCCACATTTGTTTGCTCCAGGTGCTGCCCTCAAGCTCTGTTCCCCTGCCAGCAGCACTTCAGAGCACCCAGGGACACAACACTCAGCTCCCACACACACACAGCTCGTGGCTTTTCCTTGTCATCTCTAATTAACAACAGTTAACATTTGCTTCTCACCCTGCTCCTTCCCTTTCAACTCATTTTTGCAGTGAAAACAGAATTTTTGACATCCTGTTTCATCTTCCCTAAACCTGACTTGGGAGAGATGGCAGGATTTCAAACCAGGATGTGTTTAAGGTCTGGCAAGAGCAATTAAATGGTAACAGGCTATTTTAAATACATATAGATAGATAGATTTGGCATTGCCCCAGACAATTAATAATGCATAAAAAGCTGAAATGTTGAAGTTTTCTGCCATTAAATTCCCATCTCATTGCGTTCAAGAAGATTTGTGTTTCAACAACTGAAAAATCCACACTGCTTAGACCCAATTTTGTGTAAACTGGTAACACAACACAGAGGTTTTGGGAGAAACATTATCCTCAGAGGCCATTACATAGACTTTATCCAGTGGGAACTGAGGAAATAATAGTTATTGCTGTGGATGTTGTAATTCTAGTTACAAGATACAGCACAGTGATGCTCAGGGGTAAAGCCTGACAGAGCAATAAAGCAAAATGAGTCCATTCTGCCAAGAAAAAAAGTTCCTAATTCCACCCAGGTTATAAATCAGTGTTGTCACCATCAACAACCTCAGGATTTATGCAGACATTCCCATCTCCAAAGCCCTCCATGCACATTAAAGCAGTCAACACTTGCAGAGCTCCTGTGAGCAAACTTCATTTTGGCCATCACTCCATCCCAAAGAAATGAAGGGATTTTTTTCCACAGGCTCACCTGCTGGCTGACTCAATGCTGGTTCTGTTTACACCAAAGGGGTCAGGCTACAATGCCAGCCCACAGTCATAATCCCCCTCTTGCCACACTCCACGGCACAGCCCCTTCCCAGGACACCCCACAGGCTGCACCAGAGGTAAGATTTCCTCCCCAGTTGCTTATTCTGCTGTTCTCATGTATTATTGCCAGGGAAAACTGCCTCACACACCCCATAAATCTGCACCAACAGGAACAAGGATGCTGAGTTACATCTCCACCTCCGAGACAGCCCCCGAGCCAATGTTTTATTGTCATTGCTCCAGGCTCAGACTGGCAGAGAGGGAGTAGATGGAACATTTGTCTCTGAAACAACTGTACCGAGCAGAGCTGTGAGCCACAGGCAGCCCCGAGGTGCAGCTGGGCTGCAGCTTCCCACCAGAACCATCAGAATCCACGGGAATTGACCTGCAGGTGGATTACACGTGGTCTGTATGCACATGGGCTGCCTGGAAAACATAAGGAGGTGGGTTGTTGGAATTCTGGAGACTTAGATTTTGGGGTTTTAGTGTGTAGTAATACATACAAATCAAGATGGAGGGCTTTGGGCATTATCTGGGCCCTTCTTCTTCACCTTCTTCTTCCTTCCTCTTCATGGGTTTGGGTGGTTTTCTGTAATTGGTTGATGGAGTCCACTTTGCAGACTTCAAGTAGTTAGTTATTGGGTTTAAAATAAAAATAATTTAGATGGCATTCCATAATTAAACAGGTTGTCCTTAAAAAGACCTAGATATATAGGTAGAGATAGAGAATGTCTCCATTTTACCTCGTTTCTCTGATTGCTAGTTAGAGCTCATGGCTCATGAGTCTGTAAATAACTAAGAAATAATAAACATCCAAGTCCAAACTCAAACCCTACATTTCCCACATATTAATCCCAACCTCAGCAAGGAAAAAAAGAAGCCAGAACCTTAACAGTAGGTTTGGGGTTTTTTTATGGTTTTCTCTTCAGGCATAGTCAGTGCCAGCAAGAATACAGCCCCTAGTCTGGGATCAGAGTTCACACCACATCAACCTCCACAGTTCCAGAGGAGGCTGTAGGGTCTTGCCTCTGCTCCTTTTAAAGCAGCCAGTCCTTGACCCCTGCTCCTGTTTGTGCTGGGATCATCTGTGTGTGTCCTTGGGCCAGCTGTGAAACAAAGGTTTGGCTAGTACCTCAGATAAATATGTGGCTCCAAAACTGAATGCCCATGCCCTGGCAGGGCTTCAGCTGCTCTCTCCAGCTGATGGAGACAGGTCAGGAGAGGTGCACACACAGCACTGCCAGCACAGCATGTCACACCAGCTCTGGCAGAAGCACATTCCTTAAACTCTCCTTTCCAGGGCGTTGGATTTGCACTTGGAGAGTGCAGCACTAATGATGTAGGCTTTAAGGTCAGGCAGGAGGAGCAGGCTTGCCTCTAATTTGGGGTTTCAAGGGGTTTAAAGTCTCATTACAAGACAAGTTGAAATGGTTATTTCCCCCTTTTCAGCTTCTCTGTGTGGTGGGTTGACCTTGGCTGGCTGCTGGTTGCCCATCAAGCTGCTCTATCACTTCCCTCCTCAGCAAGACAGAAAATAAGATGGGA
>QVAJ01000010.1:962524-1077392 GCA_003546035.1 Mixornis gularis
AAAAAAAAAAAAAAGCCTAAAATATCCACATTGGGCTGCAAAGGATTAACCCTTTCCAAATTCAGGGCAGGAGGGTTAGAACTTTAAGGATCTTTAAGGCTCCTTCAAACACAAACCATTCTCTATGATTTATCTCAGGTGTTCCCATGAAGAACACTGACATTTTCTGACTAACTATATTAAAAAAAATGTGTTTTAACTAAAGAATTTGCTGTAAACTCAGCTGATTTCCTACACACACTCACACCCAACCCTTTTGGAATTTTAATAGGCATCCTATAGTTGGTTTTTATAAGGATTATCAGACTAAGAMGGCATATTCCAGAAAGAAAACTGCTAAGTCTGGTTTGGATTGTAATACCTGCCCTGACTGATGTCCTGCTGTGATTAATTAGCAAGCCCTATGCCATGAAATAGATAAAAACAATATATAATTACAATTTTTGTTCTGTCTGAAATAAAGCTCCCCTCCAATCCCTCTGATGTAATCCAATTTGTTTCCCTTGCAGCTTTTGTTTTCTGCCCAAATATCCAAATTAATCATCCTCCTTCAAACTTAAAAAACATTATGAAAATCACCAAAAAAGCAGAACCCAAGAAATTTTCCTGCTGGCATTTCATTCTCAAGATAAATTTGGCAAGTCACAATGTGAAAACCAAATCCACTGTGCTAAGCTTCGTGAAATGGGCTGCACAAAATATGCAGCAACAAACCAGAATGACTGCAAATATTTATACCTTTATACCTTTATTCTTCAGGAAWATGCAGTGCAGCTCCCAATTTCATCCACATTCATTAAACCTTTTCAACTGATGATAATTGGAGAACAAATTAAACTAAAATATGGSTTAAATTGAAATCAGCCAGTACCCTGACCCTGTATAGTCCACAAAGAATTCTCTAGTTAAGAATATTGTGGAAAGCTTTTAATAATCCAAGAAGCAATTTGGAATGTTTTGATTAATCCAAGAAGAAATTTCAGTCTTTGATTAACACAGACTTTTGTTTTCCCACTGCAGCAGGCTACAACAGAATAAATTTATGAACTTAATCTCTTTACTCACCAACAATAGCAATATGAAACAGGAAAAGCCATCAGAAACTCTAAGTTTTATGCATGTTGTTTTCAACCACTCAAGATTGAAATTAATTATGGGGCTTTTTCTTTCTGGTTAYGTTTTTGTTTGGGGATTTTTTTTAGCAGCCCAAGCAGTGTAATAATTGCTGTCTCTTTTCTGGAGAGCAGGGTATGTTTGCCTCATGGGATGGTTGAAGATGAGCAGCACCTAAACCTCCATGCTAAGCAGTAGCATGCCAGAAGTATTCAGAACATTAGTATTCATCCACTAAAAATGCATGGAAGGGATATCAAAATTAACCTCTTACCTGTGGGTCAGGTTTGAGGCACTTGGCAGCACAATTTGGGAAACACACACTGCTGCTGCTTGGTGGAGACACAGAGACCTTCTGTCTCTGCCAGAGCCCATCTGGCATCTCCCACAAGCCCTGAATTCACTTACCCAACACAAACAAGTGAATAAGCCCTGTGTGCTTAATGCTCCACAGAATTTCATCTTAAAGGGAGCTGGGGAAAAAAAAATAAATAGGAAGGAAGGAATCAGTCTGGYTATTTGTACAACAGAATACACACTGTTCCTCTTGGTCAGGGCTAATTCCATGTACTGATATCGTTGTTTGCATGCTTTGCTGATTGGCATTGGAAGAGAGACATTATCTCATACAAACTGAAAACAAGTAAATGAATATGGGTGTTTTAACACCATAAAATAGTGTTCATCTGAATAAACCTCTTGGATTTATTCTATTATTCTGTCAGCCCCACCTCAGTTAATAAATAGGGTTATCCGGCAAAAAATGCACACACAACTCGGTCAACAAGCCAGGATTCCTTTAAAAGCAAAAAAGAAGAAAAGCTAGATTTTTAATTTTTTTCCCTCCCTTTTTCTTTGAGTGGTAAGCAAATGAGCTGTGAATTCAGCTGCAGAAATAAACCTTGCTAATGTCTGAGGTCACCTAATTTGAGGATGCATTTAGTCAGAGGTGTCTGACAGTCAGATCAGTGGATTGATGCCCTTCTCACTCACTATTTAAGAGTGTTGAGACACAATGTGTCATTAAAGGCCCATTTCTAAATGCCATGACAGCTGCATCACAAGACTAAGGAACAAATTTATTTATCTATTAAAATCCTCAGCTGCTCAAGCCAGATTGCTCTGTAAGAATCTTCATTTTGTTCAAGGAATGAAAATTTTTGTCTCGGGACTCTCAAAAACAGCTTTTTTGAGAGGTTGTGMTTCTTTACAAGATTAAATCATCTTCCAGGATCACAGATAAACACCCCACTAACCCTCCTGTGAGCCCTYTGGCACCTCTCAGCATCACTAAGAAGCATGGGATTTACAGACATAATACTCACTTATTTGGCTTTAAAGTTTGGGGTTTTTTAATTTATTGGCATAAGGCTGTTCCATGCAGTTTTGTACAAGAGGCTTCTTAAAGCATAAGTGCARTGATCCTATCCCAGCTGTTCCTGATGGTCAACCATCATAAAGAACTGGGTAAAGTCAAGTTCTTATGCTCATAAAAGTAGAAAGAGAAATTAAAGTAGAAGATTTGGTTAGGTAGGAAAAAAAATGGGGATTTTAACGCAACAAAAAAATTAAAAGTCATAAATACAAGAAATATATATATTGAATTGCATAAATAAGTAGTTTGGCTCAGGTTAGCAAAATCTTTATCACACACCATACAAAAGGCAGCTTAGCTGAGGAACTTGGCGAGTCTGAGGCAGTTTTATAGGTAAAATAACTCATTCCTCCTGTATTATTACTGATCTGTGCTTGTAGTTCATTTCTTTGTACCATCACAAAACTTCCCCTTGCCTTACCCACACATCACCATTAAGTGATTACACTTAAAACTTCAGAGAAGGAACATTCAGCACCATAGYCAGAGCTCCTCTATGATATTTATTTATTTGCTATGCAACATCAACTATAATTTGAGTCATGATCACTCTTCTTTAACGAGGAGGCAATTTACTGACAGCAAATGAGCTGGGACTAACAAGTTTGTAGTGCATATGTCCGAGTCATCCGTACTGCTTTGTATTGGCAAAGAAAGAAAAAAAACCCCAAAATAAAAAACAAAAGGAAGGGAAAAGAAACCCACCAAAATTAATTACTGGACTGTCATAATTCTCAGTTCAGAACATGATAGAAGTCAGAATCCAAAGCGTTGGGCACAGCATGGCATTGACACACTCCTGGCCCCGTTTGGGGTTTGCTGTTTATCACAGGCCAGTGTGAATATAACGAGCCCCAGCTCTCCTACACCCCCCAGAAGAGGYCAGAGATCCTCAACAGGGTCAGATTTCCCTGTTCTGCATTGGGCCACACGACTCTTACCTCTTGGTTTCTAAATTTTTTTGTTCTTTTCTCTTAACTTACAACTTTCAAAAAAAACACCTTTAAAGAGATGAAGCTCTAAATCTCACATTTCATGGAAAGCTGGCCAAGTTTATACTTCAAATCTCCTCAGAAATCCCAGGCTATATGTCATTTGACTTTGTCTCCACAACTCTGCCCCATTTTCTGTTGCTTGAGTCCATCCTTTCCTGGAATTTCTGATCCAGCTGCAGGGGGCTTAAGGAAAAGCTCCATGGAATGGAGCTCTGGGGGGTGAGTGGGCAAAGCTGGTGAGCCCCAGATGCTGGGCAGGGTCTCTGGARGGTTCCTACACCAAGGGAGGAAGGTTGGAGAACCAAATGTGTGATCATGACCACGTCTGCTAACAGCACAACACATCACAGCTCATCAGCGCTCCCTCCGTGCTCGGGTGGGTGCCGTGGGTGAGTTCACAGGGGACAAGGATGTCACWGCCCCTGTCCTGGTGCTCCAGGCTGTTCATTTCCCAGAACAAAAGCTCTCAGCTAGGAGAAGCAGAGCATTTGGGACACCTAGACCTGGGGCCAAGCCACCACAAGTTGCATGAAGGTTCAACTGCTGGCATTTTCTGGCTCTGTCACTTCCATGTCACACCCCTTCAGACTTTTTCCTGTGCTTTTTCCTAATGCACAGTTTGCCTGTGCTGTCTATAAATCTGAAGCCCTTTGGGGCAGATATTTTTCAGATTGCCTGTTTGCACTGGCAGAGGCCTCAGCTGGATTCTCCAGAGCCTAAACTCATAATTCCAGGGCTGCCTGTTTCTGCCTCAAGCACTGTGTTTTTCTTTAAGTCAGTGAGCATTTCAGAACATGAATCTGGAAATCTACATACTGCTTTATTACAAAAGTATTCATGCTTTTAATTCTTCCTCCTCTCTGTATAACGAAATTACAAAGCAGGAATCTTTGATAATAAAATTTGATGTAGATATGCCTGGAAAATGAAATCAGAAGGCAGCAGTGATGGGAAAAGCCACCATCAATCACTGCAGGCAGACGGTTCCCCTTGACAGCAGTCAGACACAGAGGGAGGAAATTCAGTAATCTGATAACAGCTGCAGTAGAAAACGGGGAATAAACATTATGATGCCAGTCACTACATATTTAGCATCAGATCTGACCTGCCCATCAGGCTCATGAGCAACGGGTACAGCAGAAACTGCACTGAAGTCATCGAGCTGCAACTGCTTATTCAGGGCTGAATTGTTCTTGTTCTTAGTTCCACTGCCTAAAGACAGTAAAACCCCGTGCTTTTCTGTCACCTCCTTCCTTCCATACCCCCCCAAAATAATCCAGGGGGAGAGGCACAACCAGGTGGAGTTTCCCCCCGCCTTACTCCTGATGAACTGACTTCTCAAGGGTCAGTTTGTCTCCACTGACTGTAGAGATGCCTTACATTAAAAACCTGATTTCAGAATTGGTGTTTCAGACAGAAAAGCTTCCTCCAAACTTTATTTAAGTCTTACATGGATAAAATACTTTCACGGAATTGACACTATAGTACTTAAACAAACACAACCATTCACCTCCTCAGCATTTATAAAGCAAGAGAGTCGAGGTGCCCTCTTCTCCCCTGCTCCACGAGGAGCATCTGAAACAGCTCTTTCTCTGACAGAAATCTTGGGTCTGAACAGAAACCCTGGCTTTTTATAAATTTACATTCATTAACTCTTGCATAAGATTGCCTGCACCTTTTTTTTTAGAGGCTAGGAGATGTGCAATGTAGCAAATTGCTCTAAATGCCCAGATTTCTCTAGTCATCTTCAAACACAAAATCAAAACCTGCACGAAAGCATCACAGCCTTCTTTCATTCATGGAAGGGAAACAAAAGATTATAAATTCCAGCCCCAAGTTCAGCACTTATAAAAAACAAAGAAACAGTCATAAATCATGGTTTAGACAGACAGGAAGATTCTTGTTGGAGTTCCCAGTTCTGTTTGCAGGGGGTTCTTTCAAAGACAAAGGCTAAAGACTAATTGATATTTTTATAATAAGCCAAAGCAAACTCTAGCATAAAATACAATAAAATTAAACACAAACTATTTAAGGCAAACCCAAACTCTAATGTTTTTAATTCTAATTTACCCTAGAGAAAATGGCAAAGCCAACCAAAAGACAGCCTCAGAAAAGCTTCCAAGGGCCTTCATGAATAATCCTGTCAACCAGAAGTATTCAAAAATTTAAATATCAAACCAAAAAATATTTTTCTGCCATTTCTTGTGAATTCAGGCAGCTGAAAATCATTTTATTGAAAGATAAAATTCTCATAAAACATACCATGCATCTTCAGACAAAAGTAGTCAGTCAGAATTTATGACTACACATTTTTTTCTCTCCAAGGATGTCTGCAACTCTTATTTCCAGACTTCTTTCTTTCAGCGAAAGAGAGAAAAATATGTYGGGAAAGCACTAGGTTTTTTGGAAGAGAAAAATAGATTTTATTGTCAGTAAGAAAACACCACTAAGGTCATAGGTAATCTCTTGAGAGACCACTCCTGGAGCTTCAAGTCAACAAATATGAAAGACAAAATATTCTTGTGGAAAAAAGATACCCTGGACTGGTTCCTTCTGGTGCATTAAGGGCCATCAGTCACTACTTGCTAATACAGGCAACACCAAGACACTGGAGCATCTTTTCTCTTTGTCACAGGCAGATCTGAACCTCTAATTCTAGGAATGAAAACAGCACCTCCTGTCACCTGCTGCAACAATTTAATATTTAACCACCCCTCGTGACAAAGTAGATTTCAATCAAAAAAAAAACAAAGGCTGTATTAAAAACATATTATTCCTCACTAAAAGGAAAAAAMCCCCACAATGTTTTATTTGATTCTCCTTCTTTTAGTGCGTGTTAATAAATCTATCTTTATACCCTCTAAGTCTGAGCCTGCTTTGCTTTTCTCCTAATCCTATCTCACAGTAGGAAAAGAATTAGTGAACGTGAAACCACAACAATCGATATAAATAAATATGGAACTGGGAAGCTCAGTGGTGTAAACTGAGGTCTTTTAAAAAACAAAGCAAAACAATTAAAAAAAAACAATGAACACCAACTCAGCCACTCCATAAATAAATCTTACAGACCTGACTTCAGCAGAAGCCAAGTAAAAGAAACCAACTAGGAATATATTACAGGAAATTTTGCTTGACAGAGGAAGAGAATTTGCATTTTACGGCTGTTTATGTATATTTGTGATACATTTAATATGCTGTGAGCTTCAGAAGGAATAAAATTTGAGTTTTCATCCCATCAGAAACTATTTGGCATGCTGCACATTGCTGAGGCAGGCCATCACTCCAAACTGGGAAGCAATAAACTTGTTGGACTTATTTCCCTGAAGCACCCTGACTCCTGGCTGACACTTGGAGCAGCCCTAACTAATTATAATTGCTCCATAAAAACAAGACTTAGGCAAGGGCAACTTTTTAACAAAGTATCCCCTTAATAGCTTGGCAGAAATATATCATTTTCTCTTAACTGCTTGGAGATATCTTTAGGTGAAATCAGGTGAGTTACCTCTAGTTCCTCTACTATAAAGTTTGCAATAGCACACCAAAATACAGAGCAAAATTGCCATTGCTATAAATCCATGAAMAACAATAAGACTAGGCTGGCAAGTGAAAAAAAAATAGCATTGCAAGCAGTGTTTCATGATAAATAAATTTGATTTTTTTWAAACTGCGTTTGTAACTTCTTGGCCTAGAGTGGTACTGTTAAATTTCATTGATTTAAATCCCAGTCCTCTGGAATTTGTTGGAAATTTATCACCAGGTCACATAGGCTTCCCACAGTGGATGTAAAAGGCAGTGCCTTTCCAACACGGAGCAGGGACAGCCAGTAAGTTCATCACAATTATCAGAACAAGGCACAAGTGGTGGTTGAGCACAGCAGATTGTTTGAAGGCACACATTATTTCCTAAATTTCCTTTATTTATAAGGATTCCTTAGATAAGGAAACTGCTTCTACCCTTTCTCCRTAAGATGCTGGGTGCAGCAGGTAAGAAGAGAAAAGTGCTGAGCCTGGGAACCATCTGGCTGAATCAACAACGTAAAAAGACACTGATAAACTAGTCAGGGATAGAGCAACCAACWGTTTTGCTGGAAATTCCCCAAGAAAACATGTAACTAACTCAGCCTGCTCATCTCATTAGGCTCCCCGAGTCCCACAGTGGGAGCTGAAGTATCTCCCTGATAACTCAGCACCAAAGTGTGGCAATTATGCTTCCCACCCAGTTATTTGGTTATTTACATCTATTTGTACAAAACCACAGCAAAAAACTGAGACACAAGTTGTGGTTCGTGTTTTTTCAGAAGACAACTAGTTGAGTCTTTAGTTTGTAGCACTTTTACCRTAGTTAAATTACTTTTAAGCTCAAAATCCTTTGAATAGCTTCTCTTTAAAAGAATGGACAGTATTTCTTACAGGAAGTGTTTTTCTGTCCCCAAGAGCCTTGTCACATCTTTGCCAGCTCTAGTTTAATCAAAGAGCTAGCAGAGAAATTAACCTCTCCATAAAGGCAGAAATATCTCTTTTACCCCACTGGAATTTATCTTCAGTTTCTAACAACACACTCCCATTTTTAAGCTGTACCCAGACACGCTATGACCTGTCAGCTTCACTCAACAAACAATTGGTGCCTCATACAACAATCCTGAGTGTTTTGAACAAGACAATTCACCCACAGATAAATTTCACACACRCACATTATGTTAAAATACTTTCAAGGTCATAAGGCAAGGAATAAATTGCAAGATTCTCAAAAAAGCAGCAGAAGGGCTCAGCAGGGCCGGTTKTGGCTGCTGGTATTTTCCTTGTTCTTCCATAGCTTCACTGAGTAACTCAGAAGCACATTTTTTCCCCCCACTTCCCAAAGATGATATTCTTTTTTAAGTGTATAAAAAGTGAGGGCAAGAACACTGAGCAATAGAGGTCACTTTGTGGCCTCAGGGGTTCCATCTCGACAACCTTAAACTTTGCACCAGCTCCTTGTTTGCTCATTCAGTTCTTAAAAGGAGTCAGTTTTCTCTCACAGGCCATCACCACTKTGTGGGGCAAGACCCAGAGGCAGAATTATGAGGGGGATAAAAGCAGAAAGGGTAAGAGGAAAACCAGGAATTCTGGTGTCAACAGAGTTAATTTTGAGGTGGCACTGGTGGCTCAATACATCCAAGGTCTGAGGAYAGGCAGCTACAGCCTGATGCTCTGCTGTGTTCATTTGACAGTGATTTTTAGTGCTTGGCTTAAGAGGCATATTCTCAGACATTTCAGGCTGTGGGAAATTCCCAAAAACTGCAGTTGGCATTGAGTTGAGCTCCAAATGCTTCCAACCTCTGCAAGGGACAGCCTCTGGAGCTGTGCAGTCATGGCCAGAGCAGAGCTCTTGGTAACCCAAAGACTCTGGAGGACACCAGTCCCTCTGAGAAGACATCCTGTCATCTCTGGAGCGTTTGCCCAGACTCCAGATTTCTTTATTTTTCCAGACATTTTGTAAGGAAGAGCTCATAAACAGGGTAGAGGAAGTTAAAGGCGTGCAAATTAATCAGAGGTCAGCCTCCATGCAATTAACATTTTGTTTCAATGCTGTCTTTTGAGAAAACAGGAACTGGATACAGACAAAATAAAAGTGAGCAAAGGAATTCATGATGTTGAGGATAAGTAAAGGCTTTTTTCACAAAGAGTATGGAAGAAACATTCTGTCAGCTGGGAGAGCTAGAGAGGAAGAGTTCTGTCATTTTGGSAGTGTTTTTACCAGAACCTGATTCATTTGAGATAGACTTCTTGATTTACAGGAGACAGAGAAACAAGTAACACCACATCTGCTAGTCCTCCTGTATGGGGTTATTTTTCACCACCCACAGATTTCRTTCACCTACTTAAATAACCACATACCCTGGAATTAATAAAAAAATACATCTCACTATTTTTACAATAAGTATTCCGATCAGCTGAATAAGGTGTTTATTAAATAACTGAGATTAGGAATCTTCAGTCTATCAGCATTTCATTTCCTTCTCTAACCAGCGTGTTTTTCTACAGAAAAAAAAATGTAGCTTGTTGCTTTGGGAACTTTGAATATTATTATCATTGCAAAATAATTTCCCTGCCTATTACTGGACCATGTCCCTAGACCTTGAAAAGCTGTAGATGTAGGAGCATAGCTGATGTGCATATATATATATATATATATTTTGTTTGCACTGATTTCTGTTATAAAATTAACTTCTTTGACAATCATGTGTCATAGATGCTATGCAATAGATTGGGAAATTCTCACAAGGTTTATGTGTAATCTCGCTGGAAATCCTGTGTCATTTAATAGAGACTAAACACCCTCAGCTTCTCCTCATAAGATGTGTTTTCTAGACCCTTCCCCAGCTTCATCACCCTTCTCTGGACAACTCCAGCTTTCAGATGAGCCTTTCAAAAAACATCCCCCTAAAACTAGCCACCCCCCTTTTAAAAAATAGYGAATATCTCTATTTTTTAAAAAAGGAAATAAAACCACCCAAATCACCAACTGTACAAACTGTGCTTTTCTAATTAGTCAGAGAGCACAGCCTGAATTTCATGCTCCTTTCTGTCAAAYTTATGCCCACTGACAAAGCTCCAGGCATGGCACAAAACCTTCCTGTTCCAAAGTTAATCCATAAACATTCCTTTAAACAAAAGTTCGACCTTCCGAGCAAGTTTTCTCTGATCAGGGCTTTGTGTCAGGCAGTCACAGCATTACTGATCCTCCATCACGGATTGAAATCCAGGTTTATCATATCATCAAGCCACAGCTCAGCCTGCTGCTAAGCCTTCCCACCATGCAGCTGTCTGAAGTCTGGCTGATGATGAAAACATGGTTTCAGTTCCAATTTTTACCTCTTTGATCCCCATTTTGTCCAGAAATCAATTTTCAGCACTAAAATGCTTGCATCCCAGATGTGAGCTGCCTAAATAAGGCAGTGGATAAATCTGTAACCATTTTCAGATCTTTTGTTTTTTTCCCCTCACGACTAGGCACATGAAATTTTAAAATAGGAAAGCGATAGGGATTGTTTTGTTCCAGGAGTTGCTTATACATTTGAATTTCCCAGAGGTCTGATGGATTATAGCAGGTGCCAAGAGGAGGTTGAATAGTTTTATTTCCATAATCCACACTCAATCTTTTGCCCAAATTTGTGTTGGCAGTGCTCCCCTGGTACATTATCAGGCCTCTACATTAATATTGCAAAGAAATCATTTCTCCAAAGTCCAAACTTCTTGTTGTTGCAATTTTTGCTTTATTTTACTTAGAGGAGAAGGTATAAACTGTTACTCTGCCAGGATTACTTCATGAACCTCCGGCACAGGATGCCCAGAGAGGTGGTGGATGCCCTGGAAGAGTCCCAGGTCAGGTCAGACAGGACCTTGAGGAACCTGGTGTAGTTGAGGATGCTCATTCCAGGGGGACTGGATGASGTGACCTTTAAAGGTCCCTTTAAGCCAAAGGGTTTTTATGATTTTATGATTTTTTGTGATTTTATGATTCTAACTCACTGAGGTGGAGACATCCCTGATACCTCTGGACATCTCACACCTGTGGTCTCCCAACATGGAATACTGTCACACTTTCACAACCCTGTTGGGCCAAAATTTATCTCCTGAACCCAGGCATGACTGCAGATCCCAGGAGGCCCTCCCTGTGCTCCATTTCCATCAATCCATGCACAACTGCTTCTATTTCAGATATAAATTKTGTATTCAGTCTTTGTCCACACTGACAAAGGTTTTCCAGTGGCAACCACGACTTCCTTGGGTGCCCAAGCCAAGGCAATCAAATCAGGAGCACATTTCATTAGCAAAACCCAACAGCAGGCACAGCYAATTAATCACTACAAACACATTTTSTCTTTSTCTGGCTGCTGAATTCYCTCMTMCAACCTCAATGCCCATGCACARCCCTTCCAAGACTGGTGACCTTCCAGTTCTTGTGACACATGAGGTGCCCYTTCTTCAGCAGGAACTCTCCACTGCTCCAAGATTGGCATTGAAAAACTGATAAATGGATTTTCACTGGGCAGGGAATGAATAATGAGGGTTCACAGGGGGGAAAAAATTAAAGCACAGTCCCAAAAGCACCTCACAGAAGGTACAGATCCCTTTGCATACTGGAGTAGCCATTGAACTGCAGGAAAAGCTTTTCTACACCTGTAGGTGACTTACCAAGGACACATTGCTGATATCGAGTTATCAGCAACTCTGCATATCCCTGCACGGGGGTGCCTTAATTAATTCTGGAAACTGGTTTGTGGTRTAAACCCCCCTCATTTTAAATACACAGCTGAGCCCTCTGCAGCCAGGCTGGAATTTGGCTTTGTTTTAAGTCAGCTGGGAGTGGGTATTTGAAATCTTGAAAGTGACATTGACACTGCC
This sequence comes from Mixornis gularis, assembly GCA_003546035.1. Classification (NCBI taxonomy): domain Eukaryota; kingdom Metazoa; phylum Chordata; class Aves; order Passeriformes; family Timaliidae; genus Mixornis; species Mixornis gularis. The sequence continues at coordinate 974,395 of QVAJ01000010.1, forward strand.
TGCTGGATTTTCCTCAGCAGGAGAAGGACAAAAGAAGAAGAAAAGCACTGTGAACAAAACCATGCTACAGTGGCCACTGGAGATCAGAAACACAGATGTTTGGGGGATTCCCTTCTCTTTTGCAGATGTTTGGTGTTTCTGGGACACAGTCCTGAATTACAGCTCTTTCTTTGCTGTCAGATGAGAGCAGCCTCCCAGAACATCCCCAAGGAGAAACTGGACCACTCTGTTCTCTTGCTGCCTCCTGAGAAGAGAGAAGGATGTGCTGAAGCACATAATTTAAAGCCTCTCACAYCAGTTTGTTATTCAGGACCTGGGCTGTGCAATGCAGGGTCTCTCACCAGAGAGGCTGCATTGAAAAAGAACCTTTGGAAAAATCCCACTGCCGACTAAACACCTGTACAGACAAAGGGAGCTTGGAGCCATTGAGGGAAATTGTACAGAAATGCCATGGAGATTGGAGCAATATGTTTCTATTTGCACGTGTGTACTTTATTTTTTGAAACAAGAATCCACAGGGCAGAACAAATGTATCGTGCACCGAAGCCAGCTCAAAAACTGTCAGCAATTAGTTTTCTTCAATAGACATGATGCTTTTTTCTGTGACAATAAAGCCCTGTGACTATTCTGCCTCCCAGCAGATTGCAGTGCAGCTCATCTGTAAATTCCCCAAAGCATCAGGAAGTATGGCTGTGCATGGTATTGCAATTAGGATGTGGAATGCTCTGAATGCCTGAGTCTACCTTCAGCCATCTGGAGCCCTTCCTTTATTAAATTATTTCCAGTGTTTATAYAGTCTCCTGCTAATTCATTTAAGAGATAAAGTAGATTTGTCCCGTGTTCAGAAAACTGTCGTTCTTCAATTTAGTGGCAACTTGAAAGACTGCAAAGTAATAATTATATCAAGTGTATATTGATATAAAAATGCAAGGCTATTAAATTAAACACCAAACACACACCACCCACTGAACAAGAGCTTGAATTTCTGATTGCTGTGTTTGCTCTAGAGAAAGGAGGTGATGCAGATTTGTCCACATGAGGAAGGAGTTCTAATGCAGAAAATCTGGGCACAAAGCAAGGTCCAGAGAAAAGCAGAAGTGCCACCCCATCAACCCTTATCACACGAGGTCTGTAGATACAGAGGACACARAACCCTGAAGGAGGCCTGAACCTGCTGCTCCCATTTCCAGAAGCACAATGAGAACACAAAGCTGCAGAGGCCTCGAAACCCATCTAATACCTGTGGATTTAATGCTGCAATTGCCAGTACCCCAAATAAAGCATGGGGAYATTGCATATTTGGGGCTGCTGTTTGCCCCAAAGGTCTGTAGGATTGTGGTTGGAACAGCTGATAAACAACCAGAAGCAGGTGTAGAGGTTTTAGGGTGGTTTGTAATTGTATGATTTTTTTCTTTAGTTCTTTTTAACAGAAGCTTGAATTGCATTTAATCAGAGAAAGGGTGATGCACATAATTACACCACAGCATGGATGTGCCATTATGGGCTATTTTTTTTTCCCTCTTAATTTCAGTCAGTGATTTGAAGCATTGATAACCTTCCTAATTTTTTCTAACTAACATAAGCACAGATGCTAATCTTACATAATCTTACATAAGCAGCTCCTCTCACTGCTGTTTTCCAGGGACTAAACCCAGTTCAGCAAATTCACCAGACTCTGCAGGGGAATTGAGGAATCTGTGTATGAATCTGTGTATTATTTGATAATTTCAAGCTCCACCCCAGCTTCTACCACCAAACCCTGCCTGAAGCAGTGGCCAAACTGGCCTGTTTGTTTCTTACTTGGACAGTTGGCATTCTTATGGAGGATGATATTCCTCTGAAAAATTTAGTTTCAAACCTCCAGAAATGTGTTTACCAATAACTATCCAATCCCAAAGTGCAATTAATTGTGGACAATTAATTATCAATCAGTTGCTATAAAACCTAAGACTAGATCCAGTCAAGTTGCTTTATGTATGCTGCCATTAAATTTTAATTTCCTCTTAATGAAACTAAACTTGCTCATTACAGCAAACATCCCAAGACCTGTCCCTTATTAAATTCTTTTCATATTGATACAGCTTGAGGAAAAATAGAATTTTATTGGGAACTGCCTCATATTCTTCACTGGTAAGCTACAAGAATTGAGATAACATTACTAAAAGGGTTTCAAAAGCATTTAATAAAAAGTCTTTTAATAGTGGATAGGTGTGAGAATTAAAAGAATCAACTAATTGCACAATTTACCTTGCAGTGCCTCCCATAGGGAGRAAGAACATCTGTAAGTAAAAATAATAAGATCTGTTTTTCAATCTAAGAGACCACAGTGAAATGTTTAGATCCTAGCAGAATTCCAGGCTTAATTCTCCCTAAAACCACAAGCACATTGCCTTGCAAAGGCAGAAGAGCCATTTGGGTAGGAAAAAGGATGTTTGCAGGTTATTGTTTGTTTTYCCAGATTGAATTAAATGAAGAAAACTCTCCCAACCATTTGTGGGGCTGCCTGAAAAAGTTACTTCTAATCTAACATATTTCTGCCCTCAAATCTAATTCATCGTTTGGACTTACTTATGGGCTTTTATGGGCCTTTTTGGGGAAATACACTGAGACCCAAATACTAGCAAGGCTAGTTTTATTTTACCTTAACACTATGAAATATGCCTAAATACACACAGGTGATTGGAAAAAATAAATACATGGATCACTATTCAGACTTTTGTACAAAACCAGAACAACCAAAACACCCCTGAAAATCACAGTCTTGTGGAAGGCCGAATCAGAGGCAAAATTTCCAAGAATTCCAGAARAACAGGATTAAAYTYGTGGGAATTCTGRTAAGTTACTTTTATCTTTCACTTCCTACAGATATAATCACAAAACATCACAGTCACAGACACTTAAACAGGGTGATTACAGCACAATTACTCTTTACCATCAATTTATAAGTCATTTAGGCTCCAGAAATCACAACTGTATGATTTTTGTATGATTTTTTTTTTAAGCCTAACTGAGAAAGGTAAGCAGAGATGGAACCAACTCTTCGGATATAGAAAAAAATAGTAGTTCAAAAGTGCCACAAGTGTTGTTGCAGCTGTACCAGACCAGGCAGATTTGTCTTGCAGTGCTCCATGGTGCAGAGGAGCTGCCAGTTCATGTCAAATCTGTCACTGCAGAGCACAGAATCCTTCCCAATTCCCTCAGAGCCACCCGCAGAGCACAGAATCCTTCCCAATTCCCTCAGAGCCACCCCATTTCCACCACAAACATGGTATATATCACTGAGCCACAGCCAAAGCACATCCCAACAACACTGCTTGCATTATATTAGACTGATTTCATCAGCATTAGACGTCCTTTTCCTCTTCAATCTTTTTTTTTTTTTAATCATATTTATTCATTGTGGCAAAATGTCAGACCCCGTTCACTCATTTCCAAGCTTGTCTCAGGCACTCTCTACACCCCCAGTGCAGCATCCCAGGAGGCACAGCAGCCCTGACCTCACTTGGATCTCTGCTGTGAGCACAGGCAGGGCTGAACCAGCTGCACTTGTGAGCCCCTGGAGCCACACGGGGCTGCAGAAATTAATATTGATCCTACTGCTCTGTGGTGCAGCAGCCACCTCTCACTGTGCMACACAGAAAACACAGCAAAAAACCAGCCAACAGCTTCTCAAAAGCTCCAACCAAAGGGCAAGCCAGGTGTATCAGGTTCCTCCTTTCACCCATTACCATGACGTGTTACACAATTATCTTATTTCTGTGCACAAYGTGGAAATAACATCTGAATTTTCTCCTGGCTTGCTGGTGCTGAACACTATGGGATGAGTAATATGCTTCAAACCATGAGCACACCAAATTAAAAAGTGCAGTCTGAGGATGRACAGCTCATTAAAAGGCCAGTGTTKRCTACACCCAAAGAAAAGGGCCTAGAATGAGATTTTTCTTATCAACCTCATGGCCCCGAGCCAGAACTTTGTGATCTTTAAGGTTTCCTCCAACAAAAACCATTCTGTGATTCTGTAACAGGGGAGGAATGGGCAGCARTGGGAGGGAAGGGATGGTTTCTAAGCTGGTTTTGTGACAGCAGTGGCTGCACAGCCCCAGTGCCACCCACACGTGTGACAGCATCACCTTGCCCTTACACATCTRTGCCTTGGTTCCATTTGCACAAGTTATAACCAGGTAAGGCACAATCATTGTGTTCTCTTGAGCATTGAGACACATAAAGAATGTTTATAAAGCACCAGATGAGAGGCTTCATTGCCAGGAAAAGTGCTGGTGATGCAATCCTTGAGGAGATGTGCTCAAAACAGCCCTGGTGTGTGAGACAGCCCCTCGGGGAAGTCATCAGAGAGCCCCACAATTAAAGAAATTCATCACCCTCCCACCTCATGCCACCTTTTTACCTTAATGCAATGCATAAAGAAGACCAAGGAAAGTAGAGCAAAGAAGGAATTGTTCTGACAAAGGTTTCCTTTCAAGCCCTGTCAGCCTGGAGAAGCAGGTAATATTTCTCACAGACTGTGCAACTCACCAAATATCCAACATTTAACTGCCAGGGTGTAATCCAGGTGCRAAGGCAGAGCAGCAGCGAGCTGGGAGATGCCTGTGCTGGGAACAGAAACCTCCAGTTTGGAATCTCCCCGGGGCAGCCTGTRCCTGCTGCACAAACACCTTCCACACAGTGGGAGCCCAGCTGCCCCTAAAGGACAGCACGATGGAAAGAACAGAACAAAGGGCAGAAAAACCAGCGGCTCTGAGGTGATTACAGGTTTCTACAAAGCCAWCAGGCACCTCTTGCAGAGCTGCTCCCTCCCTCCCCTCACCTGTGGCACTGAGGCAGCYGAGACACACGGCGCCATCCCAGTCACTCTGCCTGGCTTATTGCCCCGGCCACAAATAGTGAATAATCCTTTTACTTCGGTTTTTAATTTGTTTATTGCTTCTCAAAATCCTCGTAAGGGGAAGKAAGTGGTGAGACAGCATTTTCTAAACCAGCTCAGTCCCTCAGAGTGAGAGGAAAGCAAAGAAACAGTGGGGATAATGGCACATCAAAATCTGTGGAGATCTAAACCACACTTGTATTTCAATTTCAAACCCATCCCTGCCTGGCTATGAAGCAAGAACCCAGCAGCAGCCCAGATTTGTAACTTGCAGAGTTATTCCCACTTTTCCGACACAGCAGCAAATTTAAGTGTCAAATATTCATATACAATTTAATTGTGCAGAGTCACAGGCCCAAGCACAGCCACCCGGCCTGGCCCTGGGGTAGCCAGGCCACCAACCTGCACACAGCTGCCCAACAAATGCTCTGACAACACAAACAAGGCAGAAAATGCCCCACCAACTTCCTCAAAGCACTTCAAAATTTATTACTTTTTTTCATAAAATTGAAAAGATTGACAGGCAAGATCAACACTGACCTTTTCTGAGCTGAACCATTCCACCTTCCTGCTCCTTCCAAGCATGCAGCCACCCTTCTGCTTGTCTAAAAGACTTTTATACCGCTAAGACTGTTCTATCAGCTTGCCTAAAAGACTTTTATATCAGTTTTTAGGAGTCAGGGATAATTACTGATTTCTAGGCCAGCAGATCAGGCCCACCAGACAGCACCAGCTGGGATGGGGATTGTCTTCTGTCTCAGAGTTTGCATGGTTTTTGTATTACTGTGATTTGACTTTTGGGTTTGGGTTTGGAAGGTCCTCTTATGTCAGATACCTCATCCCTTACAATTACAGGTTCTATATGTTTGAATCAAGTTTATTAAATTTACTGTGCCATTTCCTCTCAGAAATACTGGCCTTTACAGGAGGAAAGAAACTCCTAAACTCTGATGCCGTGAACTGAAGGGTGACTGCACTACACTGAGGCAGCAGCATCACTTTTTCACTTCATGAAATTCTAATTTTTTTTTCTCTATTTTGACCAATAAATAGGAGGACTATTGCTTAAAATAATAACTGTTCACAAAGTTGTTGCTAACACACATCATTGCCTTCTAAAACAGCCACTTCCTAAAAAAAAAACAACAAAAAGGAAGAAGAGGAGAAAGAATAGCATCATTACTGGAAAAGCAAGTTTCAAAAGAATTTCTGTATTTGGCATGGCAGACACACTGTGCCTTTAATTTGGTTTTGACAACCACACAAAGGAGTCTGTTAAAGAATGAAGCAGGCAGAAAATGGATGGTGCTCTCTTGCATCAAAACTTCTAACAAAGGTGGTATTTAGGTTTCAATTTCTTCTGCCACATTATCATCTGTGASCCCCTCCAAGAGTCAATCACTGGGAGCTGGAATCACTGGAAACAATTTCCCTGCAAGCCCAGAGCACCCTCACCAAGGTGCAAGAGAGGGCAGGGTCTGTTCTGAAGCAAACAGCACTTGGGTGAAATTATTTAGAGTTAAAAGGTTCATTATGGCTTTTTGAAGCACTTCTGCTTCAAGAGTAATGGACAAAAACAATAAAATAGCTGAAGTCTTCCAGTAGGCTCTGCCTTTTTATTCAGTGAATCAAAGTGGATCCCATTTCCTGCTTCTTGGAACAGAAAATTACTTTTTGAGCTGGACTTTTTGGCATTAAACAGATTTATAATTTTTGTCTTGTTTAGAAATATCTGTTAGCAATTTTGTTGAAAAGCAGAAGAAACATAATTAAAACTACTTTATGTGAGATAACCTGTGAAAATAATTTTTCTGTACAAAATTCATTAGGATARCACATTAAAAAAACAAACCTACAAAACCATCAGCCTTGACATCCAGAAAGTTTGTTTGAATTTTTTTTTCTTATTTCAGTTTGAAACCCAAGCTTACAAGATCATCACTGTAACCCTGTAACACTGTGACCCCGTTCATATAATGTGAGTAAGAGACCCGAGGGCTTTTTCTAGAATTCATATTTATCCATTACTTAATTTCTTGTCATTATTGAGAATAAAATTCCGGCAGTTTTGTATTTCAATTATTTGGTGATACATTTGGCACACAGACATTTCCCTGTGTAAAATTATGACATTTTCAGACAGGGATATGTTGAGTGTTTCCTTGGCTGGGCACAGTGCCTGGCAAAATCCAAGTATTAAAGACAAGTTTCCCAACTCATTTTGAATGCTTATATTTGTCATTCAGATCCCTTTGCTTCCAGTATTGGAATAAAATATCAGAGAATGCAAGGGGCAAAGGTGTCCAAGAATCTCCAACAATAATTGTATCCTGTGCTGTCATAAATAAATAACAGAAAACCAAATAAATGTTGTGGAAAAAAACGTCCCTAAAAGTGTTTCATATCTCATATTGCATTTTGAACAAATGGATGATGATGGAAAGCACAGCTTGAATACTGATGGTTACATCTGAAGGAGTTATTTTTCTGAATAAATGTTTTTTTGTCTATTTTAAGCAAGMAGTTCCACTTATGTTAGGTATTTTTAAGTGATTGCCTTAAAAGACCATGTAACTTATTCCAACTTTTGCCTTGATTGCATAAATCAGCAGTTATTCTAATTTAAGTGGAAGATATTCCGACTTGAGACACAAACAGGGCAAAAATTCTGTCTGCTGAACCACCTATGTAACTTAGAAAGCTACAAATTATTCAGCCTGTCATTTCTGTTTATTCCAGTGGGGAAAGTTGTCTCTAACCCCATTTCAGCCCTGCTGAAAGAGCAGCCAGGAGGCTGCACCCTGTGGAACCAGCCAGAGCTAAGTGAGCAGCTCCAGTGGTGATGGCACTCAGCCTGAGGATTGCTGGGGTTTAATTACTGACACACAAAGCACCAGAGCTTCCCAGGGCCTCTCCCTCATCTGCAAACTCTGTTCTCAGGAAYAGCAGGTAAAATAAAATTATTTTCCCAGGATGTGCTGGCCACCAGCACCTGAAAGCAATAGGAGTGCTCTGGATGGTGCCCTGGGGAGGGGGTCAGGAAGGATTTGGGACCAGGAGGATGCAGTTTTGGGAGAGGTGGGTCCATGCAGGGGGCTGAGAGCAGTGCTTGGTGTGGAGAAGCTGTGAGGGTACCTGAGAAAGATCATAGAAACATGGAATGGGTTGGAAGGGACCTTAAGGAACCATCTCCTGCCAAAAGTTCAGTGGCTTTCTTCTGTCAAAAAGTGTTGTAATGATTCCATTTTCGCTTTATCCTTGTCTCATCGAAATGAATACTGAAAAGACTGCCCAAACTCCTCTGGATCTTGGTCACTATCTCTGTTGTTGCTACCCACTAAAGGTACAAATTCATAACCACCTTTTCAAGCAATAAATAACAGAATCATCATCACAGAATGGTTTGGGTTGTAAGGAAACTTAAAGCCCATCTCCTTCCACCCCCTGCCATGGCAGGGACACCTTCCACTGTCCCAGGTTGCTCCAAGCCCCGTCCAACCTGGCCTGGAACACTTCCAGGGATCCAGGGGAAGCCACAGCTTCTCTGGGCACCCTGTGCCAGGGCCTCCCCACCTGCACAGAGGAGAATTCCTTCCTAATACCCAATCTAAATCTGCCCTTCTTCAGCCTGAACTCCTTCCCCCTTTGTCCCATCACTCCATGCCTTTGTCCCAAGTCCCTCTCCACATCTCCTGGAGCCCCTTTAGGCACTGGGAGGGTCTCTAAAGTCTGCCTGGAGCCTTCACCAGGCGAACATCCCCAGCCTCTGCTCACAGGAGAGGTGCCTCAGCCCTCTGAGCTTCATTTTTCATTATTTTTCATAATTTTTCATCATTTTTCATCATTTTTCATCATTTCTCCAGATGTTTCACAGGCCAGCAATAAGCTCTTTGTTCTTTCTCCACAGGCTTCCGAGGTTTTCAAATGAGGTATAAAACCAATCCTCTCCGCTTTGCAAATAATTTTTCTTTCTGTTGCCTATTTTTGTCTTCTAAGCAACAAATGAAGCTTCCAAGCTGGTGCTGAAAAAGAAGCAGGAGCTTGGAGGAAGGGCTGGTGCCAAGTCCAGAGCCTGCATTTGGCTCTTCCTCTGCCCAGGGCATGAGGAACCTTTCCAGAGCTGTGACAGGGATATTCACACATTAAATTCAATGCCATGACCCAACACTCTCCAGTTTTCCCATTTCAGTGCAGCAGGCTCCTCACCCCATCAGGATGATTTAGGCTTCGTTGCTTTACTTTTTTCCCAATCCCAGCTGGATTTGGCCACTTAATCACCAAACCTGATATGGTATCTAGCAATATTAATTACTCTGTCTAGTCAGCCTAATAAAGAGCAAAGCTTTGTATTTCTCTATTCTATTTCCTAATAAATTCACTGTATGCACTTCACAAAGTGTTTTATAAGGAAACAGATACAGGCTGCCAAGTCTTCTTCCCCTGTAAAATCCAGGCTCTGCTGCTTGTATTGGAAATAATTTTAGCAGGCTGAAAAAAACAGAGTAAGTCATTGGACAGAAATAAGCATTCATATTGAGAGATTAAATATATTCCAGTTCAGCCACAGGATTGTGAACCTTTCATTTCCACCAGTGTCTCATTTTATCAGCATATAGGTAATTTTGCCATGGCACGTGACTGAATTGATTTCGTTGCTGCTTTGTCTCAGAACTAAATTCCCAAGGAAGGAAGAGTGAGCTCTGGACAAGGGGATTTCCTTTCCCTCTTTCCTGTCCCATCCACAATCCCTAATGAGTCCCTGCTTTGCTCTCAGCCACTATCATAAGTCGGAACAATTTCTAAAAGTGAGGAAAAATATTGAAGTTGTTTGGTTTTGACACCCCTTAGGGAATGGGTGACACTCCCCTGCCACTCCTTTGGGGATGGTGAAATGATTTATTTCAGTTTTCCATCGTTCCATTTCGCTTCCCTGAACTTATATAAGACATTTTTCCTTAGAAAATACGAACCTTAATGTTGATAAAAGGTTAATGTAAATGTGATCTAGTTTTGGGAATTTATGCCTTTTTGGGTGAGGGACTAAACATTTTAGGGTGTGTTTTAGTGGTTTTGGGTTGTTTTTTTTAAAGCTTTTGTTTCAAATAAGACATTTGATGTGAAGAGCAAAACAGAGGCAAGGGAATTCTCCTTTTACAAGCAAATGTCATGCAGAACATGTTTTATTTGGCACAAATAGTTTTTAAAAGATATATATTTATTGGTTGACTCCACACGTCCTTGTCCAGACTCCAGATTTTATCCCATTGCTTCGGTCAGTCTGCCTTAAATAAGATTTCACAGAGTAAGGAAAGAGTCAGGCAAAAAGTTAATTTGAAGGCATTTTGATCTATGTGATTACACATTGCTGACAGGAAAGACAATGGTGCAGAACTAATAAAAGGAGGGGAAAAAAGCTGGAGAATGGGAGAGGAAACAAAGGTAAAAATGGGTTTAATGCACCAAGATCTATCATGCAGAGATGAAAAGCCAGACTGTGAAAAGCCAATTAGTGCACCAAATATGAAAAGCACCCGAATTAAACAGAGAGAACATCATCAAAGGGAGCTGAGCTGGGGATGTTCCCAGCATGCAGACATAAAAACATTTCAGATGAGTATATAAGAAAATGTTTTCAAAAAGAAATGAAATGCAGTGGGAATTCAGTAAAAACAAGCCTGTAATGGGCAAATGATAGGCTGTGAAATAAAGTATAAAAGCCAAATCTTTATAGTGTCTAACACTGACAAAACACTTTAAGGCTGAGATTATGAGGTTCTGTGCCATAAACATCCAAACTTAGAAGGCACATTTGTTGCTTGATGCAGGTTTTTATTTACTCTCTTGGAGTGTTAATGAGCAGAAAGATGGATTTTAGTATAATACCCATGTTACCAAAACAAAAATAAGGACCAACATTAGCAGTTTTAAATGAAAACTGTATCTCCTATTAAGCAACTTGGATGCTCCTTGTGCACACACTGAGAACTCATTTGATATAAAAATGAAATTTGTAAGTAATTTTTCTGCATTTGGAGTGGTCACCTGCTGGCATTTATTCAAAGGAGATCAAACAGAAATGTTTTTTCTAGTCCTTTTCCATTTGGATAAAGACAACTATTTAGGCAGTATAGCAATAAATAAAAAGTTGCTTGAGTTTCTAGCAATTACTGACAAAAATGGGTTTAAAACCCCAAGTACAATGAGAAAATATCTAAAGTATTTGAAAGTATTTACACTGAGATATGAGAACCCTGAATTAAGGGAAGTGGGTGCTTCCTGCAGACTAAATGAATCCTGTCTCTATATCCTTGAGTATTTCATATTTCTGGAGGCAGTCAGTACCTCAAGCTAATGTCAAGTCAACACCCAGGATTGTCACTGAGCTCAAGTTAATATTTTAGCTCAGTCACTATGCCAAGATGATTTGCAGTGCATGTGGAAATTGTGCTATGCCTGCTCTTCATATGAGGATTTTTTCTTTCAAATAATAAATTCCCTCCAGTCAGAGGTCAGCTTTGCAATCAGGACAGGAAATACTGAATTTCGATGAAACCTGAGTGCTGCCTTAATCTCTAGGATGGGGTTTTTTGGGGTTTTTTTTTTAATGTTTCACCTCTATAAATGTGACTGCTACCAGAGGTTTTGCTCAAGCTTCGAGGATAAGACCGACCTGTACCCACAGCAGGGGCTTGGAATGAGATGATCTTCAGGGTCCTTTCCAACCCAAACCATTCTACAATTATGAATTTACTGTCTCACTGGTCTATCCTCACTCTGACACACCAGGATCTGTTTTTCAGTCCTGGCTCAAAGATTGCCTCGTGAAACACCACGAGAGATCTGGCAGGCCTGTTGCTCTGCTCAACAAACCCCAGGGTGATAACAGGCTGGATATTTCACTTCCCAGTGAAAGCAGCTCCATGAAGATGCCCTAAAGAAGTTGATCCTAGTTTTGAAATAAAAGGACACAGCTGCAGGTTAGTAACTCATTTGTTCCTCAACAAGTAAGTATTGCTGCAGGAATGAACCTCCTGCAGCTCAGCCTTCAAGAAAACACACCCAAAGTTGTAGATGAACCAATTTTGACTGTGTTAGAAATGCCAATATTGCTGCTTCATGTTGCCTTGAGTTTTCTGTCTTTTGTCTTTCTGTAGAAGTTTCACATGCAGCCTTGATGTAAATAATGTCTATTCTTAGAATGTTTACATACTTCTCCTGTGAGAGAAGAAATGAGTGATGGTGATGTCCACCAGCCAGGTTGAAGGGGTGGCGATCTGTGTAGCCAATCCCTTGACCTCTGTACATATGTATAAAATACTGGAGTCAAAATAAAGATAGAGAGAGAGTTTTCTACAATTGCCGTCTCCTGAGCCTCTCTCGAGTGTTCCTAAATTGGGACACGCCCAGCTTCGCCCCACGACAGCTTCACCATCTCTGAAACTCTGAATGTTTGATTTCACAGCTCTTCAAGTGTTATTTTAAAGCTGTTGACTGAAGGCTGTGTTTAAGTTCCTGCTGATGTCTTTCAATTTATTCAATGTGTAAAATTCAAACTTTTCCTATTTTTCTGTGACTAGTTCTTTAACCCACTAGAGCCAAAAAAAAACCAAACCAAGCATACTCTGGAGGTTTTTGGTAGTTTTCTGAAGAATTTATATATATGTGTGTGTCCATGTAAAAAATAAATAAATAAATAAATATATATATATATATATATATATATGTATATGTATTTACAGAACCTCCATGCCTACAAATGTTTTTGGGGTGAGAGAAAATCGTCTCCTCCTGAAAGTCTGTTTTGCTGACTGAATTTTCAGACAGCACTTTTTTTTTTTAACTGAGTATTAAATTCACTCTATTTTACAGAGCAAATAAAGCCCCTACCAGATGGCCAGCCAAGGCTATTACAGGCTGTCATTACTTCCCACACCCACTTGTCCCTCCAGATTAGGAAATATGACTGAAGAGTTGCTTTTCCTCATGCTCTTTTCCTATTTCCATTGCCAGTGAACAGATGATGCCTCGCAGATATCTCCAGCTCTTCCCCAAGCACTCTGCTGCCATTCCAAGGGGTTGCTTTGCTTTCCTGTCTCAGAGAAGGAAAAATGGAAATTTTAAAGAGGTACACCTGCTCCCTGCAAAAGGGAGTGCAGCATTCCACCACACAAATAAAACCTGGTTGGGACAGAACTCGAAGAAAAATCTGATTTACGTCCAAAAATAGGTGCTTTCCTCAGAGCCATCAGTGTAATGTGCCCACATCCAACAGGCAGACTTGTGCTGCAGAGTAATCATTCACAAAACACACACACGGGCTGTTGTAACCAGACTCAGGAATTTCTCACAAACCAGGTGTTTATTTCTCCATTTCCAGCTCCCTCCTTCTCCCCCCTTGCCTTGCAGGACACTGAGGCACAGCAGCACTCCCAGCAGTGGAAGGAAGCTCTGAGGTTGGGTGGGGATGGATGTGGCACTCCCAGCAGTGCAGGGAAGCTCTGAGGTGCCTCTGTTTTTCTTTTATTTTTTCTTTCTTATTTCCTCCCCCCACAACACCAGTTCTACAGCTAAAGTTTACAGTCAGTGGAAAATGAAAAAGTTGGCATAATCAGACTAAATGGGGCTTCCACTTGCTGACAATGAATTTTTTTTTTCAGCATAAGGATTAAGTAGATGTATAAACACTTTCAGAATTAGCTTCCAAACACCAGATGGAAAAGTAATTGGAGTCAATGTAGAAATCTGTACTCCAAATCACTGATGTATCTTTAATTCAGGGTTACAACAGGTATCTTTCATTTGCATTTTTTATCTCAGCTCTGATCTCTCTGGGCTTTATCATGCTCAGCGATGATGATTCATAAGCAGTGAAGGACATGGCTGAAATTCCCTTTCAAAATGTCATTTCCAGGGCAAGCAATAAGGCAGAAGAAATGCTTTATTTTTGCTTATGAACTGAGCAAACTCACCTGGGAAGACAAACATGACAAATAAATGTGTCATTTCCCAGTGCCACTCTCAGAGTGACTTTCCAGAACAGAACCATACTTTAACTTGAAAGCAAAAATTACCTCTGCCAAGTAATACATGGTAAACAATGTGATTTTTAATTACAGCTCATTAGTTTTTGTTTTCTGTGTCAGAAAGTGCCTAGGAGACAACAGCCTGTGGATCAGCTACCCCAATCTTTTTTGATACTAAAGGAATTAAAAAACAATACTTAAAATTATTAATACATGAGGCCTTTCAAGGGATTCTTTTTAGCCCTTTAAGATTTCCTACTTGCATGTTTTTGCAGGCCCAAAAGGCTTTAGAACAATCCTGATGGGATCTAACTGCTCTGAGTTTACTGACAGGTACTGCAGAAGCAATTAAAACCTTGAAGTCTTGAGCAGCTGAAAGAAAATTCTGAGTTTCTTTCTTTCTTGTGCAGAAGGTCACTAAAGTGAATTTGAAGCTGGTGTGATAGCACTGGATGGCTTCTAAAAACCTGACACAGAGTTAGTGGAGTTTGACAGGGTGTGTCAAATGATTTCTGTGGAGCTCCAAATACTCATTTCTGATTATTTTGGAAGGAAAGTGACACAAGAATATGGAAGTGGCTCTTCAAAGTTAGATAGTGAAATAAGCTTTAATAATTTAAGCTCATCCGTGCCAAAAATACCAAGCAACTTCCACTCTGGAATTTCCAACCCAGAAGAGGAGGCCTACACTAGCTCAGCAAAAGATAAAACGAGTTGAAGAAAATGTTTTTGATCACAGAAGTGGCCTCTAAAGCTCCGAGGACGCTCAAAAAGATAACATCAGCTTTTAGGAACTGTTTGACTTCAAAGAAATTGCTGTCACAGAAAACTGAAAATTGATGATCCCATCTCTCTATCTTACCCCACCAGGTAGTTCAGAGCTGCTGTTGCTGTAAAGGGAACATCACTCCATAAAATCCTAAAGTAATATTCACAGCTTCCCAGTAAGGGGAGGGGGGAAAGTGAAATATTGCCATGGCAACAGAAAAAGCTGGAACCTAGGAGACAAACCACTTTGACACAGGCTGCCCCTAATTCTGGGTCATCCTCAGCTGTGAAAAGTCAGTGGCTGCAGGAGGCTGCAATGAGCAGAGCTTTTTCCTCTTTCAAAAAGTTTTTTCCTCTTTTCTCCTCCTTGCTCCAGCTGACCGTTCCTGGGCTCTGACACACTGAGCTGATGCCTCACCAGCCTTCAGGGTTCTCATAATTGTTTTTATTTTGCCAGTCTCTGAGTTTTTCCTTTCTTGGCCCTCTTAGTCCAGTAGTTGGGCAAAATTTAGAAGGTGGTGGTGTACCCAGTGATGGAAGAATGCAATAAAACCCAGTTACATTCAAAAAAAAGAGAGTGGTTTCCATTCCAGAAAGAATGTGTTGGAATTTTACCCTTTGTTATTTATTCATGGTTCCACTGTTTCTATGATTAGTGCTATATTTGGTATGAATTAATTCTAACTTTTGTCCAGCTACTGCGCTAAAAAGTATTTGTATTGCAAGCTGGCAATGCAGAAAGGTACAGCATAAAACAGTCAATGTGTAGATTGGAAGGAAATTGATTCTTTTCATCTTCTTCCCTCATTTATCAGTGCTCAGTGGTACTTATCACTGCATACCTCATTCAGAAGTATGAAAGATTATCTTACAGTTTTCAAAACAACTTCCAGGCCACTTGAATCTGTGTCTTAAAGGATGTAAGCAAGCAGGAAGGGATGAAAAAACGGGAATTACAAAAGCCCAGGCTATTAAAGAAAGGGCTTTTTTTAAAGCAAACAAAGCTTCTGTGAGCATCAACCTCCTTTAGAACTTTAATTAGGTCTCTGTTTAAAGTATATCAAAGAACAGATGGCTCTCACAGTTAATAGGCAGCTTGGAACCATTCAATATCAGTCATCCAATTCTAACCAAGTTGGAACTTTCAGCTTTTTCCATACAGAGGCCATACATATCCTCCCCTCCCAGTGGCCACACATTTACAGAGGCCAGTATCAATCAGAAGGACAGAATTCACTCCTGTTTTGAAACTCAGTGTCAGATTTAGGACTTCGAAGCAAACTCTACCTGAAGCACAAATCCTTAATTCCAGGATCTTTTATTGGGCCCTGAATCTCCTCCATGTGATAGAAGAAATCCCAGAAGAAGCAGCCAGGTTCAAGAAAAGGAGCTGCAGTTTGGTTCTGCTTTTCCTTAACAAGTACAAGTCACATTGCTGAGCTATAGAAATGATCCTCTGGGTTTAATCCCTGTATTATCTATTAACTTCTCAGGAAAGTTCTGCTGAAGTTTAATCACTGTCTGTGCTCCCTCAGGTGAATTATTTTACTCCTGAATTCTTTATTGGGCTCTGAATTAAGTGCTGTATAATAACAACCTCTCTCTTTTTCCCTTCGAAATCCTGCAGACCTTAATGAAGTTCTCAATACCAAACAACTTTTCCCAGCACTGATGAGAACTGGATGTTGCTTGAAAAGGTTCAAGTCAAAGAACCAAAAAGAAGGGACCCTAAAGATCATCCAGTTCCACCCTCTGCCAAGGGCAGGGACACCTTCCACTACCCCTGGGAACCCTGTCCAGCCTGGCCTTGGACACATCCAGGGATCCAGGGGCGGGCAGCCACAGCTTCTCTGGGCACCCTGTGCCAGGGCCTGCCCACCCTCACAGTGAACAATTCCTGCCCAATATCCCATCTGAACCTACTCTAAAAGCAGATTACTTGCTCATTTTGGTTCATTGTCTTGATAGGGAAATGGGAGCAGGGTTTGGATGAAGACATTGCCTTACAAAAAAATAATTGCACTGTGATCAGATCCAGACACTCACCACGATGTGGAGCCTCCCAATACCTACAGTATCTCCCATATTCCAATATGTTCATCTTCTGGCCTTAAAACAATCCCATATCATAGCAGCAATAATAAAGCTGCAGCTCTTCATGTGCCATTTGAAAATAACAAAAGAAATTGGATTTTTGACTGATTTCCCTAAAAAAAAATCTTGACTGCTTGGAAAAATAACCGTATACAGCTTTGGAACTAGGCATTCATATAAAATTTTATCTTTTAAGATAAAATTTTTAGGCTTTTTATCCTTTAGAGGGAAACAGAAAAGAAAATACTGCATATTTCAAAGTGAACTCATTAAAGACAGTATTTAGGAGTTGAACATCTAACCTTTATTGCTATAGTAATGCCACAGTGATATTTATCATTGCTTCAGTTTGTTCCACTTACTTTTATCTCTTTTTTTCCATAAGCTATGTATAGTGCACCATCTTAGAGAGTGGATTTTTATATACAGATACAGGAAAGTGAACTTATACATACTTGTGGGTTTTGGCCTAGAAAAGCAATGACCAGGAATTCCTGTGAACAAAGTACACCTTCCATTTTAAAATAAACCAAATTGTAATAAGCTGGCTTCAGACAAAATAATAGTTCCTCCTTTTAATAGCTAAATACTCTAGATTGGGCATTTTCCATCCTGAGGACAGAGAACATTACTCCTGGGTGACATGTAAAGCCCAGCTCCAGCAGCCTGGTGAACAGTGATGCTTTGGTGAAGTGGATTCTCTGCTTTTCTGAAGGCTTGCAGGGAAAATGCTGATGTTTGGAATGAAAAGCTGCCATCAAACAGCTGAGTGCTGTCCCACGTACCTGCTCTGCTCAGAAATGTTCAGCTAAGTTGCGTTTCAAGGTCATTTGTTGCCTGACTAGTCTGGGTCGGTGGTTGGATGAGGTGCAGAGCTCCCTGATGCTGCTGCACTCCTGGTGTCAGTCACAGCAGGGCTGCACACAGGCAAGGCAGCCTTGCTTCCCTTTCTTCCTTTCCTTCCCCCAGCTGCTGCTGTGGCTGTGTCGATCTGTTTGTGCTGTTGGTGGGAGGGTTTGAGAAATGAAACTCAACAGGTGGTGGGATTGCTACTGGCAGCCCATTTATTATCATTAGCTGGTACAAGGAAAACAGTGTTCAAGCAAAACGTAAAAAAAAAAAAGCAAGTGATGGGGCTCTAATCCCTGCATTTGGCATTATTTTTAATTTCAACAAAGCCTCACAGGAACTATTCATCAAGTCTTTTTCCTGGAGGAATTTCTTCTCTGTGTACATTCAGAAGACAGAATTTGCAAAAATTATACTGATATGGTCTCTATTTAGAACAAAAAAGAGAGAATGATCCCTTTGCTTCATCCCAAAGTGCATCAAGAGGGAAGCAATCATTCCCACTGAGTTACATGAGACTGAGACCAAAGACACACAACAAACGTCAGAATTTAGCACAGTCGAGTTCTACTGATGTTAACAAAAGACACTGAACCCTGGGAAATATTACATAACAGATTGAGCCCTAGATCAAATAAAATCGTATTAAACCAGTCTTCTAGAACATATTTTTATCTGAATTATGCTAAGGATAATTAGACAGATTTTTGAGTTCATTTTCTTCTTTTAAGAGGGAGGAGCTGGTGTGGACAAGCTGAAGGCAGATTCCTGGTGGGTCACTGGCCCTGCCTGCTTTAATCAAGTACTGTTCCTGTAATAACCCCTGCAATTCCAGCAAAGCAGGCAGCAGAAAAAAAAAGCAACACAAAATGGTTTTGGAAAGGAGCCAGCACTCCATAATTCTCCAGCTGAAGTCCAAGCCCTCGCTGCTGCTCTGCAAAGTCACCTGTGAGTGCAGGCTGGAGAAGCAGCAGGCCATTTATCCCATGTCTTAAATCCACTGTGCCTGTGCATCCACTGCTGTGAACTTCTCCCCACTCCAGTGTTCATTGGAATGCTGCTCTGCCTGGGATGACAGCAGCAGAACATGCAGTGTGTGACGAGTGTAGAGAGGATTTCGGGGAGTGAACTAAAATGAATTATCACAAGTGGCAAGTGCCTTGCTCCCAGTGTCACAAACATTCATTTCAGCAATCCACCAGCTCCCTAAACGTCTCTCCACAAGCTTTAAAGACTTATTATTCAGGTTACTTTGCTGCCACTGCTTCATTTTAGTATTTTCTGTGAGGTTGTCTGGGCTTTGGGGCAGGGTCCCACTTTCTGATGTTTTGGGGCAATACAGTGTTTTCTTCAGTACTCAAAATTTAACTGACATAGCTCAGTGGGATAAGAGAGCTGCCCCAAATCGTTCCTGAATGAGGAATTCTCATGTTTCATTCATAGTAACCTCATTCTATACACCTAAGCTGAGCTTAAATAGAATCCCTGAGCCCAGGGCTGGGGACAGAGGTCTCAGGTGAGGCTGTTTTGGTGCCTTAAGTTTCAGCTTTCATGTTTTTCACATTCTGTGCTGCCCAGGGGGCAGTTCTGAGCTCACATTCAGTGTCACTCAGCTCTGCACAGAGCAGGGAGACAAAACAAATCCTTTTCCTGCTGCACACCAAGGACAACTTTCAGGCCCAAAAGCACAAACAAGGGTGGGCTGAAGGGAGGAACAAGAAGGATGAGACCTCACAACCTGGAGCTGGAATTGGACAATTAAACCCCAATATAAAAATGGACCAAAACTTATAAAAGTGTGAGACCTCGTGGCCGGGCAGCCATTTTGTGACCATTTTGGGTCCACCTTGAGTGTAGCCCTGGCCAGGCCCTGTCCTGCCCAAAAGAAATCCTGGAGGCCTTTTCATAAATACACATTTTATTCTCTAGCTCTGTCCAGTCTCTGTTTCAGGTCAGCCTTCCCAAGGCATCAGTTTGGTGTCACTGAGGCTTTTTAGTGCCCTCAGAATGGTGACAGAGCTGTGCCAGGCCCGTGGGTGGTGCAGACCAGCTCCAGCATTGTTTAGGAGAAATGCAGGCTCCAGCATTTTTAATTACCCTCCATTGTTTCCATCTGTTCTTTGCAGGACATAAAAGGCAGAGGGAAGGGAGAAGGGGCTGAGGCAGGCTCAGCTTGTCCCCAGCAGCGTCTGCAGGTGTCAGAGAGCGCTGGTGGGGGTCAGGAATGCACCCACCAGTTACAGAAAGGGCAAGAGCAATCAAAAGAGAGAAGTGAAGCTGATCTGGGTTATATTCTTTGATCTGTCTGCTTTCAGGTCAGAGAGTCACAGCTGCAGCCTATAAAGGTCCCATGTAAGAGTCAGTTCCCCCTGAAGCCCCGTGGTAGCTTTGCTAATGGTTCATGATATGGGAAAATGCTGATAAACAGTGCCAGGAAAAGGAGAAATGGAAATCCCTTTCTTACCTCTTAAGACTGGTTAAGAAAAAAATCTTTATTAGCTCTGAAAATGTCACAGCATGATGAAATATAATAGAGTGCTGCATGATTTTCACAGATTCACAGGATTTTAGGGAGCACACCTGGTCCCACCTCCCTGCTCAAGCAGGGCCATCCCAGAGCACAGGATTCTGTCCAGAGGGTTCTGGAACATCTCCAGTGAGGGAAACTCCACACATCTCTGGTCTCTGCTCCAGTGCTCAGTCACTGCACAGGGAAGAAGTTCTTCCTCATGTTCAGGTGGAACTTCCTGGGCATCATCTTCTGCCCATTGCCTCTTCATGCTGTTAATAGCAAAGAAAATTAAGAAAAAAACCCAAAAACCAATGGCTGCTGGTAGCAAAGTCATAGTTAATGATTTTGCAAAGATCACCCACAGCGATTTTATTTACTGTCTCGTTTGGCTACTGAGCTTGCAGGACAATCAATCCTATTCTACACTAAAATAGCTCAAACTTGAGCAGAGTGATGTGGAGAAAGAGGACGGTGGCTGTTGGCACAATCCCACCCCGTTGGGTACAGACACAGGTACTTTTACAGAGAACTCCCTCTGCAGATCAGATCACCAGGAGTAACTGGGTTCATCCTGCCCTGGGCTGGAAGGGCCACGCTGTTGGAAAGCAGAGTTGTTGCTCCTGTAGAACCAGTGAAACTCAAAAATAAGTTTTGGCTGAACTTTTTTTCACACTTTATAAATAAAGGATCCTGAAGGGGCTCTAAAATAACCTTATTCTTTCTTATGTACAAAGATTGCCTTTAACAGTTTAGATTGTCAGTCCTGACACAAGTATAGATGAGTTTATAGTTTTATGATTCAGCTGGACTGGAGAGAAAACATCATCCTACGCTGACTGGTAATAGTAGAAGCTGTTCTTGTCTCATCAGTGTAAATGTATTTGGGCAAGATTTTTTTTCTAAACAGTTTAAGGGTTTTATTCTAATTATTTTGTTACATTTTAATGAGGCATTTTGAATGAAGTTCAATTTTAATACATGTTGAGTTTGCTCTGTTAATTAGATCACTTTCATCTATTTTATATAAAGGTTTTGGTTGTAGGTTTATACTTTCTGCAAGAACACATTGCAACCATTACTTCTTATGAGATAATAGAAATGTCATAATTTCATGTTCTGTATCAGATGTCCTAATTTCATGTTCTGTATTAGATAAATGGAGCTGTCATGCAATATTCCATTTCTGACGAGAAACCAATAAACCGAGGGAAGAAAGAAGGTAAAAAAAAATTAAAAATAAAAATCCAAACGAAGCTGTGATTGATGGGCATGTAACAGAGCTAGGATCCCCATGAATAATGTTAGTTACACAACATGCCAAAAGACAGAGTTTCCAAAGGGAGTGATTTTGTGATTAGTTGTAAATTGTAATCAGGACCAGAATAGTTCCAGGAATTAAATGCTGCTAAGCACAGAAATGAAGAAAATGGAAAACCATTCTCATGTTAAACAGGGCTTTGTTTTTCTTGGCATCATATTTTGTGGCAGCTGTCCTGCCTATAAAGTATTGATTTGGGGGATTTTTTAGATAAGAAAAATCTTATTAAAACAAAGCCCAATGTGTGCTGCTGATGGTATTCCATGTTATTAAATCTGAAAGAACTTTTTAAAATCTGATTTTCTCTTCAGTAATTTACCACTCCCACATTAGATGTCTCGGGCAATAAAAACATCTGTCATTATTTTGCTTTCTGGAATGCCATGTTTTGACAGGGGTTTGTAACATGTGAAGTGCTCAGAGAGGTTTGTAGG
This sequence comes from Mixornis gularis, assembly GCA_003546035.1. Taxonomy (NCBI): domain Eukaryota; kingdom Metazoa; phylum Chordata; class Aves; order Passeriformes; family Timaliidae; genus Mixornis; species Mixornis gularis. The sequence continues at coordinate 996,275 of QVAJ01000010.1, forward strand.
TAAAACCATTCCTTTCATTTCAACAAAATGAAAATACAAGAAAATAATTCAATCAATATTTGATCTTACAGAATGAATTTTGCCTTCTCACAAAGCACAAGTTATCTGACAACATTAATAGATACAACTGAAGTGCCTGAGAGAGAAAACTTCTGAAATTTGGTTTTCAGRTCTGACATGACAGAATAATTAACACAGGCCATCCAGGCTGGTAGAATTTCAGCTTGTAATTTTTTCCTTACTGTTTAGAGTTAAAACTAACAGAAGAAAAAAATTATCAGCGTTTGGTTTCATGTCTTGCACACAAGTTCTCTTACACAAGGTCAACATTGCGTGCACTGTTCTCCCATGGATTGTCTGCACTTGCTGATAATTCATTCATTTTCTGGCTCATCAACTCTTCCTTCCAAGAGATTAAATGGCCCTTGTGTCTCCTCTAGAAATATGAGAGAACTTGATTGCACAGGGATGACAAGAAGGATGAATGGATTGAATTTTGACATGGCTTCTTCCTTTGCTTCTTTTATTTCTCTGCTTCTTGGGAAAAAAGCAGAAAATCCAGTGCAGGAAAAGCAGGATAGATCCATTGGGAAGTTTTGCTTTCCAAAAAACAACTTAGGCCTGGTGAAATTTCCCTGTGAAGGAATCTTTCTGGACAGGAGGGTGGTGCTGGCTGTGGGGGACTGGCACAAACAGGAGCCTCTCACACCTATTCATTTTTCTCTGGAAAAATTCTTGCTACTGGTCTTTCCTTCCCGTATCAAAGGAGAAATTTTAGTTAATTTCCATGGCTCTGTTTCCCTGTTCCTGAATAAAAACATGAATGAAGACCCCCTCTGAAACATGCCTTCTCAGGAAAAGTCTGTGCGAGCATAATCAATTTATGCTGCAAGACAAAGTATTGTCTCAGAGCAAGATAAAGGTATTACATTTTATTTGACCTCCTTTACTCCTTTATCTGACTATTTAATGCAAATAAACACTTATATTCCCCTTTACATCTTGGATCTTAAAAGGAAGACCCATCATGGGTATTTTCACATTCAAATAGGACTTTTGGTTTTGCTGCACATTTTTGTGAACTGCCTTTGCAGAGGGGTGGACTGAACTGGCCAAGGAGAGAAGGGCAAGAGGTTGTCAGCAGGGCTTGCTCTCCAAAAACATGGCAAGCCAGATCTGAACCCCACTGAAGCACTAACAAACTCCCATTCTCTTTCAACTGGCTTTCCCTTTCTGATATGATTAATCCTCATTTTATATAGTACTTCCCACATTCAGTACTGGGCATGAAAAACAGCTAATTCTGCTCAAGCACCCTCAAAAAGATAAAATTAAAACAAGTCCTGCAGTGTGTATATATATATATAAAAGCCATAATTCCCCTGCAGAGGGAAATATCAGGGCTTCTCTGCCACAGTGCAGGGCAGCACCTGGTGTGTGTTTGAGCAGAATACACATCAGGCTGTGTTTAAACCAGCTGCTATTTTTGCAGGACATAACACACCGTGGAGTACCAAGGTCTCTGTTCTGCAGCACAGGTTATCTCATGGGCACCATCCTTGCCTGAGTAAAGGCATTGTCATTATCTCTAAGAAAGGCACTTAGAGTCGTTCTCTGGTGTATGTTAATAATGATACACTAATTGAATCCTGAAGCTCATTGCTCAGGAGTAATGGATTCGGGGCTGATAGTAGTATTTTATAGTTTTGGATAGAATGCAAGTGAGAGTGTTGCCAAGATAAACTCAAGGTTTGCTTTTATTGCTGGCAGGCATTGCTGGAGCTCCTTTGTTAGAGCTGCAGTTCTGCAAAATATATCAGCACAAAGCTCAGCCCCAAGTCCTTAACTCATTGTGCTGAAGGTGAAGTCCTTAATAATCTGCACTGAAATTCCCTTACTAAAGACAATTTAAGAAATTCCTTTCCCTCCTGAGGGAGTTCTTTCTTGAAACTCAGCATGGAAAGGTAAAGATTGCGGAGTTCACTGTTGTTTTAAAGTGCCCTCAAGAGAGCAAGAAATGAGACATTTATTACCTTTGCATTGCAGGTTGCCACTGGCACATTAAGTTTACCACTGGATAATGGGTGAGGTTGGGCAGGAACACTTTTTATCTGTAGCAAACCCTTGTTAAAACACTGGCAGCATATTTTGGAGCCAGACATGGTCAGACACACCACCAAAAAACTCCACAAATGGAATTGCACTATTCTTGTTTGCCCTCAAACGTGCTGTGCATGACTTCTGTGGTTTATCAGGCATCTAGAACAGACTCTTTTCCCTCTATATTCCAATGGGATTTTCTGATCACTCTCTCAGGTACCTAAAAAGACAATTCATCTAGAGAGCTGTGCTCTTCACACAGACCTTTTCTGTGCAGCTCTGGAGTCAAGGGATTGTGGAGCTCTGCAACAAATCTTGGCAAGTGGCACATATTCACTGTGTTTGAAAGTTGGTACATTCCTAAGGGAACTGCTTACAGAGATGACAAGCCATCTGTCCCTACTTCTGGTGTTTTCTCTGCTTCCACATCCATAAGTTAAGGTAGAAATAATGTTTTCAGCCCAGAAGCCTAATTTGGGCTGTAAATTGTAGGTTTGCCATGATCAAATCTAGTTTAAGCCAGGCAGTGAATATTTTTGCATTTCCCTTTGCTGGTAGGAATTTCATCTTCTGGCACTGATGTCTTGCAGGTTACTGCTCTGTTATTTGCATTTAATATCTTATATTATCACATCACCAAGTCCAAGTACTGGACTTGTTTGTTTCACCCAGATCCAGGATTATTTACAGTAACTATTCTGCTGCACTGACTGCCCTCTCCCAGTGGATATTCTATTATAATAAATGTGGGCAGTATAAAAAACCAATGCTGCAGAATATTGCTTTGATTAGCAAGGTGCTGCAAGGGTGCATTGGAGAGTGACATACGCCAACACCTGGAATGAAGAGCAGTAAAAGGAAAATATTATTTCATTTCTCTGCAGACACATTGTGTGGGCAGAGCTGAGCCCTCCTGCAAGCTCTGAGCCCTCACAGCTGATTCTGTGGCCAGAAGAAATGAGCTTGGACTCAATGCAGCAGGCAAGGAAGGGTTCACAGACAAGTTCTCTGCAAAAGTTTTTTTTTTACCTTGCTCCCAAATCCATTCTTCACACTGTGCTTCTTTAATTTAACAATTTCCAGCAATTAAGGTTGTACAAACTTTTCCTTTCCTTCCTCGTCCTACCATCAATTTCAATTTTAAATAAACTTGAACTTAAAAATCCTATCCCCTGGTAGTGAAAGCACAGGATTGCCTCAAGCTTTCCTTAGGGCTGTGGCTGATAAAGCACTACTGTTAAGCTCACTGAATTTATGCCTGTTTTGAATTTGTCCTTCCTACAAACTTCCAAAGTTTCCCTGCTGGCCAAGCCCAAAGCCACAATGTTTTTAGCCTACAGATTATTTTAACTTCTACTGAACTAATCTCTAATTGCTTTACCCTCAGTGCTTCCAGTACAACATCTGATCTGATTAGCTAGGCCATTAATTATCTTGTACTTTAACTATGAACCTCCTGCTGAAATCCAAGGAAAGGTCAATGCATATCTGGAGAAAATGATCCTTAACAAGGTACATTTATCAGCAAATTAGGCACACTGTGAGTTCAGCACACACAGACTGTCCAAAGGGTTTTTACTCTTGTACTAATGGTGTTTGAGATTTTTTTGCTAAGGATATTTGCTTGTAGTCAACAGGAAACTGCCTGGCTAAAAACCTCTCATGGACATTAGTGAACAAAAGCCCTTTATACATCATAATAATTACTCAGATTAAAAAATTCAGAATATATTTGTTAAGTAGTCCAGTCTGCACAGATACCAAATGACACCTGAGGAGCTGTTGTTGCAGACTGTAAGTCTGTTATATGTTTTCACCTCAAATAATAAAAAAAAAAATAGTTGTTGCCACATCAACCTCCCAAGGAACAGCTTGACAAGCATTTGCTTCCAGCAGTGTTGCTGGCCTGAGTTCCACAGCCCCAAGCTGTTGTCTCTGTGCGGCTGAGAAGTTGTTTGGTTCACCAGAACCAGGAGCTGATCCAGACAAAAAAGCCTTTTTTTTTTTAAATTCTGAACTACTTTTAACCTGAGTCCAGGTCCCCAGGCGACCTCACAGCTGCACAGACACCTCCAAGCAGGCAGCTGAGTGATCGAAACAGGGAAAGAGCCTTGCAGGGTGATGTTACTACTCCAAATATGTCAAAACACCACCTGAGTGATTGCAGAATTAATTACTAAGTTCACATTAGAGTAAAAAGAGCCTGACACAAGCCCTTTGAACACAGCACAGACACAATTCCATCCCCACCTTGAATCTGCTGCGTCTGCTACAAGCTGGCATTTTGAACTTAATGCCACTTAAAAGAAAGGCAACGAGTCAAGGTCATATTAAAAATATATTGGGGACACATTAAAAAGCTCAAGTGTTTTTCAGTTCAATACATCTTTGAGGGTTTATAACTTGTATAATTTTTCCTGGAGGATGGATTAGGCTTGGGATCTATTACCAAACCAAAGGACAAAAGGCAGAATCTCCCCACAAGTATTTGGCACTTCTTTATTTCCTCTCCCAGTTTATGAGTAATAAAACACCTGGGTGCACGTGGCAGTTTTGCACAGATGGCTGAGCTCAGGAGGACTTGGGAGCCAAACCCAGTTCATTGCAGCTCCTGCTCGGGCAGTTCTCTGTGCCCAGGCACTGAGGTTGCAGTGAGCTCCTGCTTCAGAGATTCTTTGCAGTGCAGAGGTTCTTTGCAAATCAAAGAACCTTTCAAATCAAGCATTGACGTTCCAGGAGAAATGCCTTTTCTGTCCTCAGGACTTTTCAAACAGGTGCCTCATTACATAAACACATAATACATGCATATGCATTTATTCCTAATTGTTAATTCTATCTCAGTTTGTGGTTTTTGTTAATAGCTCTTTTGTTGCTGCTGTCAGGAACCACTGTTTTCTAGGTGTGTTATTTCCTGAGAGGATTTCACAAATCATTCAATATGAGATGTCACCACATCTCAATCAATAAACTTGCATCATGACTCTGTTAACAAAGGGGCTTCCAGTGGCTGAAACCACATATATTTGCACAAAGGATGGCCTGAAAAGCAAAACTAATCTTGTTTATTGACAGAGCTCAGCTCTGAGAATGAATGGTCCCTTAACAAATCATTTAGCCAAGATATTTTGCAGAAATGCTGCCACTTCCATGGAGGTGATTTATTTCTGCTCTCCAGCTACAACTCCTGATTTTCGCTGTCAGTGTTTTCTCCTCATGGAGCTTCCACTGAGAAGCGAAGGGGGGAAACCAGAGGAAGTATTTGCATGACAAAGCTGAGCTCCCCGTTTCCTGGCTACTTTATATGGGCAGAAATGTGAGACCCGATTGTCCCTCAGATCCCTTCCCCAGCTCCCTTCGCACCTCTTCAGAGCCTCCCTGGCGGCTGCTAGAGCTGATTATTGAGATATTCAGAGCTGTATTGTCTTAGTCCTTTGTGCAGACAGAAAAGGGGGGACAGAACAATCATACCTGAACATCCTGCAATGCAGAGAACACCGTGAATCCCTTAAGCTACCAACAGATGGATAACCAAATGCTTCACAACAAATAACAAACCTCAGCTTAGGAAAACTCGGCTTCTCACTCACTCACTCACTCACTCACTCACTCACTCACTCACTCACTCACTCACTCACTCACTCACTCACTCACTCACTCACTCACTCACTCACTCNCTCACTCACTCACTCACTCACTCACTCACTCACTCACTCACTCACTCACTCACTCACTCACTCACTCACTCACTCACTCACTCACTCACAGTGAGCTCCTGGTTTCTGAATAAACCCTGTCCTACTCATGCATTCAGAGCAGTCTTTAGTCCCAGAGCACAAACGTTGTATTCATGAGGCCATTTTAACAAGATTACATTAAAAGTTATTTGAAATGTTTTTTGGCAGAAAGTGAGCTACAAGGTGAACTGCTTGATTTGCTCTCCTCTCAGGCCTTTGTTCTCTATAACCATCTCTTAAATAGACACACTTCATTTTTGATTACCTGGATTTATACGGATCTGAAGCTGGGTTATGGACATATAAAAGATGTTTCTTTTACAGCCTCCATATGTAAAGGAAGCCTGAGAGTCCTGTGTTTTAAGAGCCAGCAAGCTGAAAGCACCAATCCTGCACTTTGGGGAACTGCATTTTACCTTCAAGGGGGGGCTTTAGGTGGGGTTGTCTGCTCCCCAAACAGCTCAGCTGAGCAAACCCTGTTCTCGTGGCCACATCTGCTCAGGTCACTAAAAACTTCCACTGTGGAAAAAAGACAAATATCTTGGTCTTTGGGATCTGCAACAGAGGGCAGAGCAGTTTATGTTTTTCTGTCCATAGGTCACTTTGTAGGTAGGAATAAACCCCAAAAGAAGTGCTGGGTGATGGTCGTGCTGCTGGTCAGGGGGACCTCAGCAGGCTGGAGGAATGGGGGCTGTCCAGCAGGACCGCAGCTCTGCAGGGCCAGCCCTGGGTGCTGGTGATTGTGGGCAACCCCTACCCTCCTGCTTTTCTTAGCCCTGTTGGCATCACACAGCAGCAGAACACAAGGTTCAGGTATTCCCACGTTTTCTGGTCAAACCCCCCCCACAGGGCCAAGGATGCTCCAAGGACCCCGTTTGGATGCACCAGATCCCAGCTCAGAGTTGCAAGGCCCATTTTTCCCTCAGCTCCTCCCTAGCAGAGCTGTGAGGTGCCCAGAGCTCATCTTCTGATTCCCTTCACCCCATTCCTGTCACCATGGGAAAATGGGAATTTTTTTACCAGGATATCCCTGGTAAACCTGCACCTGAAGCAAATAAACTCCCCCTCAGAGGCTCTGTGGAAATGCCCTGCAGGCTGCCTGTAATCGTATTTACACTGGAGTGCTTCCCTCAGCCTTTGGGAAGTTAATCCTGATTTACAGTTATGAAAATCAAGTCTAGAGCCAAGCTCAGAGTTCAAGAGTTGCTGTTAGAACAGTGTGGAAAAAAAACCCAGACTGCTCCTACTAAATCCAAGTAGTTGCCAGTGATTCCACTGTTTGGATTAAGCACAGGTTTGGCAAGAGCACTGATATGGGAACAGGCATGTGAAACAGTATTTCCCATTATTAAACAGAAATTGAAGGGATTTTTATTTCAACTCCGAGGAACACACCCTAACTCAAAGGGATGATTAAAATAATAGTACATGAATACAGCTCAATCCCTGCTCCTATTTGAACATCCAGCAGCACCCTGGCACTGATCATTTTGTAGGAAATATGAAATGCTAGATTTTATTATTCATCACGTTTTTTAAAAAAAAAATCACATGCAGGGAGGAATCAGAGAGAATATTATTATGGAAACAGCATTTTAGACGGAGTTTGTAAAACATTTGTCATATTGCAGACACAAACTTATAAATATTAATTTAACATTCATTGGGAAAGGAGCAGGACTACTCCAGCACAGCTACTGGAAATGTTCTGTGCCATACAAGTCATCTCCCAGCACAAGGAGGAAATATTTGCCTATGTTACTTCCATGAACAGCTGTGGGAGGTGTCCCCAAAGGACAGGAACATTCCTACTGGCAGGAGCAGGGAGTCCTGGAACAGAGGGAGAGAAGCAGGGGATAAAAAGTTTTCCAAAAGAAAAGGTTTTCAATGAAAAATTACTCCTGTCCAAATGAGAATTTTTTGGGAAGGTACTGGATTTCTTAGAAAAGCTCTTATTATTTTTTGCTTGCAATTAGTCAATAAAAATTTCCACCTCCTTTCCTGTCCTACTATGCCCTGTTCCGTAGACATTTTTATTTTTTAAAAAAAACCTTCTGGACAATCTTCCTTTTTTCTTTTTTTTAATGCTTACAATCACTTCAGCCCAGATGGAAATATAGCAGGGAAAACTTTAAATTTTTGTATATGGATTGTCTAATTAAAGTGTAATGAGCCAAACCTGTTTAATTATGCATTGCAACACATACAAAAATTAATGAAAATTCACTGGATATACTGGAAGCTGTGCTGTGTATGGTGTGTGTTGCAGCACACAAGGAAGATTTCTGCTGAGGAAGCAAAGTATTCATTTGTAGTAGATTTAAAATCACTCTATAAACTCGATTTCTTTTATTTTTGTTTTATATAACCACAGGTTACAGTCATTTCTCCTTCATGTCCAAACTTTCATTTGCCTTTAAGATGTAAAAATGGCTTGTTACTGTAGCTGCAGCCCAGTTTTTGTTTCTACAACTGATTTTTATGCCATATTCCCAAACCAATTTCTGCACTCCAGCTGCTCCTCCTTCCTGCAGCATCCTCCTGTTCCCTCTTCCATTGCAAAGGCAGCTCCTTGCCAGCCAGGGTCCCCTGCAGCAACTCCTCTCACAAAATCTGTTCCTTGGTGCTGCTGTCCCCTCCCACAGGGATGTGGCACAGCCCAGCACCTTCTTTAAAATGTTTATTTAAGCAAACTCATCAGATTGCTCATTGTGGCACAGAGTTGATAAACACAAGTGGATATAACCCTCCACTCTGATATTTAACATGAAAATAAGGCCAGTGGTCATGGGGTTTGTGTTGTGTGTATATATATATGTATTTAAAAAATTGTATTCTAACTAACAAAGAACATTGGAAAGGTTAAAAATTTCTGTTTGACAGGTTCATTTATAAAGATACAAAGACATTTATCTGTTTGGGATAAAAAGTTTCCTTTGGCAAACTTGCTCCCCAGAGCAAGAGGAATTTTGGAAAGCCCCAAGAATGACTGGAGGGTCACAGCCCATGGCAGGCAAGGAGATGCCAAGGGAAGTGTTGGCTCCTGAGAAGCCAAACAGGAAAATCTCGTTGTCCTCAACTATCAAAAGTGGGAGTACAGGAGAAGACAGATTTTATTCTTGAAGACGCAGAGAAAGGACAAAATGCCACAGATATGAGCTCCACCCAGAAAATTTCAACTGTGTATTAGAAAAAAAACCTGCAATCCCAGTAGTCCAACATTACCACAGGGCCAGAAAGGCAAAGGATCTCCAGCCTTGAACCAGGCCCTAAGCAGGGAAGTTGGACTAAGCAACCCTCCAAGCTATTTTTTGTGATTAAATATAAAACCTTGTTGCAAAGACCCACTGGAAGTAAGGTAATTTTAATTACAGCAATCAATTTATATACACAATAATGTGTATTTTACATATATCAAGGAGAAAAAAAAAAACATACTGCATTTCAAAATTTGTTTACTGCAATAACAGAGGCAAATAGTCAGGAATAAGGTAAAGCCACTAATATTAAGGAAAACCACAATGTGTGTGTAAATTGAAGCCAAAGGAAAGCTACAGAAGCTCAGTATTCAGAGACTTGAATTCCAAGGGTTTCACAATACCCAACTCACCTCAACCTCAGCACATGGAAATGGATCTGGATTGCAGGGCTGGATCTAGATTATTATCTAACACCCATAAGCTTCAGGTTCCTACTTACAGTGGCTGTTTGGAGATGTTAAACTGCAAGGTCAAGGTAAGTGTTTTAGTTCTCACAACTGCAGCCTAATTTCACTAAAATTGCCTTAATTAACTTAGAATAGTCTGTGATTCTATAATTACCAGATCAAAATGTCATTTTAAATCACTCCTCATTTCAGGATATGTGAACACTGAACTAGCTGTAACAAACTTCTAATATTTTCAAAGTCAAAGGTTCATTTTTACTTAAAAAAAAGCCACAATAAAACTCTTAACAGAGGCTTAAAAAGGTCTTTATAAAATAATCTCCATCACACTTACAATAGTAAGAAAATGATTCTGGTTGCTAGTTTTTAGTAAATATGAACTGGTTTGCGTAATCTGTATTAAAGATGGTTATAACTACAGTTCACATTTCATTTCTTAAAGATGGACGAACAAATGTGTCAAGAAAAGTAGATTATTGCTGTTCCTCATCAGGTCCTTTTTATTAAGGACACGCTGCCTTGGTAGGCAAAGCATGTCTGGCAGCCAGCTGAGACAGGAGAGCTGAAGGAGAGAAGTTATGATTTGCATGCCAAAAAACCCTTCTTCAATCACCTTATATTTGGCAAAGGTACAACTTGAACTGATTTAAGATCAAAACTGTGCCATTCCATCCATCTCCTGAATGACAGTGCTGATCATCTCATAACTTAAGTTTGCTTGAAGTGACACAACAAGGTAGAATCCAAGCAAGTTCTGGACTGGCAGGGGAAAAAAACCTCAGATGCTTCTCCTGTCATGTGCAGCTATGAAAACACCAGATGTTCTTCAAAGGGTTTTTCAGCAGGTCTTCTGGAGCAACGGGTGGGGCTGTGCAGAGAGAACAGAGCAGGGACATATTGGAAATAGGACATCTATCAGGTTTTCTATTCCTGCAGTAGTACTAATCAAATTAAATATGCCACCATTCAATTTCTACAGGATTTAAAAAGATCTAAAAATCCATGCACGTTTTTAAATCAAACTTTTCATACAGTAAGCCTCTGAAATGTACTTTCTGTGAAAACAAATTGGCAATTAGAACTGCAAACAGAAAAAGCTCACAACAACTGCTAATAGGGTGTCATTCATTATACATTTTAACCAGCTGTTAGATTCTTTAGCTTTTGGTAATAAATTATCCTACAGAGGATGGTGATAGTTTATATGTCCAAGGTTTAATCTCCTGGTACATTTCCTTCCACTGTTTACATGAAACCTTACACTACTGTTTCACACAGAGCAATTTCAAGATGGTCTAGAAGAGCTAAATCAAGTCACTCCTACAAAATAAAATGGATGTTGCTGTCAGAGGCACCACTGGATAATCCATTACCTTCACACCACCACCCTGCACGTCTGAAGGTCTTAAAAGAACAGAAAAAAAGGGAAAAAACCCACATGACTGCTAACACTGGGGGAGAATTTTCCACTTCTTCCAGATTCCTTGTGATGTGATATTATTTTACACAGCACATGTAAAGACATTTCTTGTCATGTGGAAAAGAGCCTGGTGGTGTGCAGCCTTCCCAAGACACCATTTCAGTGCTTTCTGCCCTCCCATTTAAGCCTCTACTATCTGAAGGCCAGTCTCAAACTGGCCAGTCAAGCCATTGCTGAGGGACATTCTGAGCCATTCCCTGTGGAATTCCAGACTTCCCTGACTGTGCTGTGTGACATCCTGCTCCACTGTCCCCCGACCGTGCAGTTCTCAATGAAAAAACCACAATTATCCCAGTGGCTGCTGCAGCTGAGCAACAAACTCCTCTGAGCTTTGCACTGATAAACCATCACATCCCACTCCCCCCTGCAATGAGGCTTAAAGGCATTTCCTTTGCAATGAGRTTCCTCTGATCTCAACCAGAGCCATCACAAAGAAACAGAAGTAGAGAAAAAATTCTGCAACTGTGACTTGAGACTGTGCAGAAGCCATTGTGATGACTGATACAGCCCTGTCAGAGCTGTGCAGCCAGCTGGTGCCTTTTCCCTTTTACTTCTCCACACTTTAAAGAAATGCATTTGATCAGCCTTGACATTTTATTTTAAAAAAAGCTGCTATCAACTGACCATCAGAAGCATTCTGTTACAAAAGAGTACTAAAACTGTATGGTAGCAATGAAAGATACCTAAAATATTCCTCTGAAATGTCAAGCATTTCTCTTCATGCTGGGTATTTATGTACCTTGACATTATCAGTTCTTCTGAAAATGGAGAAATACATCAGAAGCTATCTTGTATGATTCCAAAAAAGGCAAGGTGCATAGTATTTCTTCCTTGCCTCTCAAAAGAAAATATTTTCTTTTCTGTAACATTCAGTGATGCAAACTGGTACAATACAGATGCTCACTTTGGAAACCTACACATTAAAATAAAAATACCTGCAACTCAATTTCAGATCTAAGATACTCAATTATAATGTGTATTTAATTTCTTTTCAAAGCAAACTTCCATGCTGTCTCATTTCACTTGTTCTACTGAAATTCTTAATCAATACAAAGACAATAAAATACTGACCTAAATAAGCGTCTCATTAATTTATCAATAGCAATATTTAACACCTTCTTAGGAGATAAACAGCTTTTTGCTGGCAAATATGCACCATTGGTCAACCAATCCAATATGGACATTGAAACAGTGAAACACTGTCGGGGTTCTTTAATCTACTGCACTGTAAACAAAGTTTCATCATATCCAATTTCACCAAATTTTCCTAATTTTGAACATTCACTGACTGAATTGAGGGAAAAGCATAATAAAGAGATCATACTTTTGTTGTATCTGTAGTGGCAATTACTGTCCAGTACCAAAAGCACTAACATCAGATATCTTCTGGGAATGAAAGGAAGAACTCAAAGGCTTCCTCTGCATTCAAGTTTAGAAATTGTTTTTGCAATCAAAATGACATTTTATGGCTCTCTGCTTCATAATTTAAACTTCAGAGGAGAAAGGGAAAGTAAAGACATCTAAGCTGCAGCTGAATTTGATAAGAGCACAGAAGTTACATTAGAGGAAACTTACAAATTCGTGTTTTTATACATCAATGCTGTGGCTGCTCAGGATTGATATTCATGGTCCTGTATATCTCTTTGAGAAACAGCAAGGCAGTGTCTTCAGATCCCCTATGAAGAATGAAATAAATAAAACAAAAGGAAAAAAGGGAAGGGGAAAAAAAAAAAAAGGAAAAAGTTAGTTCAGTATGGTCCATCTTCTAACTCTCCTAAGTCACATTCCATCCTATTTCAGCTCTCTAAAAAGTTTGCACAACCTCTTGGCCTAGTATTTATTTGTCATGGATATGGCCTTACCTCTATCAACTCCCTTCAAGCTATAATTCTACACAAGTTTTGAATTACTCCTATCAACCCTACCCTATGCATTTACCTTTTTTCTAGAGCATTTCCTCCTGTCTTCCTTAACTTCCTATGCTGCAACTCTAAATCCCCTCCTCTATCCACTTCTTTGATGTTACTTCCTTGTCTTAATCTCCTCAAATAATGTATCACTTTTTGTCCTGAATATATTCCACACTTCATTCTAGTCGTTTTGTCCCACTCCATTAATTAGCCCAGTTCTAGCAGCAATATTCTAATTCTTCTCTAACTGGCAGGTCCTTAATTGTAAACAGACTATGTTAAATACCCATTTCTTCTTTACCATCAAAATGTTAGATAACGCAAATAATTTAAAGATTAATATCATTCAAGTGTCATGTTTCCAAGTGTCTGTTTTCTCTGCTATTTTCAAAAATCAAAGCTTTGGGCTCTGTGAATTTAAAGTTAACATGAATAGAGGTAATTTTCTTCATCCATAAAATCTTCATCTAAACATAAACAATACCAACATAAAAAATAATGTTAAACAGGCAAATTTTAACGAAGTTCCAGAGCTGCAGGAGTTTTTAGATGAGGGCAGCTTCCTTTATAAAATAAATGATATAGGGAGCCAGTAAAGGAGATTTAGATGGTCAGAACTGTGATCCTCCAAATGTGAGGAACATAATTTGCAGAACACCAGAACAGAATTCAACATGCAAGCTAAGGGACTACATGTATTTTCCACAATTCTGCACAGACATTTCTTGATGGCCTCTGCACTAAATGAGCAGCAAACAAGCAAGGAGAAGGTTCAACACAGAAGCTCCAATCTCTCTGACACTCAGAGCATTTCATTTAAATCTTTTCCCACCATTCCTTAGGAGGAAAATGCTCTCCTATTTGGGTCATTCATCACTGTGCTTATCTTCCTTACTGGAATGACAAAAACAGCTCCAGGTAGCAAGTTTTTTAAATCCTGTGATCGGCTGCCACCCTGTGGAAAGAATTCCCATCCCTCCAGCCCTGCCTGTGGAACGGCACTGCCACCACCGGGTCACCTCAGGGCCCACAGCAGCCCCGGGAACCCCGCCCCTGGCAGGTGCTGAGCTTCCACGGGGAAGTGATGATAACTCTAATGAGATCCTTCAGGTAACACCTTCAGAGCTGTATTTGAACCTCTGGAAAAAATACCTGCTGCTTAAATTACCTACTGAAAATCAAAACCTTCAGAAAGAACGTAAAGCACTCTTTGTCCAGCACCTGCTGAACTCCAAATGAGAGACCAGTCACTGTTCCCTCACCAACACGCCTTTGCACAGCTCACAGCTGACACCCAAGGTTGGCTATTACATGCCAAGGGGTGTTGTTGTCAAATATAGTTCACACATCCTTTGCTCTGTCAGAAAAAACAGTAAAGTTTTACCACTTATTGTAGTCTAATAAAAACCCTTAATGAACAGTTTTATTTGAAAAGCTATTTGAAAAGTTATTAAAATGCTTCCAGAGCTCTCCTTGTTTTGAAAATGACAGTAGTTAAAACTGTTTGGAATGTCAAAGGTCGAGAGAACAGTGTTCAATGTCTTTATTACAAAAAATTTTTTCGCTGTGTGTTAACACAGGATTTTACTTTGAAATTAGATTATCAAATAGTGACATCCAAGCACAACAGCCAGAGCCTGACACTCCTGGACAATCACATATACTGTGTATCTTAAGCAGTATTTCTGGAATCCCAGATATTTCCCCTTACCAGTAGCACAGGTGACTCTGCAAAGCAAACAGGTACTCATTGAAGCTCTCGATTGGTTTCTCCTGCAGGACATAATCAATGCGACGCCCTCCATTCAGCATCCCAACCTTCACTGAAACATCTTCATCTTTTGGAGGCTCTGGGCTTTCAGTGATCTTCTCAGCTAAAATCAAACAGTTTCAGATTTAAACTATTTTCAAGCACTGCCTGCTTGACTATAATTTAAGAAATATTACCCATTTTTCCTGCTGTAATTTCCAAGTGTTTGTGGTAAGACAATAATAACAATCTGAACTGACCAGCATGGTTCAGAAAGGTTACTGAACTATATGCTCACTTTTTTTAAACACTTTTCTTAAGAAGTAACTGCTGAGTGATCTCTCCCTGAACTCACCCCAACCCACAACGCCTTCATTGCAATTTCTCTCCCACACCCAGCTGAGGACAGGGAGAGTGACAAAGCAGCAGGTGGGAACCTGGCTTTTAGCAGAGACCTCCTTAACAGGGTCAGGAAAATCAATAGCAGTCACTGGGATACTCAACTTATTTGAGATAAGTAAGTTACAGGGAAACCAATAATGTGTCCATGTACCTTCCACCACCTGCTTTTCTTCCTCCTCTTTAATTTGGTTAGCTACTTTCTCCAGTTCTGCTTGCAGCTGAGTTGAAGATGTATGAGCACGTGCAAATTCATTGAGGGTCTGCCACGCACTCTTCAAAGAGCTAATAAAGCCCTGCTTCAGATCAGATCCCATACGAGACAGAGAGTCTTTCAGCTCTGACAAAGAAAGAAAACAAACAAAAAATTGAATTCAGAAGGATTTAAAGTTACCAACTAAAACCAGAATGATGAAATTCTGGTTAATAAACATCCCAATTACCAGGTGAAATAGGCCTGCTAAGTCATAAATGTGTGTTTCTTGCTTCTCTATTCCATTTTAAAAGATTAGGTGAAATGCAATTAATACACAATTGACTTCTTACTGAATGGGTCAATGAATCCACCTACATCAAAGTAAAAACAGTAAAAACCCAACAGACCATATTTTTCTCCTTTACTATGCACACTTTTAGAGAAACAAGTACCTTGTGTAGTCTAGCAAAGCAGACTCACTCTAATGGATAATTCCAAAAGAGATGCTGCAGAATCTCTCCAAGTGCCTGGAGAGAGGCTTTTAGGAGGGCTCTGTGAACTTGCACAACAGCAAAACTGACTTTCCTTATTATATGTACAAAATCTAAATAAACCACCTTGGTCTGATGTGCACCCAGGAGCAACAAAATCAGTCCCCAATGGCTACAAAAGCTCCTTTTCCCTCAGGGTTGCCAACACTGAACAGACTCTGGCTGAACACATCATGGTAGGCATTAGGGACACCAATAAATGCAGCTCCTGTTTCACAGCTTCTTAGAAATGAAAGTGATGGAGCAATGTACAGCAATTTTTTAATGGAACTTTGGTAATGAGAAGGTTAAATCTGGAGGAAAATATCATTACTACTTTTGAATGAAACTGTGAATGACCAATTAATGGGGCTGGGTGGAATCACCTCTGATGTTTAGGAAAAATATGGAGTCAGATATCCAGGGGTATTCGTTAGTCTGTTAAAATCTTACAATATTCTAATGCATCAAATGAGTAAATAATGAGTAGGATCCATACGAAGTAAGTTTTCTTTTTACCCAGATGAAGTCTTTTTCTGCCTTTATGATGTGGAATGAGAACTGGTTTTAAATCCATGTCTTCAATGATCATTGGTTCTAACCTGTAAGCTACTGGATCAAGCTGTTAAGAGACAACACATGGACGTTTAGTTATCTTTAAAATTATTCTAATTATCACATTTCAGTGAAAAAAATCCCTATTTATGGTTTATAGACAACCATTTTTGAATTCTGCACTACTTGAATTTACAGAAATTCAGTTCATGACATATTAAGCAGGTTTGTGAACTACTTTAGTCTTGTTCTCCTATAGAAAGAGATTCTAATGAGGAAACACAACAGCAAGATCTCCTTGCACTCAGTCTCAATCAATGTCTCACTGTTGAGCTGTTAAACAAAATGAGACAGAGATGGACAAATACTGCACGTAAAAATACAAATATTCCATAAAAATCTACAAATTAATGTAAAAAACCCAAACAACTCCCCCCCCCAAAAAAACTTCCTTAATTTTGAAAATAAACAAAGCAAGTATTATCAAAACAACCTGTGCTTGGAAATGTACATAGTCCCCTATGAATATCACCTATTACACAAGTGGTGCAATGCTCAGAAGGTAAAACTTAGTATTCTGCTTTTTTTGTCATCTAAATCAACTGAAATCAAACCTCAAAAGCACTGCTACTCACTGGGTGATAGATATTGAAGAAGCCCTTGCAGGTAGGGAGCCTGTAGTTTTCATCAATCTTCTCCACACCCCTCACAGTCAGGAACACACCAATAGGGGAACCCAGAGCAAAGAAAATATCTGGTTCAAAGTCCAGTGCACTGTAAACCACAGAAACCTACCAGACAGAAATCAGACACATTATCTCTCAGAACTGTCAGCTTCAAAGGAAGGAGCAAAAGGTCATCAGCATAAAAAAAAAAATAATGAAAAGAGAGGATTGATCAAATCCTTTAAATTGATCAAATCATTTAGATCTAGGTAGTCTCACCTGGCCAGTTCCAACTTCAAAATACTCATAGTCAATGTTCATGGAAGACACGGATGCACCAACGGGGAGCCTCCTCTTTGAGTGCATCTGACCAGACTCTGAAGGTGAGACAGAAGAACCTGCATCTTTTGGTTTCTGGGTGTCTTCTTGAGTCTGGAGTGTGGCAGCCAGCACTGCTTTTTTTTCTGCTACTGCTTTCTTCTGTTCCTTTTGAGAAAAGTTTTAAAGTTAGGGAGAAAAAAAAAGTTAATTTCACAATTGTCAAAATTGCTTTAATATATCCAGGATGTTAACACGAGTGTTCAAGAATAGAAGTTACTCCACAGCAAGGAAGTCAGTTACATTTGCTTAAAAACTTTTAATTTCAATCCTGGAATATGTATTTACCTGCTTGGCTGCTCTGTCTTTTACAAAATTAGCTATTTTCTTTCTTGGTCCAAGAGGTATCCCCATCTCCTTCAGGTCATCAACCGTACACATGAGCTAAAGAAATAAACACCAAATTACACATCAAAATATATTTTTCTACTAGAAAAAGTACTTACAACTTTTCTAGTAAAATGAAGAATTTCTTACTGGCAATTACTTCTGAATTTGTTAAGTCAATTTATAAAGCTACAGAAAATACCAAAAATTAAGAAGACATGACACAAAGTGCCTTGGCATCACTGGGAGGATGCACCACAGCAAGAAAAACAACAAGAGCTGCAGAACATTCAGTCTTCAAGTCATGCATTGATTATCTTATCTTTGCAACTGCTCTCATGGCTACAGAACTGAAAGGAAAAAAACAAAACAACAACAAGAAAACCCAAAGATAAACCTCCATACCCCAGGCAACCCCTACAAGCCAAGTGAACGTTTCTGTACCAGAGACTCCATGTCGATCTTCTCCTTTTCGAAGGTGCTCACGTACTCGGACAAACTGAGCATCTCCAGAGTCTTCTGCAGAGTAGGAACATCCTCCTCTGCCTCAGGCTCACAAAGGTCATCAGCAGAAGTAGCAATGGAGGAGCCCAAGGAACTGGTATCTTCAGTCACCTTAACAAAACAGCACAGAAACAGAATCACATCCTCTAGCAGCAGAAAACAAGCAGCAAGCAAACCGAAGTTTAACTATTTTCTCTCAAAAACATTATCAAGCCAGCTCTGTGAATATAGATCCATTTTTAGTGAGACATGATGCAGATTTTCTACTAAAACAGACCTCCAAAATAAACATTTAAAATTACTGTGAGAGAGAAAACACTCAAAAATGCTTCCTTTTATTCCTCAAACAACTGGTCACCATTTCTAGTCTAAACATAGATTCTTTCCCTTTTATACATCTCCCTCACCACTTAGAAGTATCTTGTTAGACCAAGTTACACGTTCACAAGGGTCAAAGCTCATGTTCACCATCTAATCTCATTACTGGCCTACTTGGAACTTAAAAGAGCTCTAATTCATTTGTCCTGGGAAATGACAATATTTGCAAAACAGCACCTTTCCATTAACATGTTTAAATGTACTATCAAAACCCACAAACTTGGTTCAGTTTTAAGAAAAAAATGACTGAAAATATCAGATCTATTGGCCTGGAAATACCAGCATGCAAATTACCTGTTTGTCATGAACGGCCACGTCCTTCACACTCCCATTAACACCAGAGAATGTTCCAGAATTTACTGATGAAGCCAAGTCCTTCTGGTTAGACAATATGTCAAATAGAATTAAGGAACCTGCAAACAGGAATTGGAGTTGATTTGGGAAAAATATCATGTTTCCTGTCCCTAAATCATGAGCAAGATTTACATGCAATAGTAATGTCACAGTATGGTTTGATCAAAAGAGATAGCTGAATTAAATATATTCACTTGAACATAATCACCCTCAGCTAAAAGCAACCCCTTTTCTTCACTGCTCATGCTTTATGTGGTTGTCATGACTGAACTATTTTTCCTTAAATATCTGAGACTGCTTGATGAACTGGAGGAAAAATTCCATGTCCAAACCAGTATGTCAATATGCTGCTCTAACACTTACTTCTTCCAAAAAATGACTGTACTTTTACTAAGTGGGGGTCCTGAGACACAGAAATCACCCACCCAACAGGACACCAGATAACCTGTTGACTTTTAAACATAGACTAGACACTAAGTTTTCACGAAGGGAAGTACTAACTTTCTCTCAAAGCCTGATAAACTCATCTGCTGAGAGGAGTTCCTCAGCTGTTCTCTGAAAGACAGCCATGCCCTACCAGCTAATTGGAGTAGCATAACAAAGCAGCCATTTTCCTTGAAGGAGGAACTGATTGGGGATAAAGGCAGCATTCCTCAGGCAATCACCTAAGCTGTGCCCGGCCACAGAGACTCCCCCTCTGAAGTCGGGGTTGCGGCTCATGAAGAGCGCGTAGAGGCGGTTCATCTCCATGCCCACTTTGTCCACGATGGTCTGGCAGTAGGTGGGGCTGTTGTAGAACAGGATGTCGAGCAGCGTCTCGTTGGTGAAGTGCCTCAGGCGGCCGATGCTCGGCAAAGTGATTTTCTTTATGTTCCTGGTAACAGGGAATCGTTAAAAGCATGAAAGGCTTTAAAGAAACGCTCGTGAGAACTTTGTTAGCTTTTGAAATTAATGCAATGTAAATGCTACAGAAAGGGTCTCTAAAGAGATTTTTAAAACCCACACAGCCTTCTGGCCTTGTTGCATATTCACACATTAATACTACCTGCTGATTGTAATATTTGAGAAAGATACAGCTCCTTTTTTTCCTCTCCAGGCTGAACGGATGCCTGAAATAACCTCTCCTCTATTCCAACATTGCTCTCATAAAGTAACAGGGAAGTTTGGTGAGCAGATTGAAGTGGAAGAGAAAAAGGAACTAACATGTAAAATTAGAATCATAGAATGGTAAATGCTCTCTTTTTTGAAGAAAAAGCTTGGCATCACCATCTGCCTGTCTGGAGTCAAGACAGCTGCAGTGGAACTGCTATAGACTTGAGACTGCCTGGTTTGATTAACAGAATAAGGATCCCTCCTCATGCAGTGCTCAAATGCAAATAAAACACCAAGGCTGGGGGAAAGCAGTGTGATTTGACTGAGCTAGAACAGTCTGGAGAACATCAGCATCACTTTAACTGGCACAGGTTGCCACCCTCACAATTTTTACTTGCTCAGCTTTCAGCAAGGGAAACAGCTTGAGATGTGAAATCACAGCAAAGGGGTAGGCACAGAGAAGGGATTTTAAAACAGATTTTTAAATGCTGTAACACTTCTACTCAAATATAGATACTTTGCTTAAAAAAAAGAACCCCCTAGATCAAATGCCTAATCATAATTCAGGCACTCCTCTAGGACTGGACAGAGGGCTCAATGCCTTCCTCAGAAATAACTCCTAGGGTCAAACTCAACCAGACTGCAGGAAAGTAAAGAATAGAAAACTCTCCACTCTAAATTGTCCACACCTCATAGACAAAACATCTCCAGGCTCACCAGCTCATTCCTGTGAACATAATCTCTACACACTCACTCATCATCAACTATCATGCACTCTGATTCAAATCCAGTACTGAAAAGTTGTGTGCATGAAAAGAAACAAGAGAAATATTCCTCATGCCTTTCCAGCTTTCCAAATACTCCTCATCAAAATGCTAATTTAAAAAAAAAATCTGCCATTCTCTAATCCAGTCATACATTTACTCATGCAGCCTGCAGAGCATATGAACTGCTCTTTTTCTCCACTTTCCATAACCTGTTAAAAACCAGCTTTTAAGATGTTTTCAACATTAAAAATGCCCTCACCTGTCTACACCTGTTGCATCTCCATGCAGAGAACTGTGCCAGTGAACTGGAAGGAATTCCACCCTGCTCACTTTGCGTTCTTCCAAACATTTCTTAAAGTGAGTCTGCAACAACTTCAGAGAAACAGTCCTAAAATCATCAACTGTGAAGAAAAAGAATAATGAAAATCTGATAGCTGCAGTACTCAAGTAACACATAAATAGTCCCTCCTTCCCCTTAATTTCACAGATAGTCAGAATACAAATGATGGAAACTGAAAACTGGAAAAATCTTTTCAAGTATTACTATTTTAACAACAAGAAAGTACAAAAAAAAATTTAGAGTGGATTTTCTAGCAAGCTTCTATTTATCTCACAGTGCCTGCCAGTTCACACCATAACCAGACAGGGCTTTCTTAATTTACTCAGTTGTACTGGAGTGTATTCAATCAACCAAAAAACCCCTCACCACACATCCCAAAACCCAAATCACCCTGCAAGTGTGACACAGAGCACTAATAATAACAGCTAAAGCTTCAAGTTTGACAGAACACAGATTCTGCCTTTGAAAAATAATAATGAAAAAACTGAACTTCTTAACATCAGAGACTTTTCTTAAAAAAAAATAAAAACATGCTTATCTGAATATGAGCTAAAGAGAGCCACATTTAAACAGCAAGAATACAACTGCTCATTATACAAGGCCAAACTTACCACATTCAACAATGCTTCTAAACCTCAGGTCACACACAGGACCTATGCCATGAACCATAAATACCAGATGGTCAATTTGGGACATTTCTCCTGTAGAACAAAAAAAAAGAAAACATTCAGGGTATCAGCATGTACTGTAGGAGTGAAGTTCAGAGTCTAGGAATGTAATACAGAGTTGTTTTAGAAAGCCTAGTACATAACATGGTTGAGGACATAACAGAGCCCACAGGACTCCTTAGATTAAAACACCCCGACACCAGATAACCTCATCAGGCAGCTGAGATGAAGGAATAACTCTAATCTTTAGACTCCAGGCAGGAACAGCACACAGCCACCCCACCACTAGTGTCCAGCTTCTGCACAGATCCAAAGTGACTGCTCCCAGTGCAGACCCAAGTACCCCAGGAATGTCATCACCTACCATCAGGAATGTCATCATGGTCATCCTCAATTCCACGTTTCACCACCCTTGGCCTTGCCTGCCCATCTTGAGTGGTGCCCCATTCATCTGGTGTGGCAGAAGGCTGGAACTGAACTATGACCTGTAACAAATACAGTGTCCAATTCCAAGTACAGAAAACCCTCATGACTCATACTGTTAGTCTGAAAGCACTGCAAGGCTGAACATATTTTGTGATTGTTTTACCTTGCATCTGAAAATCAAATATTTTCTTCCACAAAATCCTCATTAGTGTGAAAAGCAAACAGATGACTCAAAGTAACCACAAGGTGAAAAAGCTGGGTATGCTCAGTGATTCTGAACCAGTTTAACTCCTCAGCCAAGCATTAGTCAAGCTCCTCCTTCCTAGTGTCCAGTATACACTGCTCCTTAGCAGACTACTGCTAATGTGAGGAAATTGAATGCAACCTGATTTACAATAACTCTATCACAAGAAGAAAATGGAACAACAACAACAAAAAAGTGCACTGCTTTTCAGGGAAGGACAACAGCTACTACCTGAAGTAGTCCAGAAACCCTAAAAAGTGAGGAATCCAGTAGTACAGCTGTTTATAGGACTTACAGCCTGAACTCATATTTATGACACCAAGTGGTTTAAATGCTCCTTCTCTAGATTTTTACTGGACAGAATTCCCTAACCAGGACTATTAAACACTTTAAGTAGGAGCAATCATGATCCTTTCTGGCCCTTGGATAGTTTTGTGTATTAATTACTGCATCTGTGATAAGTGAACAGTTAACAGCATTGATCAATAAGGCTGAAGTCCATGTTTTAATCACATGAGACTGTTCACAAAGTAGAGTAACTTTTAAAGCTTGTCTTGCTATACTTTCTTATGGCCTGAAAATAAGCAGAAACCTTCTCAGGCCCTAAAGAAACTATTTACCTTATAGCTAGATTAATGCTCTTCCCCACATGAAAGCTCTTCATTTTAATTATCTTTCATTTGGGACAGACTGAAGTTAAACTAATTCAAACTGCTTACCATTTGCTGACAGTTACACTTAGCCAAAATATTTACTATGCAAACCATTATTCTCTTTAGGTTTCAGAAACCATTGTGTTTTAATCACATGACAGCACACTGAAGCAAGCACAAGTTCAGTGTTCTGTAAACTAGATCATCTTCAATGCACACACACCCAGAACAACCAACTGGTACATTTCATGCATTGAGACCACATTCAATTTATGCTCCCATCCATTTGCTCCCTCCCCATAATGAATCCTGCAAGATACAATTGCCAAAATCTATTACCTTGGGATTATGCATAACAATTGTCTCCCCATTTGGAAATTCGAGTCGTCGATGCCATTGATTTGTAGTTACAGCCCTTTTATATTCTGCCTGGAACAGCAAACACGTTACACAAAGTCAGCACGGCAACCTCCTCAGTATTTTGTGGCCTCGTATAACGTTACAGCACAAATTTACATGACTTTCTTTATATAAAAATGTCACACAAGCAGATTTTAGGTCAGAGCAGTGCAGGACTGATGCAGGAGCAATGTGGCCTTCTAGACACTCCTCTTTCCAGGATTTGCTTATGTTCCAGAAAGCGCACTCTGAAACTATCCACGAAACAGAAAGTTTCTAAGGCGATTAACACAACGAACGACTGAGGTGTCTGTGCCTCACTGACCTCCAGCTTGTCACTGAAGTCCTCAGTGTAGGGGATGAAGCGGCTGTCCTTGTCCCCCTTGTAGAACCACAGGCAGCGCCGCACCTCCGAGGGCTCCTCGTCCCAGTAGACGGCTTTCCTCAGGCGCTCGTACAGGAACACGTCGTAGCGGCCGCCGTCCGTGCTCAGCACCACGCTCTCGGGGTCAGGCTGGACTGGACACACAGCCACACTGCTTACCACCCACACTGACACAGCCCTGCCCCTCAGCACAGCCCCACCACTCCTGGGACAGCAGGAGTGACAGTCACACCACGGCAGAGGAGCTCTGTGATCTGTGATGCTTCTAGAATGCTTCTATAGGCTCTGGACACAACAAAAAGCTTGGAGAAACTCCCAAATACAAATTACTTATCCCATAACTGGCAGTTTAACAAAAAGGCAACTCAAGACACAAATTACTATATATAGAATTATATCTATCTATCTATATATGTACATAATTCTATATGAAAATCTGATACCTATTTGGGATGGTACATCTCAACACTGACAGCATCAAGCAGTGACGATGTCAGTGAAATAMATTAAGTGGCACAAAATACATCTTTAAAACCTTACTTATTACTGCCACACACATGAATGGCATTACCCCAATATTTTCCTTTAGTCCTTCTGCTCACCTCTGGATTAGACAGGACTTACCAGAATTATAAATCTCCTCTAGTTTTGCAGAATCCAGAATGCTGAATGGCATCCAGATTTGCTTGTCCTCCACCTCCTTACAGTAGAACCAGTGGGGCTGAACTGGCTCATATTGGTTCTGCAGCAGCACAGGAGGGGCTGGGACCAGGGGCCCTGCAGGCCTGGCAGGCTGGAGCTGGGACTGGGACTGTGGAAACTGAAAAGAGATGGGCTCAGCACCTCAGTCTCACAGGGTTTTTACAGAATTCTTCTATACTTTGCTATAGGGAATAGTCTAAACCTTTATTTCCAACGTGTTTACCTCTGCAAGGACATTGCCTTCCATTCTAAAAATATTGTCCACTTTATCATATGTTTGAGAACTTACACCTTCTCAAACTGAGAAAGAATGTGAATTTCATTACCACAAACACTGTTAAAAACTGCCATGGTTTAGCATCAAGGTTACCTAAAATCAGCAAGATTTCAAATATTCTCTTAATTTTTCAAAACTTGAATTGAACTCATTTCTTACAGCCACAAAATTTGATATGAAAATAAAAACACATTCTACTAATTTCATTTACACATAATTATGCTTTTGCATAAAGACTCCTGATTTTAACAAGTGGCCACTTCAGCAATAGTTCTCTTCCTGCAAAGTGACCAGAACAGGAAGATTTCAAACTCAAATGTAGCATCAGTGGCACAAGAAAAGTAACTGATTTTGAAAGGGTCTACAGCCTACATAAAGCTGATTTCATACAAATTGTACAAAAATCCCAGTCAGTCCAACTAAAAGCAACAGATGTCAACAGTAGGAACTGCCTTGGTCGATGACGCATTTAAAGGGGGGAAAAAAGGGGCACCAGAATACTGTACAATATATAAAATCCAACAAACAGAACTTCTGCACTTATGTAATCTCAAACTCCAGACTGTTTAGGTTTTACTACCTTTGCTATGTTTTGTCATTATATAACCTTCACGTTTTGTTATTCATTATAACAGAAATATAGCAATAGCTCAGGCAAAAATAAAAACAGTTTTTGCTGTTTTCAAGGCAAATGTGCCAGGTTTTATTAACCCATTGGCATTGTTTTAATAATGTTTTTGTGCAGGTAAAAAAGAATGAGGATTACCGCTTTGTATCATCAAAATCCTCAACCAACATATTTCAAAGAGTTTGCTGACAATTTTGTGTAGTTTAGTTTCAAAAAGTTCTGGCTTCACCAACAAAACCAGCTTAAAAAGAGATTTTAACCCATATCTTTGAAATGGCTGAATGACCTGATTTAAAGCTGAGGCACAAGAACTGCAGCAGCACAGCTGAAACCCAGCAAACGCAGAAACCCACAGAAAAGAGCAACAGAACTTCCCAACCTGGCTTTGTTCCTGATGAAGAGGCTCACAGAGCTACAGCCTCAGGGTACAGTCACTTCAAAGATCAGGAAGTTTTCCTGGAACAACAGTTCCAAGATACTTCTAGTGAAAAGCTTTTGCTGTTATAAACGGTTCAAGACTTCTTCTGGGTTGGATGTTTTTTGTTTTTGTTTTCAGAGAAGAAAAATCTTCAAAAGATAAAATAGACAGTTGAAAAGAGGAAAGTGACTTAAGGAGCCACATACCTGTGTCAGTGGCCCCGGGGGTGTCTGGTACATCTGCACGGGTGGCACAGGAGACGCTGTGGCAGGGGGGTGGCTCTGCTGCAGCTGGGGTGGGGTGAGGTAAGGGTTGGCCCTGCTGCTCAGGGTGGTGTGCCTGTAGGGGTTGTAGCCCTGCTGCTGTGGGGTCCCCGAGGGCAGGGCAGTGCTGGCAGGTGGGGGACAGCTCTGCTGAGGGGGCTGGTAAGGTGCCATTCCCACCTGGGAAGTGGGTGGTGCACTGTAATTCTGGGATTTGGGAATATGTGGTGGAAAGGCATTTTGCCCATCCTGTGACCCAGACACGAGGGGAAGTGAAGTGGGAGGTCTGGAGAAGGCTGGTGCTCCGACTGGTGTGGAAACAGTTGTTAAGGGGGGCTGCCCGATACTTCCAAAGGGATCACTGCTGCTGGGAACTTGAGAGAAGTAGCTGAAAGTCTGTGGTGGGTTGGGGCTGGCTGATGTCTGACCCAAGAAGCTGTCCTCTTCCCCAACATCTGCAGAATCATCTGCAAAAACAAAAGGATCACCAGAGATCTTGTGAGAGCTTCAAATCACTGTATGGGGTCAAAATGTTCTGTAATGCCATCAGCTATAACTGTTGGTCCCCATAAAGCTTACACATCCTTGATTCAGCACATCATAAAATGAAACAAAAGATTCCAAGTCTTCAAGAACACTTAAAATGGACTGTGAAAGTCACTCAATGTACACAGAAAAAGCAACAAATATTAAATAAGAAACCAAAATATAATTGGAGTCAGGACCTTCCCAGGGCAATCTGGCAGTCAGTAAAATCCCTTCCAACTTCACTTATCCCTCAAATGCAAGAACAGCCTTGGTTGTTCCTTTCACCACATAAAACAGCCACTAAGCATGGGACTTTATGCTCTAATTTTTAGGATAGAACTTGAAAAGATTCCTAAATAGGCCAAACTTATATGTTAAACCATCCATTCTTGCCTGCTCCTTCAGCAGAGCCCTCTCAAGGTTTCTCACTTGACTTGCAAGGTGGCCATAACTCATGATCCCAAGCTACTTAATGAGCAGGACTTACTCCAGTTCTCCCTAAAAATCCTACTCTAGACTTGTATAAAAGCCACATCTCTGAAAAAATCAGTCCCCATTATGCATAATTGCAGGAGAGGATTTAAAAAGATGCAAGGCCATGAACGCCCTTTTGCATGGAGGAAATAAATAAAAGAGGTCCTGATCAATCACAGTTTTCTACTTTGCAGTGATCTAGGAACAAGTGGGGGAAAAGGAGGTTTGTCATGATTTGGGGTCTCACAATAAGCTCACCTAAGGATGGCATGAACAGCAGTGCCTGCCTGCTGAGGGAACAGCACCTTGCAAGGAGTCAGTGGCACCTGCAGAAATCAGCAGTGCTTCACCTGCCTGGCAATTAAATGTCCCCAGGCTGTGGGGAAGACACCACAGAGCATCTCTGCTGCTCAGTCCCCAGGCAGAGACCAAGAGTTTCTGCAGCCAACAACAGATGCCTCTATCCACAGCCAACACAATTGTAACAGGGAGCATCAAGGGAGTACAAGGGAATCCACGGAGAAGTCTCCCTAGGAAGCTGCTGTTCTAATTAATTAATCATAACAGACTCAGCTGCCAAGATTAAAAAGAACTATTTTAGCCATCTTTTATTTAGTCTGTGCAGACGGTGTCAATTTGAGGCATCACCTGCATTTATCAATTCCTCTTGCCTCCACCCACAGCACTTGATCCCACTTTGAGGGACAAAGCCAAAATCTGAGCCACTGTGTGGAGAAAGCTGAAACCACTTAGACCCAATGACCACTCTGAAATCAGGCCTGGGGATCATCTCCCAGCTGCAAGCAGTGGCCATTTATACTAAATAAAAGGTCTCAGCTTCTAAACAATAAAATCCACCTTCCTTTCACATTTCATAAATAGTGTGGGACGGAGATGCACACTGCTAACTACACTGTCAACTCTCAGCTTTCCCAAACAACTGGCAGCAGAGCAGACCCTTCACCTCACCGTGCCAGGCCACCATAAACATGCAGCAGTGTGCTCAAGAGTTCTCAGGGCCTTTAGCAAATGAACATTCACAAATCACCTACTATTCTCCAGTTTCAAATAGGTTTTGGAGATTTAGCCTAAGTGCAGCTTTCCTTGCAAAATGAGGTTGACAAAAGTTCTGCCAAAAAAAAAACAACCCTGTAGGTATATATGTACCCATATGCAGTTTTCCAACACAAAACATTACTGTTTATCTTGACTTTTTCTAATTTTGCAAAAACTATGTTGGAAAAACAAGCACATCATACAAATGTAAAAAAATGAGTGTACAGCTTTGATGTGTGTTCTCCCCATGCACAGAACAGTCTTTCTTCACCTGTGGCTGTGCCAACCTCCTGTACATCCCTCCCTACACAAGGCAGAACTGAAATTCACTCCAGCTGCAAAAACATGAATCCTCATCTGATCAAATTTTAAGCCACATGGAGAGCAGAAGATTCACCACATTAATCAAATCCCATCAGATTTTATCCCCAGCTGGCTTCAAAATGTTCGGGAAATTGCCAGGACAGACATTTGTGTAAAGCTACCAGCCAGATCACTTAAAAATTACCTTATTTTCTTAATGAAAAACTAATGTATATTTGCATGAAAGAAAAACTACGAAGATTGCACAGTGGAATCATAAACGTATTAACTATCTAGACACCACAAGTAGGTAGGAGTAATATTTTAATGCTTTTATCCCTCCTACCCAAAAAAATGTAGTTGATCTAAAAAATTATTCTAAAGCCATACTTGGCAAGCATTTTATTAAATCTGCAGAGAATTCTGCACTGATTTCCAGCTATATTAATACTTATTTTAGCTAGGATAGAACACTGTTGAAATGAAGCCTTGAAGACTCAGCATAGAATAGTTTGGGTTAAAAGGGACCTTCAAAGGTCATTAGTCCAATCCCAACATGTACAATACAGTAAAATTTAAAATACCTGGTTTCTAGATCCATTTCTAATGTTTAAGCTTTAAACTCTGACTGAATACATTCCAAGAAAAATCCATTCCTTTATCTGAAACTGCCTGAGCATCAGATTTTAAATTGCACGTGTAAGTGTTGGGAACACCATTAAAGCTTTAGGAGAAAAGGGTATTAGAACCAGGATTAAATTAGCAAGGATATTTAAGGTGGCTGCTTAACGTGCTATTTCCAAACCGGGAAAAGAGAAGATAGCATGAGAGAGGGGCTTTAAAAACGTGAAAACGTTAACTACACACTGAATGGAGGCACTAACGCGCCGGTGGGCTGGAAGGGCGATGATCAGCGCCTGTCCTTAAACACAGCGTTAAAAACCACACACACAAGCATAAGTAGGGGGAAGTAGAAACAATTTAGTGCCGGAAAGCGGAAAATGTAATCCCGAGCAGCGTCTCTCCTGAGGCACCACCGGAGACACCCGGCTCGGGGAGCCCCAGCGCCGGGTCGAGCCTACACGTACCGGGCCCCCCCGGCCCGCAGCCCCTCCTGGAGTCCCGGCTCGGCTCTGGGGGCTCCCCCGGCCCAACCGCCCCTTCCCGGCGGTGACGGGATCCCGCACATCCCCTCCGTCCCCGTCTCCCTGCCTCCCTCTCTCCGTACCGGCGGGCAGCAGCGCGGGGCCGGGCGGCGCGGCCGGAGCTTGGCTGACGGGGATGAAGGGCACGTTGAAGCTGAACTCGGTGGCGGAGGAGGAGAAGAGCAGGTTGGTGCCGGTGCCTCCCCCGGGCTTCGCCGCCGCCATAGCCGCGCCCCGGCCACGTCCCTGCTCCGGCCCCTTCCGCCCTCACCCAAGATGGCGGCAGCGGCGGCGGCCGCGCGCAGCCGTGAGGGGCGGGAGGCGGGCCCGGCCGCCATTCCCGCAGGAAGAGGAGGAGGAGGGCGCGGAGGAGGAGGAGGAAGCGGCGGCGGGCCCCGCGCTGGGCAGGCGAGCGGGACTCGGCGGCCGCAGGGTGCCGGCAGCCCCGCGGCGAGGCGCGACCTCGCCATGCCGTGCGTGGGCGACTGGTTGAACAGCCCCCTGAGCATCGTGCAGGGCATCTTCGGTGAGGCGGGGCCCGCGGCCCCTGGGCGGCAGCGGGAGCGCCCCGAGGGCGCCCGGAACCGGACGGCGCTTTCCCTCGCGGGGTGGTGGCGGGGGAGCGGCGAGGCCGGCTCTGTGTGTTATCTATCTTCCCTGTATTTTATATATCCTGTGTACAGCGTGTGTTCCGTATGTCTCGTGTATCTCTCTGGGTTCCGGCAACAACGCGTGCTGTCTGCGCGCGCTGCCGAGCGGCGCTGGCGTTACCGGCGCTATCAGCCGCCGCTATTTCCGTGCTGGGCTTGATCTTAACTAAAGCAATACCGAAATAAAAATTTCCGCAGCCGACACAGCGCGGAAAGAGATGCCTCGGCTCCTGACATTTCCCACTAGGGTGTTGCGGAGCTTTCCCTCGCTTCCAGGAATGGCTCTGTGCTTCTTGCTTGGCCTGAAAGGGTTTGAAAGGGGAAGTCAGTGAATTGCAAGGGGAATAAATTAGTCTTAAGATGCGCTTACTTCCCTAAGATAGAAGTGAAAGTTGGGTTTATTTGATATCTTGGGAGAACGCTGGATAAAAGTCTCCTATGTGGTACTAATAGGCGCATAAATATGTTGATTTTTTGTAGCCCAAAATGTTCCAAATTCTGGTTGGGAGAAGAAGGTAACCGACTACTTCAAGGAGAAATTAAAAGAAAATAATGCTACTAACTGGGTAAGAGCGTTTTATACTTTTCGAGTTACACTTTTTCTTAAGCTTCATTGTAATTAACATTTTGTTGCAGTGGCTCGCTTTTGCTAAGTCCTGCCTTTTCACGATGAGAGCACAGCTGCATTTCAGGCCCAGGCTTTGGGATGTGGAATTTACACCTCCACTGCTTTAACCTGAGTGCGAAGCCAGGATGTGAAATCCCAGCCCACCCATCCCCTTCAGCACCCTCCTTCCCCCAGGCCGTCACTGCTGGGTGCTGCTGCTCTGTAGCACAGTCAGTAGATGGCAGGAGATGACAAATATTGTCATTTTTGGGGAAGTGTGAGTCCTCGGTGTGCACCACGAGCTTCTCAGCTGCTGGCTATAAACCTCTTCTCTCAGGAGCTTTTATCACGACGCTGCAGACTTGTGTGGGTTGAATAAATGGTTGCCTGGACCTTCAGGTTTTAAGGAAAAAATGCTTTTCCTACTAAAACTGCTTTACTGGGCTGGGTCAGGCCTGATTTGTGCAGTTTAGCAGGGAAGCTGTTCTTTAGGTTTTAAAAATAAAATGTGCACAGTTGAGTTCAAAAGCTGGTACTTTTCTAAAAGGCTGCAGCAGAAATGATATAATGATAAGGATTATAACTGATAAGGAGATTAGAAACTTTCATACCAAATCTGTTCTACTTATGGCTAAACACAGGTGAATATGATTTTCTTTCTCAGTGAGTGAAAGTATTCTGTGCTTAGTATTAAATGGTACCTTAAAGCATAAGTGGCAAAATTGAGTAAAATTTACAATATCAGAAGGAATTGAAATCATATTTTCTTACTCAAAAAAAACCATAAGGGGATATATACTTTTGTTAAAATGCCACTTCCTACAGGGCCACTTTTGTTTTTTGTTGCAGCTTAATGTTGGATGTGAGCTTTTTCAACAAAGATTTTATTTCAAATTTAGAAAACTCTATTCATATTGCAAGTCTCATTCTTTCAAGTTATACCACGGGCTTAGGCATTGATTTTTTTTCTTTCTGTTTTCCCATTGTCATGTAAAACTGTGTAAAAAAGACTTGGAAATTAACATACAGGTTGTCCAGGACCTTTTGTTATAAGAAGTTGTGCATGCAAATTGCTCTAGTACTGCTGGTATATAGCACAGGGTGGAAATGCTGTTAAATAGAAATAAGTTAAGTGATAACTTCTGTTTAATCCTGCAGCTGCAATAGTTCTAAAATTTAAAAGTTGGTTTCAAATGTTGTACAGTTTTCATACAGTTCCAGTGACCTATAACTACTTCTTTCACAGTCCAGTTTTGGGACTGGAAGAATTTGGGAACTGTTAAGTTCCTGATAATTGTAAGAATTATCTGTAACAGCCAATGCAGAAAGGTGTTGATGTCTTCAGTGCTTAGATTAGGATGGGAGATGCACTCAGAAAATACTAATATATATAGGGGTTTGAGGAGGAGGATATGCAGGATGTTCAGAGAATTAAGTTTTTATGCTGATTTTGGCTTACTTCAGAGCACTGCTCAATATATACCAGTTGTATAGAACAATGTCTCTTTTCACAGGTTCCATCACTGAATGATGTTCCTGTACATTACCTAAAACCCAACAGCTTAGTGAAATTTCGCTGCATGGTTCAAGATATGTTTGATCCTGAGTTTTACATGGGAGTGTATGAAACAGTCGACCCAAACACAAATGCACGTGTAAGTGAAATACTGATTTGTCACTTTCCTCATTCTGGTCTTTGTATTTCTCTAATTTGTGAGTTAAATCTATGGAGTCTGGACATTGATAGTAACAGTGTTCAGCTCCAGTGGCATCAGTAAAACCTGTTAGAACCTGTTAGATTTCTGTTCAGAAAATAGAAAATAATGTCTGTGAGGGACTTCAGACTGCAGTGATTTTGGTGTGATTCATGTTCAGGATGCTGGCAGAAACAGAATGATTGCATTGCCTTTTCCCTCTTGACAGGTTTTGCATTTTGGTAAATACAGAGATGTGGCAGAATGTGGGGTAAGTTATATAAATTATACAAACTTAGAGAAGAAATATTGGATGGAAAGTTGCAGTTTTATAAGTGTGACAGAGCTTCTTTGGTATTTGGCAATGGATTCCTGAAGATACTGCTTTAAATGCAAAATTAATCTTTGGTTTGGAAGGCAGAGTATTCATAAGTGCTCACTGGCATTCTGATTTCAGCAGGCTTCCAGCTGTTTCTGTTGTATTTAAAATTTGTTTTGGTTGAGTGGAGGGGGGAGTGCCCATGACCTTGAAACTGTCTGCTATGGAAAACGGTTACTTTTGGTACTGCTGTGCAATTTGAATCAAAACATCATATATTCACTTTTTCTTGAGCTGTGTAGTCTTGCATGTTAATTGTAGCTTCTGGCTGAGTAACTGAATCTGTGGTGTTAGTTTAAAAAAAGAAAACAAACAGTAATCAGATTTCTAACCAAATTTCTCTTGGGATTCCAGCCTCAGCAGGAAATTGATTTGAACTCCTCACAAACAGTCACCTCGGAGAGACAGACTTTCTACTGTGTTCCAGTGCCTGGTGAATCAGCATGGGTGAAAGAAATATCTTTTTTGACTGAGCCAGTATTTTGTTACACAGTCTGTGGTCACCAGTTAATTAATTAGATTTAAGGAGATAAGTACATTTAAAATTTGTTGGGTTTTTTTTGAGTGGATCTGGAAAGGTGATAGGTGTAGAAAGAGAAAAAAAAGAAAGTTATGGGTGTGTAATATGCACAAAGAGGATGCAAATGAATTTAGGAGCACTTGTTTTGATTTAATAGACATTTTTGCTTGGGAAAGTCTTAAAATTTTCTGTTAATTTCTAGTTGCAAATGCTTAACAGAAGAGAAACTTCGGTTGAGCCGTTTTCTACAGCAGAACACTGTGGCGCTGTCCTATAAAACACCTGTGTCCTATAAAACAGCTGCAGCTGAGCATGTTAAGATTAGGATTTTGTTAAAAAATAAACCAACTAAACCTGGGTGTGTCTGAGTTTCCCCTGCTGGGTGTGTGGGTTCCTTGACCCGCGGTCCCAGGCGTACGTCAGCGCCAGCCAAGCCCGAGTGAGCCCCTCAACCTCCTACACCCCCAGTCGCCACAAGAGGAGCTATGAGGAGGATGAGGACATGGATCTGCATCCCTCCAAACAGAAGGAGCAGCACTTGGGTAAGAGTTGCTGTTGATGAATGGTTGTTCTGATATCTTTCCAGGGTTTGGCAAAAAGTCATTGCCAAAAGCTGAAATATTTGCAGCTGTTTTAATCGTTAGTGTTGTTGCAGCCTTTGTGATTTGGAGGCGTTGTTGAAGTCACTGGTTTGATTTGAAGGAGTGTGGGAGAGCCTACGGTCTTGTATGTGTGTTGTGTGACTTGCTGACAATCTTCAGAGGTTTGTAATATAAACTGGTTTTTATACATATTCTGATGTATAAAAACATTTTTAAACGTGAAGTGTAGAAAAATATTACCTGTGCAGTCATATGGAATGTAGAAAAAAAAAATCATTTGCCGGGTTTAAACACTGCATTTTGAAAATCAGATCTCCTGCCATGTTTGGGTTTCCAAGACACATAGATCTTTACTAGTACTCTCTCTCACACTTAACTTGATTACATAAAATATGCACTTGTGAGACTTCTCATATTAAGAGTATACTCTGTCAAGTATTGCATTATTAAATATTCTTGTCTCAAATGTCTTGTTAAATTACTTTTATTCTGTGTTGCTCACTGAAGAAAGTTGTTCAGTTCTGCATTTCTGTTTAAAAAGCCTGCAAATCCTGTGTTTTTCAGGCAGTGGAAGTGATATCCATGGATGTGTGGAGCCAAAGAGATTAGAAACAGAAGCTTCTGCAGGTCATCATGTCATTTCTCCCAACTGCTCCCCTCCACTTGACCTAAATTTCCCCTTGCCAGGAGAGAAGGGACCAGCATGTCTTGTGAAGGTGAGAGCCAGAGTGGTGATGAGCAGGGCTGTGCTCTCAGTCAGGCAGACAGAATCAGCCTTGCAGTGGTCTGTAGGCACAGAAATTGTGTTTAAACTCCACAATTTTGTTTCTAGGAGATAATTACATTCTTTCTCTTCACTAACACAGTGTTTCTCTTCTTGAGTGCTGCATTTGAATTGCTGGAATCCTTCGGCAGCTTTTATTAGAGCTTGCACCTTCTCACCCCACTTAGTTTACAAAAAAAGATTCCAGTATTAGATGCTTGAGGGTGTAGCTGGTATTGAGCCCTGGTATTTTTCTTTCAGGATATCTCCTTTAATTGAAAAGCAGCTGTGAAAAACCAAGCTGGAAACCCAATAAACTACACATTTGTATATGGAATTTGAAATGGTCTTTGATTCACTGCTATGCTATATGGCCATGAAACTTAACACAAAATTTCTCTGCTGTTGCTGTATTGACTTCTCTCTTATTCAGCAAATCTTGATGAATCAGAGTAGAATACAATTGTTTATACTTGTGTGGCAAAGAATGCCAGTAGGAAAAGCATGGAATCAGAGAAACTCCCTTTTCCAGTGTGAAATGTTCTCAATCCACAGTTGAGTCCCTTGAGTTTCCTTTGTGTTTTTCTGCTGTCCTGCATGTGTCCCATCTGCCTCTGCCATTTTATTTTCTCTTTGGGGCAGGTCTATGAGAACTGGGAGAGCTTCAAAGTCAATGATGTGCTGGAGGTGTTTGGTGTTCTGTCTGTGGACCCCGTGCTGAGCATAGTGAACAGTGAGGAGAGGTAAGGCTGCCCTGAAATGCAGGTTTTTATGGCAGTGAGACAAGGAAATGTGTAAATACATGATAATTATGCTTAAGAAGTGAATTTTGTTGCTTTAAAATAGCTTGCTGAGGAAAGTGTTACATCCAGCATCCTGGAAACTGAAGCCCAAAGTGCTCTGGTATATCCATATCCTTGGATACCCAGTGCATCTTTTTTTAGGTTGTTGTACAGTCTGTAAAGCAAAAAGTGCTTCTATAGCTAAATGTTTTATACTCTGTCATGTGTACTAAACTTCCAATGAATAAGTGAATAATGAACAAAACTTTCAAGGAAATGTTAAAATTATAAAATGTCCTTTTGAAGTAGTTTCTAAGTCTGTAAAGGTTGTTACCAGAAATGTAAGCATTTCAAAGAATATTTAAAAAAAAAGTTTGCATGTCTGCATGGAGAGTTATAGTGACCAAAATGAGTAAAAAATGGGTTGATTTTTCATTAATTAAGATATCTTGTCTTCTTAATCCACTAATAGCAACTTCCCATTCCACCTGCTGTCCTGCAATTCCTTGCCTGACAAAACACAAAATAATTTAGGATGCAAGAAGTCAATTTTCAAAATAAAACTCTTGACCAAAATCTAACGTAATTCCTGCTGATGTCTTGAACCATTGCACTCTGAATCATTTCTGTTGGTGAGTTTGTTTATCTGTCTGGCCAGTACAATACCCAGAGTGCAATGTGAATCCTTTATGGTGCCAACTTCTTAAAAATTAACTCAGCCTGGTCAGCTGCTTTTTGTTATCATCTGTGTGACAGCTAATCCCAGACTGACAGCTCAGTTGCTCTGTCACAGGTGCTTGTGGGTTTTTTCCCCTGTGTCATTCTATAACAAGAAGACAAAATGGTGGCATTTAGCAACATTTTGAATGCAAACAAAAGAAATCTCTTTTAATGGAAAGGGTGGATAGTGTGTGGGTGAACTGCTGAAGTGGCTTTGAAGTCAAAAAGCCTGACAGCTTTTAAAACCACTACAAGAAGGTAAAATTTGGGCTAAACTTTACTGTCATCTGATAGAGTCACTTTAGGGATTTTTACTTGCTAAAAATGAAAACCACCTGGAAGAAATTTTGTAAGACATCTTTGGGGAGAGCAAAGCTTGTGTATTTGAACTCTTAAATTAAGAGGTTATACCTTCAGGTTCCAGCAGAGGTACATTAGGATTTATTTATTCACAGTTCCTTTACTCAACCAGAGATAGAGCTGTGATGTGACTATCTAGAGATCTTGTCAGGCTCCAGAGCCTGGTGGGATATGAAAATCCCACATGTGCATACAGAGACAAATGTAATAAATGACATTATTTTTTTTAAAGCTGCTGTTTAGACTTCATTCAGTACAGGCTGGACAGAACAGTGTGTTATATTTTACTTGAAGGTACAGTTTATTAAATGGGGCAGCAAATAATAAATGTGGCTTTGTTTGTGAGGTTTGGTTTTATGGAGTTTTTGTTGGATTATTTTTTTTTTTTCTTCAGAAAATATGACTTGATTGTTTTCTGAAAATAACAGAATCCAGATATTTTGGGTCAGGCCTGCTTTGGTATTAATGTGTCATTATGCAATTGTGATTCGGTATTTATGGTGTTGATAAAGATCCCAAAGAAGGTATTTTGAGTGTGGGAGGAGTCACCAGGAGCTGGGAGGGATGTGGTTTGTTGCTCTGTTCTTGGCCTGGTTCCAGCTGTTCCCGGTGGGAGGCAGAGCAATTCCCCTGGAATGTTTCTCAGTGCAGCTGTGCTGTGCCCTCTCCCCAGGGACAGCTCAACCCTCGATCCCATGGAGTGCATGGACACTGCGGAGGAGCAGAGAGTGCACAGCCCCCCGGCCTCCTTAGTGCCCCGGATCCACGTGATTTTGGCCCAGAAATTGCAACACATTAACCCCTTGCTGCCTGCCTGCCTTAACGAAGAGGAGAGTAAAACCTGTGAGTGTCTCTTTCCAGGACATGGGAACAAATGCTGCTTTGCTCAGATGCCTCAACAGCAGGGTTTGGATTTAAATCTTGTTAAATGGAAGAACCATGCAATGCTGCACAGGCTGCAGATGTTTGTGTTTATGTGATGTTTACGTTTTTATTTGGCTGAAATAAATGTGATTTATGTGGAATTTGGTTTTGCATTCTGTGTGCCCAAGGATTTTACCAAGATTTGATTTTTTTTCAAACGGAGTTTTGAATTGCTGGAAAATTAGATTTCCAATTTAGTCTGATACTGGAAATAAGAAACATACAGATAATATAGAGACTCATAATACTGTGCACAAAATAAGGCAATTCTGCTTTTAACCAACTGTGCTATTCCTTGTTTGACTGTTATTTTTTTCATTGAATTATTGCTTGCAGACCTCTGATACTTATAACTTTCTTCCTTGACTGCCTTGTATTGCTTGTTCTCAACAACATGTAAGAGGTTTTTTCTGTCTTTAATATCAAATGGAGCAGCTATGGATTTTAGAAATTTGGCTCTACATGTTATAGCCTGCTGCAAATGCATTACACTTTACACAAAATCATTACACAAATATCTAATTTTTGTAAACAATCATTTCCAAAGAAGTGTTGAGTGATTCAGGTTATCCAAAGCCAGCTGGAAAAACCAATGAACGTTTGTTTATTTTTCCTAGACTGCTTTGGAATAAACATTTTTCTTCATCAAACTGTGACAGAAAGTCAAATTTATATAGAGAAAAGAGGATGAGAAACAAGAACATCTTCTGACATTTGTCTTGTGCTCTTTTGCCAGTTGTTTCTAATTTCATGTCTGAGCTGTCACCAGTGAGAGCAGAGTTGCTGGGGTTCCTCACCCATGCCCTCTTGGGAGACAGTTTGGCTGCTGAATACCTGATATTGCATCTCATTTCTACAGTGTAAGTATTAACATGTGTGCTGAGAATTCATGTATTTGTCATTTAAAATAAATCTCCTTCTGTGGGGTTCACCAGTCTGCAAATAAATGGCAGAATTAGCTGAAATAATACTTACTTCAGTAGTACTTTGTCCAGACAGAGTTTTCCTGTCACAATTCACACAAAAGCAGATTTCAGTGTCTGAAATAACAGTAAATATTGATAAAAGACCAGCTTTATGGCAGTGTATCTTTTCAGTGCTGCTTTGAGAGCTGACAAAATCTCCAATCTTTAAACAGAGATATGAAAACATGTTTCTGCCTCTGGCTTCTTCTAATGAGTAGGACATGCCACTGACTTCCCAAAGACAGCATTTCCTGACTGCAGGAGTTATTGCTTAGGTACTACAAGGTAGTGAAAGGTACATTCTGAGAATTTGTTTAATTAAATGTAAACCTGTTTAATGGTAAGTTCAAGTGACCTATTTAGCATGTGATAGAAATTATTCTTATGTTGATTTACATTATCTCTGGGTGAAAGAGCAGCATCCTTTGACTCATTACAATTTTAAGTGTGAAATTCAGACATTATAGTTGTCAGGCCCAAATTTAGTCATTTTAGTCTTCAAAATCAAAATGAGTTCTGTTTTCATTCATTTTAGTGGGACTGTGAATGTTCCAACACTTAGACTAGAATGTATTTTCTCTCTTAGCTGGTATCACAAAGAGGTTGAGAGTTGTCAAGAATGGGGAGAAGATACACAGTGAGAAGAGGGAGAGGAAAGCTGAGGGCAGGTAAAGGAGATGAACAATGTGATAAGGAGGGAAGTTGAGATTGGGCACCAGAAAGGAAAAGAATGAAGTGTGTTCAGCAGAGTACAAGGAGAACAGAACGTCTGGAGGCCATTGCAGGATGCCAGGCACTGTAAATTACTGCTCTTGTTTGGTGCTGCAAAGCCCTGAGCAGCAGCTCCAGCCTGGCTCAGCTCCTTGGGCACTGCAGGAGGAAGGAAGCGGAGTTGGCCGATTTTGGTGTGTGTGTGTTCTGCAATCCTGCTGCCTGTCAGAGACACCACACAATGCTCAAGCTGAATGACACCTGTATCCAGTGTTGGCCAGGGGTTTGCCTAACCTGTGCTGCTTTTGGTGCAGTTATGCCAGACGAGATGTGCTTCCTCTGGGAAAATTCACCGTCAACCTGAGCGGCTGTCCCCGGAGCAGCGCCTTCACGGAGCACCTGTACCGCCTCATCCAGCACCTGGTGCCAGCTGTAAGCACAGGGCAGGGCCTGGGGGATGTGTTCACTGCTTCCACCAGCTCAAGGCAGCCTGATAAAAAGCTCTCCTGCTCCCCATTTAGAGAGCAGGTAACACTAAAGATGTGGCTGGCCTGTGTACCTCATCATCTAGGAGGAATGTGGAATGAAGTGTTCTCCTCAGAGGTGCTTTATTTGGTCTTTCTGGATTGATATGTTTAGATGTTTGGGTCATTTAATTATGGTGGCATTAGGGTTTGCTCAAGTTTGTGGATACTGCTCTGCAGAAAAGCCACAGTAATTCGCTTTGGGGTCACACCAGCAGTACTGCTGCAATAAATCATTTATTATTGAGCTCATCCTACATGTGCAGAACGGGTGATAGCAATTCCTAACAGCAATATTTTCCTTTGGGAAATTTTTAAGTATATGGCATTTGGATATTTGGGATAAAATGCCGCAGCACCAAGTTTTGTTCTGCTGAGCAGGTTCCCAGGCCAGCTGTAGCTGCAGGAAGCAGCATTCCCTGGGGAAGCTGCAGGACAGGGCAGGTGCTGATGGATTGTTTCTCCTTGCAGTCCTACCACCTCCGGATGAGCATCGAGAGCATGAACCACTCGCGCTTCATCCCGCACAAGGACTACGCGGCCAATCGCCTGGTCA
This sequence comes from Mixornis gularis, assembly GCA_003546035.1. Classification (NCBI taxonomy): domain Eukaryota; kingdom Metazoa; phylum Chordata; class Aves; order Passeriformes; family Timaliidae; genus Mixornis; species Mixornis gularis. The sequence goes on from QVAJ01000010.1 coordinate 1,036,727, forward strand.
GCGGGCTGCTGCAGCTGGCCAGCAACACCTCCCTGGTCATAGATGAGACCCAGCTGGAGCAGGGGCAGCTGGACACAGCAGGTACACAGCTTTTGCTGGCTCTAATCTCGTTTGGGAGGTTAAAAGCTGCTGTGTTTTAAGGCAGTGGTGATAATGGTGTCCCGCTGATAAGGAGTTTACTGCAAAACTGTTTGTGGTTTCTCCATCCTATTTCGTTGCTTTGAAGCAGCTTCCTGCAGCCTTCTCGGCCAACTTAAGACAAATTGGGAGTACTCTTCATTACCAAAATAACTCTGATTCATTAGAGTGGCCTTTCAGTTTCCTGTGATAGTGCATGAAGTGGGCAAAGCATATGCTGATGCCTTATGCTTTACACTTTTACTGTATATCTGGAAACCATCCCTGAGAACACAGCTTAAAACTGGAGAAAAAAGACTGCTCTTACTGTGTTAAAAATAGTGGGGATTCTATCTTACAAGCTGATGTAGCACTGTGTAGCCTGCTTTCAGCAGAGCTTCAGAAATTAATTTAATTTAATTAGAGCTCACATAAAAGAGCTGAATTGCGTGTTAAAAGCTCAGTACCTGGAGAGTGCACAGTACAGGTGTTATTAGTCCTGTACAGGGCCAGGAGTGGGAGCCCAATGATCCTGGTAGGTCCCTTCCAACTCAGGAGATTCTATGAAACAGCACCAGGAAATCACTGCAAGTAACTTAATTTTAAAATAAAAATGCTGTCTTGAGAAAGCTGCTTTGTTTTTTTTTTTAATTACCGCTCTTAAAAGTTGCTAATTGAAATTACTCAATTGCTTGTGAGTTTTCAGGGTTTTTTGTTACTCAGCTTTAGTAAAACTACAAAATTTTGCTAAAGAAGACAGTAAAACTAGTAGCAAGCTCTGCATTGTCTGTTTCCAAAAAAAATAGTTAAAATGTGATAAACTCCCATTTCGAGAGAACTCTTGCTGTGCTGGTTTATAGGTTTTCTAAAATGTTTGTCTGTAATGTCTACAAATCCTCAGCATTTAGTGAAAAAATAATATTTTAGGTATTAAAAGTTGCAAATAAAAAAGGCTTGTTAATTTTGTTTCATTTTTGCTGATGTGATATTGTTTTCTACTGAATTTAGAGCAAAGAAGTAAAAATTTTTCATTTCTTACAGCAACACTGGGAATAAGATGTAATCCTAGGGAAGAGTGTCTTCAGATGTAGTAGTTGGTTTGGAACTCTTGGAAGCTACAGCTTAGAAATTTCAAATGCAAAAATGTCCCAGAAGTCAACCCTAATATTAAATTTGCCTTTATTTGCTAACTTTGGCTTTATTTACAATATACTAAATTATTACTAAGTATTTAAAGGCAAAACCATAAGAGTAGTTTTGTCATTTGATGTAGTAACTGCTGAAGAGAAATTCAATTTGTCAGGTACACATTGGTATTTCAAAAGGAATTCAAAGAGTCAACCAGTTAATTTGTCAATTTTAACATTTTATATTTTAAATAACTTAATTCCAGGTAAGGCAAGTGAGTACTATAAAAAAAAACTGGCAAAATTAAATTGGTAATGTTTTTTTCTGCTTTTGAGGAGAGATTTCTTTTTTTGGTGTTTCTCTGTAAATAGATACGTGGCTTTGTAGGGCCAGTGAAAACATGAGCTATAAACTAATGCACTAAGCCAAAGTTTAAGCCTGAAATCAAGAATTCTTCATTTTAATTGACATTAAGAAGTGGTTGTCTCTGGAAGACACCTCAAACACAAGAAGGAACAGGATGATTGCAGGAATCCTTCTGCTGGCTGCTCCTTAAAGACAGATGGGAAACAAAAATCTGGGCTGACATTTGTTTCGGTCCAGTGGTCAGGGAATTTGTTGTTGCTCTTGCAGGTGTCCATAATGTGACAGCCCTGGGTAACCTGATCACCTGGCAGAAAGTGGATTATGACTTCAATTACCACCGGATGGAATTCCCATGCAACATTAATGTCCTCATCACTTCCGAGGGCCGCTCGCTGCTGCCGGTATGGGAAGGGCTCCCGGGTTGTGCTGGGGAACTGCAGCTGGCAGCTGCTGCTCAGAACAGGCCCTGCCAGGGACAAGTGGGGACAGGAAACGTGTCTTGTGACCAGGGAGGGTGTGACACTGGCAGTAGCTGCTGCCTTCTCCCTCGTGGCCAGAAATGGGAAAACGCTGAGATGGAGCTTCCCTCCTCCTCCTGAGCAGGGATGGTGCGGTGGGACCCATCCCTTTTACCCAGGGGAAGGTAAAGCTGCAGAGATGTGCCACTTTCAAAGCTCCCTCTGGCATGGTGTGTTCTGAGGTGACGGGCACAGTTGTGGCATTGCCCCTGCAGTAGTCTGAGCTTGCAAAAACATCTGCTCTCTGACATTTTTCAGCTGAGCCTTTGCTCTCCTGCTTGAATCAGGAGCCATTCAAAATATGAGCTGGGAAATGTTTCAAGAATTGAAGCTGGGAAATAATGATTTCTGCTGCTTTTGAGAGTAAATTAATCTTGGAATAAAAAACAGTGGGATGTGGAAAGAGATGAAATGTAAATTTCTCTTTCAGTCAGATTGCCAAGTCCACTTGCAACCGCAGATAATTCCCCCAAACATGGAAGAGTACATGAGCAGCCTCCTGACTGCAGTGCTGCCCTCCGTGCTGAACAAATTCCGCATTTACCTGAGTTTATTGCGCCTGCTGGACTACAGTATCTCTGATGAGGTCACCAAGGTATGGACACTTCCTAATACATTCTCAATGGTGTGTTTGGGTAGAAAGCACCTTAGTAGGTAGTTACTGTACTTTCCCTGTCAGTGATTCTCCTTTAAGTTTTATAAAACCCCAACAGAAATGTTTTCACGTCCTGACTGTGCCTTGCAGGATTTGTAAAGTAAATACTGAATTTATTACAGATAAGAAACAGAGTATGGAACCTGCTTTCTAAAACACCTTTTGAAAATGGGGTTTTTTTGAAGAATGAGAAGTAGCCTGATTTATCTTATGGTGGAGATGTGTTTTCCTCCATAATTCCACGCTGTGTTGTTCCAGGCAGTAGAGGAAGACTTTGTGGAAATGCGCAAGAACAACCCCGAGAGCGTCACAGCCGATGACCTGCACAAAATGCTACTGGTGGCCAGGTGGGTGTGCTGCTCCTGTCACCTCTCAGGCCTTCCCAGCAAGCTCCAGACTGAGCCAGCACTTGGGCTGCAGCTTAACTGAGTTGTGCCAGACTAGCCAGATGGAGTCTCCTCTGCCTTGCTCCTCTTAGTTAGGCAAAGTATTCCCTCCCTGCTTTCATCCCCTGCTTTCTGATGCCGAAAGACAGCTGTGTTTGAGCTGTGCTGGTTTCTCAGCAGCTGAAGGAGCTGTTCCTGACTGGCTCTTTGTGCTCCCCCAGGTTCCTGTCGCTCAGTGCGGGGCAGACGACGCTGTCCAGGGAGAGATGGCTGAGGGCAAAGCAACTCGAGGCCCTGAGGAAGGCCAGGCTGCAGCAACAGCAAAGTGTCAATGGCAATGAACTTTAACACCTGCTGGATGTCACCCTGAAAATTTCTCTAATCCTAGGTGGAACCCCTACTAAGATTGGAATATTGTTTATACCAGTTTTTGTAGATAATTTATACCAAAAAGTTATGGGTATTTACCCCTGTGGTCTGAACACGCTCAACTCTGTTCAGCCACCTAAACATATTTCATGGAATTTTTTTGGACCCTGTTTTGTAATTGAAAATTGGTAACATTGAGCAAATTGTTTGATATTAAACTTTAATACTGAGGTTGCATAAACTTATTTCCTTTTATAGTAAAAAAATTTAAGCCAGAGCCTTTCATACATAGCAGTGGTAGGCTCTGTTCTGGCTTACATTTGTGCTCTAATTTCTGCTTGACTGAATTGTGAGGATCAGAGCTCTCAGCTGGCCAGCAGCTGCAGCTGGAGGAGGTGCTGACTTCACTCTCTGTGCTGTTCTGTGAGCTGGGGCACATCACACTCAGAGCAGCAGCAGCATCATTGTGATGGTATCACAGTGTGGTACCAAGCAGTGATTTGATCTTACCCATGACCAGCTCAGGTATTAAATGTATTTGCCTTGTGCTTAGAGCACACCATGACTTTTCAGATTTCTCCAATGAGTTTTATCCTGGTACACCTTCTTAAAAACCCACATTGCCTGGACAATGGGTGATACTCCTGTGCTCATACAAAACTTATCTTTACTTTCTACCTTGGCAGTACTGCAGGGTGTTTAAATGGTTTGAATAATGTCATTGAGGCATTAAGAATGGTCTCTCCATCCCTGCTTCCTGCTGTGCAGTTTGAGCTGGTCCTCCCTCAGAGGATGTGCTGCCCCTAATGGGACTTGCAGAACTCCCATGGGGAGTTCCAGGGGTGGGTTGAAGAGTGAAATGCTGGGAGTAATCCAGGGAGGCTGGTGCTGTGGAAACAATTTCCACATTTTGCTTTAATTAATCCTGTTCAGAACAAGCTAAAAGGCTCCTGCCAGGTTTTCATTAAGCTCAGACCCCCTTTACTTAGTGCTTTCTGCTGATTGGAATCACAGGGACAGGGATCCCCTTTTTTACAGCATTTTCCTGTTCTAAACATGAGGGGTTTTGCTGTACAGCCAATCTGGAGATTTTGTCTCTTAACACTAAATAATGAGCACTTAATTATGAGAAACATTTTTTGCGTATCCTAAACTTGAGCCAAGTTTGGTGAAGTTTCAAATCACTTAGAGCTTTTTTTTTTTTTTTAAAAACACTACAAATGAATATTCATGGTTTTATCTGACTTGTGCTGCATTACTGTGAAGTGAAGCAACTGAACAAATGGGGAAGGAAATGAAGTCTCTTCAAAAAGCAGCTGGCCTGGAATGCAGGGTTTGGTTCTAAGATTGCCTCAGGGGCTGGTTTTGTGCACATTGCCATCCCCAGTATTTCATAGTTCCCAAGCTGGAAGGACATTGAGCTGGAGAGGGACAGGGACAGGACAAGGGGTGATGACTTCAAACTAACAGAGGGTACATTTAGATAAAATATAAAGAAATTCTTCTCCATGAGGGTGGTGAGGCCCTGGCACAAGTTGCCCAGAAAAGCAGCAGCATTCTAAGAGGATAAAGAACTGAAGTCATGGCTGTGTCCTCTGACTACCAAGGGATCATGCCTGTAACTCTGAAAGAAACCCCCAGAGCCCTTAACATCACATACCAAACCCGTCTTTTGATTCCACTTTTTTTATTAAAATATCTCATGTATATTGCTCACATTAAAATACAGCAGTAATTTAATTTTAAATATAGCCACAAGTATAGACAACTCAAAAAAAAAAAACAACCCAAAAACCAAGAAACCAAACCCACATCACTTTAATAAATAAACCCAATTTGTTTATCAAAGTTTCAGGTGATAAATGACTTCAGACACAGTACAAGTCCTAAGACACAGAGCTACCCTAGGCCGGGGGACACAACGTGCAGCCTATCTACAGTCCAGGGACGAGGACAGAGGCACTGGGTCTGTCAGGGTGCTTGCAGTCACAAACCACAGCACAGGAAGCTCCTGCTTCACAGCAGCTTCTGGACAAAGTCCTAGACTAGCATGGCATGGCAAGGCATTCCTGGGCAGGAGGATTTAATAGGTGTAATCCTTTGACACACAGAGAGGAGGGGATTTGTTACCCAGTTCCCAGCAGGAGCGGATGCTTTACCCCACGAGGTGCAAAGCTGGAGTTGGTCACGAATTTGGTCTTGAACAGATGCTGACAGCTATGCTCTAATGCAACCCTGATCTTACAAAGCAGTGCACTGGCCCTCCGCTTTAGATGTTAGTTGGGATTTTGCATCATTTTTCACACTTAAAGAGAAGCCTAGCACAGAGGGACACATTGCCTGATGGGCAAGTATCTGGCTCGTCTTGCTTTACAGAGACAAAAAAATTAAAGCAAATTGGCAGAGTTTGGAATTTAAAAAAAATAAGGAATTGCTTTAAGGAGCAAGACAACTTGCTTCATTTCCCCTCGCCTCAAAACAAGTGAGGAAAATAACCAATTTGCAGAAGAAATCTGCACTGCAGGATTGTGGATATTTCAGATTGGGTCTTTCAGCTTTATCTAGAATGAAAATGTCCCAGGATGTCTGGAAAGAAAAGGATAGCAAAGAAATCTTACTTGCTGGTTAACATACTTAAATTCAACAAAAACACATTGGTTCCCATTGTAGAGGCACAATTCATAGAGAGCTGCATCTAGAACTTCCATGAAAACAAGTAAAAATACTAGTCCAAAAATAAATAAAATGTAATTTACCGGTACTTTATTTTGCTGGTGTAGTGCAAGGTAAGTAAGGTCAGAGAAGTGCAGTATCATCTTTTGAGTATAAATACTTTCTACATAATTCAGAAGAGCTACAAAATCAGTCTCAAAAAAATAACTGTGCAACACATCTAAGATAGACAGCATGCTTATTGAATCCCAGTGTCTAAGCTACCTGTTTAAATATGGTTTGTACAGGTTCTGTCTCACCTGCCTGAGGGAATTCTGAAGCTTGGTCAGAACTAAATTCATTTGCATCTCTCATTGCTTGTAAACAAGTTACCTGTTATCAATCCCAGTATCCAGTAGCATTCATGCCACAATAGTCCTGATGTCATTGTGTTATTTTATTAGAAGCCACAGCTAGAACAACACTTCCCAAATGAGCAACTAGATCTGAATTATTCGTGTCTGGCATTGTGTAAACATCTCTCTCAGTTCTTTTTGTTTGATTTCATTTAAAGCTTCTGGTTCTGCAGGGCTCTTTTGGACCTTTGCCACAGCAAAATTAATCCCTTGAGTCAATCCTGCCTGGGTGATGTTGGCAACCTGGACCATGGAGCTGCGGATTTTCGCGAAGGGYGACACGGCCCTGCTGCTGCCGCCATCGGCGGGGGAAGGGGTGGTGTGGAGTCCTGGCTCGTGGTTCCCAGACACAGATCCAGGGCTCCTGTGGGATTTACTGGAGTCAGGCCCAGCGACAGCCAAGAGCTGAGGATTTGGCTCAGAAGACTGAACATCCAGCTTCGACGGCCTGGAAGGAATGTCTGCAACGGCTTCAGCCTTAGGTTCTGCCTTCTTGGCCGTGCTCCTGCCACATTGGGTCAGCGTGCGATGGGGCTCTTGAGAACCAGCCTCAGGCTCCACAACGTCACACTCCTTGCTCTGGGCATCCTGCACGAACCTCTGGCAGTACACATCCACGGGCTTGGCAAACTGCAGCTCTGCAGCGTCAACAGAAGGCACGGGACCGTCCTGGCCCTGGGCAGGCACGGGGATGCTGATGCTGGTGTCGGCGCTGCCGACGGACTGCGAGCGGCTGCCCAGGCGCGGCGCCGAGGCGATGATGCCGCAGCTGGGCAGGACGTAGTCTGCGGGGCCGATGTTCTCCAGGGAATCCGTCATCCCAACGTCCTCATCCGACTTGGAATTGGTCAGGAAGTCGTCGGAGTGGAACGAGTCGTTGTCTGAGCCTTCCGTGTCAGATTCGCTCGGAGCTTTGGGGTCGACCCCGGGATTCTCCAGAGTTTCGAGGCTGCTGTCCGACTTCCAAAGGTTCACCTTCAAATTCGGCTTTAAAAAATTGACCTTCACTTCGGGTTTGGCAAAGCTGCCCAGCTTCCGAAGGTTGCTGATGTTCACGTTGGATTTGGTTTGTTTCACCTTTTGATTGAGGGAGGAGAACTTACTCAGTAAATAATTCTTGCCTTGGGCCAGGGAGCCTCTGTTCTGAGACCGAATGCCAATGATGTCTTCATGAGGTTTGCTGCTCCTCCTAGAAGAGGAAAAAGATCTTTAATGTACACTCAAAGCACCAAGTATTTGCTGTCTTCCAGTCTATTTCTGTAACAGAGATGGACATTTTAGTTCCCAAATCACCCTTTCCTTACATAAATAATAAATTTAATCCTTTTTTTCCATAATAATATTGTACCCATATAAGCTAATCAAGTTCAAACCAATAAAAGCAAAGGAGGGTTGATACAGAACAGTAGCCAAACAAGTGGAACAGGCAGTTTCTGCAGGCACTTTAGTTATTGATGCAAAAGGATTTGAATTCTCCATTATTTTTAACCCTGACTTGGTGTATGCTGTACTCAGTAGCCAGATTTACCAAATATTCAGCCTGCAATACCTGTAAAAAAGAACCAAGGGTTTTTTTGCTACACTTTCTACTCAGCTGGGAGAAGCAGCTGAGTTGAGAGCAAAGGTGGGATACAGAAGGTTCACACCATTTAGGTACTCACCTCTCCAGCTTCTTCTCAATGATGGGCACATCCGTTCCCATTGCTTGCTTGGTGATTCTCAGCATTTCTGCAATGCACTGAAGAGTGTCTGAAATCCAAGCAGCAGCCTGTCAGACCCTTAAAAACACCCTTAAAAGCCCATATTCCACAATCTATAAAGAAACAGGTCTAATTTTAACATAATTAAGTTTGTTTGGTTTTATTGCTTTTTTTTCTTTCACACCACAGAGCAGTTGTGCCCTACAAGCTGCAATTCTGATTTAAAGCTTACAAAACAAACCTAAAGAATAAACTCTCCTTCAGTCCTAAATACTCAGCATTAAGCAAATCACTGCCACACTGCCTAATTTGGGGAAGGAAGAGAAGCAATTTTATTTATTCTAATCCTTGTTGACAAAACTCAGTGCTCCAGGTATGAAGTGGTATTTTTTCCCTTGTTAGTGTTCATTTAATCTAGTTAAACAACAAGCAAGAACGTTTCCAGACATTGATTTCACTAAAGAAATCAATTTCTTTACTTCTTTAGAAGCTAATTTTAACTTCATTTTTCCAAGTTTTTGGAGCAGTAAAGACCTGGACAGGGAAATTGCTCTAGTTCCAGAGAAATACTTTGCTTTAAAGCTGTAGCTGAAACTTATTTTTTCTTTCTATTAGAACAGTAACATCTGAGTGGTTTTTTTTAATTGCTTTCCCACTTCACACAACTGGATTTTATAGGAGTGATTTCTGAAGGATACATGTTAAGAGCAATGGAACAAGTTGTTTTTTAGAGAAAGTGATACACTGAATACACTCCTAGGTCTAAAACTTTTACATAGGAAACAAACCTTTTCCATCTTCTTCTGGGCTGCGAACCACAGCCCTGAGAGTGTGAAAATATCCACTCATTTCTTTGTATTTGTAATGCAGCCTCATGCAGGAGAACTTGGGTTTGCCAAAGAGAGTAGGCTCAGGCCCTGAAAGAGAAACCAAGAGAAATCTTTAACCAAGCCCTGAAAGAGATACTGCAGAGCCTGCACCTAAGGGTATGTAAGTGCTGACAGTCTTTTCCAGCCTAAAAGGCTTCACATTTTCATTAGAGCAGGACATCACTTCAAATGAAAGATTTTCACATTAACTAAACAATCAAGAACTTACAAAAAGCAATTAGCCTCTCCGTATGTCTCTTACAATCTAGCCTGATTGTTTATTGCAGATCACTCTTTCAAATAGAAGGAAAAAGTTTTACACTTTTTACATCCTGTGGGTTTTTTAGGGAATGCTCCTGCAAGGATTAAAGGGAAAGCTAATATTTTTATCAGGAGCATGTAATTAAAATTTCAAGATTTAGACCAAGTACTTCAACTCCTCAGTGCACTGCATAATCTAAATGAGGTGTGGATGTAGATGGTTCACTCTGTTCTGTACCTCAGGATACAAATCTCCACAACACACAAGTGAGGGAAAGGCCTTTCCCCTGGACTCTGAGAAATTGCACAGACACAGTGAAAGTTACAGTCAGGAGATGATGAAATCACTGTGTGTTGTGTAATGGGGGATTAAACTCCATCAGGAGGCCACACACTCCCTTCTCTCCAACAGGATCACCTTTTTCATGCTTCAAAGACATCACATCTTTAATGCTTCCAGCAGAAAATGCTGGATTTAGCCTGCAGAAGTTACATTCTATGGCAAATAAATTAAATCAGAACAACGAGGGGCTTTTTTAATAGCATGTTTGTTATCAGCCCTTCAGAAGGAAGTTTTAGAAAGCTCTGAAACAGATCTAATGTACAATTCCCAGCCAGTTGCTGTGTTTGGATCAAAGGAAGAGAGCACTGAATGCACAAACCCATGACTCATTCCAGAAGCTGACAAAATTGTTACTGCCATTTGATAAATAATGAAATCTCTTTGGATGACTCCATGGTTCTTTCAGGAGTTTGAAAGAGGGAAAACTTTAGACCCCTCCCAGTGATCAAAGCTTCCATTTCCAGCAGGAGGAAGAGCCTGGCATCTGTTCTCAGCCAGAAGGGCCATTTCTAGGTGGGCTGCCCACGGTTTGTGCCACACTTCAAGGGCTGCTGCTTCAATACATTTGTAGGATGATTTGCTAAGTGTTCAATCCATTGTTAAGAACATTCAAAAAAAGACACAGAGTGACTGTTTTCTTACCTATTTCTATTTTTTCCAGAGCTTCAAGACTTAACCTTTGGTACTGATTCACTTTGTCGATTTCATCATCGTAACTAGAACAAAGAAACAGAGCTCAGTGCTTCCTACTAACCTAAAGCAAAGCTACTAAAACAAACTACACATAGTAAGGGAAAGTGGTAACTTACTAGGCCACATAGTAGGCAGAATTTGAAAGTAAAAGCAGCACATCCACATCCCTGTGAGTGGCATCGATGAGACTAAAGGGAAGAAAAATAAATACAGGGTAGAAGGTTTTGTTTGCAGAGCTGTAACCCATGCCCAGAGTGTTCTGGGGACTCTTTAAGAGCTGGACACAAGTTACAAGAAATTTCAATCAGGGTGTGTTATCAAAGGGATCCATGTAAGCAACACTCTCTCTCAAACCTGAAGTTACCTAACAGCTCAAATACGTCAGCAGAAGGTCCAAAAATAAATAGAAAGCCCACAAGCTATTAAAAATGCTACCAGAGAAATGGAAAAATACCTCAGACTCAGTGAGGGTGATGAGTCTGTGCCCTGAATAGCTGTCATAACAACCTGCTCTGCTATTTTTAGATGCTGAAGTTTAACCTGCAGGAGATCTAACCACTGTTTTTCTCTTGCAAGCTCCTGAACTCTGACCTTGATAAGGAGTTCAGAGTTTATGCCCATTACTTTCCATGAACAGAAATCCAGACTGTCCAACTGCTGACTCATTCCCCAGGGATTCAACCTGATCAGTCAAGTTACACTTTCCCTGTAAGGCAGTAAGGAACAACAGCTCCTCAAGCTCTCCCTTTTAACCACCCTTAGTTCTACAAGTTCTCTTCATGGTGCCTGCCACATTTTGGTCATATTAACCAAATGCATCCATTTCCAGAGGATGTCTCAAAGGTAATTCCACCATGGCACTTTGGGAAAGGCACACGTTTAGAGGACTTTCCCCTTTACAACTACAAGTATTCAAACCCTTCAAGCACTCCTGTCCTTCTCCAGAACTATCCAAATTGATTTCTGTTCACACATCAGCTATCAAAACCTTTTAACATCAGCAGTAATTTACAGAGGTGTCAGAGTAGCAGCTGATCAATTTTAACTTTGTTCAACAAACCTTGGATCACAGTCAATGAGTGCCCAACCTCCATGGAATTTCTCATCATCTGGCAGGAGCAGTTTCATGTAGCTCTGCAGCAGCTGGCTGATCAACTCCTGGTGGCTCCTCAGGTTCTCCTTGTGCAGGGCTTCATGCTCCTTCTCTTTTGTAAATATGGAGTACAGGTCCTCTGTCACAGGGATACCCTGCATCAAATCTAAAAAAAACCCAGAAAATATCAAGCAAGAAACAGTTAATAGTGATACGTGGCAAGAGTTTGTAAATTCCTTCCAAATGCTGCACTTTAATCATGCTCTTGGTAGTCTTTCTGAAGAGAATGTTGCCTGTAACTGCAAACTCAGAAGGTATAACCCTACTTTCAGTGAAAAACCAGAGCTCCTCATGATTTTAAGAGATAATTGCTACATAAAATTAACTGTCTCTTAAAGAAAAAAAAAAAAGATGCTCCAAGGCATTTAATGCTAAAATGAAGTTGGGGCAAAGTCTCCAATGAGTCACACTGCATGCAATCCCTCTGAATTGAGTGTTGTGTAAATTCCAGAGTGAGTGAGACTGTTCCTTACAGTGTCCAGTACAGACACGGACCCACTCATGGTGCTTTTAAAGAAACAGGAAAAAACAATCAGACAGATGAAACCAATTTGTTTTAATAATCTTTTGTAACTACCACAGCTCAGCTGGGTTGAAATTGTGCTCTTACCTATGACTGCTTGCCTGTAAGCATCCCTGAAACGATTCAGGTAGTATCTGTTTGCAGAGTTCACTCCATCCTTCATCACCCCTGCCAGCTTTCTTTCTCCAGTCCTTGTGAAGTCACCCTGTCACACACAACACGCAAATCATGCACACATCAAACTTTGCAGCAGCAGGCTCAGCTCAAAGGATTTGGCATTCTGAAACTCAGAATTGAATAGAGCAACTCAGGAATTATCTTCAAGTAAAGATTGCATATAGAAGTTGAAAATACTGATTTTTTTTCAAAGAGCATCTTCTGGCATTGACTCTGCAGAGAATCCTGTGTTTTTGACAGACTTACAGTTTCAGTAGGAAATTCCAATAGAAAACAAATCTGGACATATAAGCCAGCTACCACTGAAGCAAGACTTTCAATACATCAATCCCTGTGATGCTTCAATACCTCCAAAAGAAAAAGTCCCTTTATTTTTTAGCCTTTAATGTAAAAGAAACACTATTGGAACAATAGAGAAGACTGAAGCTTACTGAAAAATGGTTTTCATCTCACTGCTTTTGCTACCAAAACAAGACTAACCTAACTTACTGAGGGAGAGCAGCACATATCCTCACAACCTCAGAAACAAAAGAAAGTTTCTAGGCCATGGAAGGCTTAGAATTTGAATAAAAAGCTGGTTTGGTAGTTACTTCATTAGAGGATTCTATTTTCAGAGACACTCTGAACATGGCACAGAGCATTTCTAAAAGCCACATCAACTCCTGTGAAGAATATTTCAAGTATGTTTCACTTTCAAATTAAAAGAAATACCAGAATTAGAATTTATTAATTCAATCCATGAACCTCAACAGTGAGTGGAGAAATCTTCCAGCAGAAGGCCTGAAAATTTAGATCTATAAATTGAGATCTGCACTTCAGATTTAAAGTTTAATAGACTCAATGAAAACAAGCTTGTCAGGCTGTTCTTTAAAATTCTTTTTAAATATTATTTTAATCAAAGCTCAGTAGATAATATTTAAAGAGAGATTTAAGTGTTAAGCGTTTCCATCATCATCCTTTTTCTTATGCCAAATGCAACTACTGAAATTTGTTCCACCAGTTACACACAACAAATACCTCAAATTCTATGACTTCTCAAAGCAGTAGAAGCACAGAGGAAGGAGTTTCATGCTTGATCTTGGGAGGCAGAGTGCATTAAGAGTGCAGTTAATTAAGAAGAGTCTTTAGAAAACGTAGCTAATTTACGTCACCCTACTACCTAACGCAGCCCAATCTCCAGAACTTGGGAGTATTTTTTAAGTATTTAAGTGCCTAGGAGTAGTATAACCATGATAAAATACAAATGGATGTAATAATTAACATATCTGTCAAACTCTCAGCCCTGCTGTGCTTTGTGAAGGGAACAGAATGCAGGTGAAGTGCAGGGAGCACTCAGCTCCTCTCCCATTCACACTGAGCCTGACACAAAACATTCTCCCACCGCAAAGCCTCACCTCTCCAGAACAAAACCACACAGAATGCTTAATAAACTTTTAAATCTCCCAAGGTTTTCAAAGCACACCAGCCCTGTAGCACAAGCCATTCCTGAGGGCAGGTGAGGTTCTCTCCCCCTTACCTTCAGGGCAGCCGTGCCCGCGTACTGCCGGCTGATGGCATCGCCGTTGTTGGCCCACATGATCTGGTAGATCCTGTTGCATTTCACTGGCAGAGGCTGCTCTGGTGGCATCACACCCAGTTTTTTGAGCTGGAATTTGACATACGTATTAATTCAGTGCCCAAAGGAGAAGTCATTCTCAGTATCAGGGCTTGGTGATGTAAATGGAAGCGCTTGCCAAGCATTTAATTGGTGGATTTTGTATGATGGGGGAAAGGGAAGCCATTGTGATGATTTGTCAGATTGAATTAATGAATTGGTGGTTTATTGCTAAACATCATATCACTGGAGGCAGCAGTAACATTAATTATGGATGTTAAGTCAATCATCAAAAAATTAGCTGAAGGCAAACAAGTTACTGTAGATTCTCAAGATACTGGAAATTTTTCATTAGAGGATCATCAAAAAAACAGACGTCACAATTTTAAAATAAACAAGTTAATATGTCTTCTATTGCAAAGGCATTCATGACCTCAAGGGTCTGAAAACAAAGAAAAATAACTTCTTCTGTTGGTTTATTATTAGTGCTTGCACATTTTGGACAGTTACTGTTTGTCACTGATACTAGAGTCAGATATCTCCCTCTCAGAACACTCAGTCCTTCAGTTTTCCCCAGATAAGCTTTGGGTACAGTACCAATGTCAGCCTTTGTACATACACTGAGTAGGTAGACATACATAACTGCAATGCAGTCACTAATTGATAGGGATAACTTGGAATAAATCATAGGAAAACTTCAATTTACAACTGAAACCAAATGCTCAAGCAACTCTTTGCAAGTCAGATGAAAATTAACACTAAGCTGCTCATTAACTTTGAAAGCCCTATCAAGTTTCCGGATGAGAGAAAGCAGATGCAGTGGTTCCAAGGAGGAGAAGTGTGAGGTACATGTAACCCTCAGCCCTTCACTCCATGCCACTGACCCTGCAACGCTCAGGGCAGTTCTCAGTCATGAAGTGATTCCCAAGTACTTCAGCCCCAGGATGAGAATGATGCAGCACATCACAGGCTCACACTTCAGCAATGATTAGTGAAACCTCTTCACAACAATCTGTAACACTCTTGTTTTTGAAAGAATTGACTTGGAACTCGAGAGCTACCCTGGATAGAAACCCTGTTCTAAAATGACTGTGGGATTGCTGATCCCTCCCCTCGTGCTCAGCACTCCTGTGTCAGGAGGTCATAATAACAAAAAGAAACTGCCAGGTACAATGGCCAGATCCGTTCACTTCTCATCCTAATGAAGGACCCACTTCATCCTTTCTGCTGCCCTTGAGCCGTAATCAAGTTTGCTCATTTTGGGCTGTGACTGGGGCTTTATATTTCAGTTACAGGACATTAAGTCTGCATTAGGTCTGTAGCAATACTGTGGCAGTGAAGTCTTCACAGGGGAAGAGTCACCACTGAGCTTCTAGAAAGCAACTGAGGGCCAGAGCAAAGGGGAAAACTAAACTAAAGTACTCTCAGTCTGCTTGGAATCCCCTCCTCTGTACAGGGAGAACTATTCCACAGCACAACAGTCACAGCCATCAGGGCTATTTACATCATGAATTCATTATTCCTCTACACACAGAAGAGATAACTAATCTCCCTACTTGCTGCAGCATAGTATTTCACTTCAAAGACCCAAAATAGCATCCGACTTGTTAGATTTTGGTCCTTTAACATCATCTCTGTAAGGGACCTGGGGGGGAAGATGTCTTGTTTCTAAACTCTGTACTCTTACATAACTTAAACTGAAATTACTAAATCCAAACAAGACAATCCTCTCCAAGCTGTGGACAGTCAGTCCCTTCTGAAGGAGGACAGAAAGAGGCATCACTGTTCTATAATGATTTCAAGTTTTGCATTTGTACATATTATTCCTCTCAGCTTTGTGGCTCTTCAAGTATTTTGCAAGGATTTTTTCGTAGAGGCCAGTTTAGCATTTTTCAAACACACAGATTTCTCTGTGAACAATAATTAAGGTGTGAGGCACTCAGTAGTTGACAGAGCCCCTCAGTTTTACGTGCCTGCTGCTCCATGACCACTCTGGCAATGGCAGCCTGCACAACGTTGGTCCGATCCAGGCAGTCCATGCAGTTAACCCGGAAAATTCCCTCCTGCTTACAGATCACTCCAGCTTGGTCAACCCTTGCAACAGGAAGAGAACAAAAGCACACCAAGACACTTAAAATCCAGTGTAATTCATCAGCTTCTATAAACAGCAGAACATTTCACACATGGAGCACCATTTAGGTTGCACTCACACCCCCAGCCACACCCCACACTGAATTAACTCCTCTTGGTCCAACTTATCCTCCTCTTTAATCTAGGCTGGATACCAGACATAAATCCTACTGAGGCCACAAACTTGAGATGCAATCAGATGCTGAATTCAACTCATGCATACATAATACAAGCTTTCAAGAGCAAAGGCATTTAATTTCAAGAACAGAGAAGCCAATGATAATGACAGCAACACAGGACAATATGGAGCAATTGATTGAGGCTGCAGCCACACTTGTTACCCAAATGTATGAACTTTAATCAGTTCAAACTAAAGGTCAAACATGTCAACAGCAAGGCTGCCGTTCCAGGGTTTGTGGGTTAAATACAGAGTGTTTCACATTACATGTGGTGACCCTAAAAGTGTGAAATGCAGGAAACCTCGGGCAGGAAACAGCACCTCAGAATTTTTGCTGTTACGTGGATAGAACACCAACACTTCAGAAGACAAAGACTGACAAACAAGTTGGACAGCAAAAGAGAAATATATATATGTTTGGAGAAAATTAAGGCCTCTGAATATCTACTCTTTGTTGGTGTTTTCCTCTACAAATGTGACCTACTAATCTAAAAACACTTAAGTACCTACCAGCACCACTTCATGTCAAGAATAATATCATGAATGGCATCAGTCAGTGTTTGAACATTTTCAAACTTCATTCCTCGGCTGAAACACAGAATTTCACAAAAGTTAGTTTGAACTAGAGCAATGACTTTGCTTAACAACTTTATCTTATTTGTAATGTTAACAAAGATGGTGTTTTGGCTAAATGAGAGATGAGCATTCCTTCCTGCAAAGAGCTTTAAACAGCAGCCAACATTCAGAACTATTTTGCAGTCCAGTTCAACATCCAAATCCAAGGCAAGAGGTTAAAAGATCATTAAATTCTCAAGACCTCACATTTTTTAATGCTGCTTCCATTAGGAAGAATAAGTGTGCAGCTATTCAGGCATGTCCAACATGCTGTTCGCATTTAAGTCTCAAGAAAAGTAACTACTGTAGATTTGGAACTGGGATGGTGAGTCCTGCTCTGCCAGTACAGAGAAAACCACCTATAGACACATCAGCTCCTCCTCCCCCTACCCCATCTGGTTATTTTTCAGGATTGTTCTCAGTTCACTCCTGCTCACAGGGCAGAAACAATCCTGCTCACTACGGCTGTTCATAGGAGAAAAGTGAATGAAGAAAAATGGGAATTCCTCTAAACAAAAGATTAATTACTAAATCAATCCAGGCTGCCAAGAGTCCTACAGAACACTTTAAGGCCAATACTGTTCTGAGAGGGGTTTCCCTGCCCACCACCCCCTCTGACCATATCTACTAATGCCATACTCAGCCAGCCAGTAAAGCTCTCCCAGGCCAGCTGCAATCCCTAGATTAAGTTTGGAAGTGAAGATTAAACCAGTTTAGACCCCACACAAATGCAGTCTGCCTGAGGGGAGCAGAAGGAATACATGGCTGTGACAGATTAAATTCTTGGGCATGTGAGCACAGCTCTAGAGCACGGCAGCATCAGAGGGCAGTCATGAAAACAGCAACCACTCACACTGGATTTAAGATAAAATCTGTGTATTTTACACTGAAGTAACAGCATCAGGGTCCTGAAAGAACCAATCATGTTTTTATAGAAACAAGCAAGAGTAACAGAAGTAGAGAATTAAAAGCAAAACGCTTGAAAAAGCAGGTCAGCCACAGCTTTACATTCATGGCATGTTTAAGGAAACGCTTATTATGTGTCACAATTAAGCTTTGCACAATCAGTAACTGCATATTTCACAGGTCAGAGACACAACATCACAAACAGCAGTGCTTGGTTACCCAAACTTAAAGTTTTAGAGTGCTTTAGTTTAAAAACTTTGTTTAAAAGAACAGGGTTTCATGCAGAAGTAGAAAAAATGAGTTTTCTCCTCCTTTATACCTGCCTTTCATGCCAATAAAAAAGATGTAAAAGTGGCATTTTTAAAAGATTTCTTACCAGTGCTCATGGAAGTCAAATGAAACATAAGTCAGATTTGCATTGTTGTAGAGAAGAACTTGTTTAAGGTAAGCATCTCCAATAATCTTCTCTCTGCCTGTCTGATCCACCAAGTTAATAATAACCTGTTCAAAAGTTTAATTATTTAACACTCATCA
Source organism: Mixornis gularis (assembly GCA_003546035.1). Taxonomy (NCBI): domain Eukaryota; kingdom Metazoa; phylum Chordata; class Aves; order Passeriformes; family Timaliidae; genus Mixornis; species Mixornis gularis. Next base: position 1,055,010 of record QVAJ01000010.1, read on the forward strand.
TCTGCTAGACAACTTGCTTAGATTTACACAGTGCAATAACAAATAGCTCAAGAGTTAAAGATTTGTAGCGATCTTGCTGAAGTTACAATCTTTGATAGATTGTACCTAAGACAAATAAGCTCCAACAGTTCCCTGCCTACACAAATTTAAATACAGAGGAGCTCTGAATGCACAGGATACAGAAATAGGGTTTACACATTCCACAAGTTATTCCTGGGTTTTACTGGTTACTTACGAGGATAACTGAAAAACCTAAAGTAAAATTCTATTTCTGTACCAACCTTCCAATTGTCAACAAGCTTCTAAAAAAACCCACAACACATCACCAAGAAAAACAACCTAAAAACATTAACCTTCAGCCCCTGCATTTTCATGAGATTACTATTCTGCCATGTAGCACTCACCTGCTTTTTGTAATTTTTCAGCTGCTCTTCAAAGTGTGCACGAAAACAGGGCACGGTTTCATTTTCACCTACAAGGCAGAGCAGTGTTAACAGAAACAGCCTGTTCAGCAGTAAGTCCTGTTTGATGTATTAAATTATGCCCAAAATTGTACTCTAAAAAAACCAAGACACCTTAGCTTAAAGATAATGACACATTGTACAAAGTTTCTGTTAAAGGAGTTTAATTTATTTTCTCAGCTTCAACATTGCTGTTACAGTCTGGCATACAGCAAACACGTTCTTCAATTTTGCTGCATTTTGCTTTTTGTGCAGAGGAGATAGGACAAAAAGTTAACTTTCAATAAGCCTGCTTCATCCTTCTACATATGCACCACACCCACATAAATCACTTCCAAAAGAAGAGTTCCAGGGGACCCTGATTTTTAGGTTTTTTCACCCAAATACTCACTCTTGTCCAGCCGGGGCCGTGGGTTATATCTGTATCCAACTTGGCTCCAGAAAACAGGCACAGAGCCTCGTGTTTGGATATAGGAAAGGGTGTGATTATGGACATGGATCAGTTGCTCTGTCTCAACATAATTTGCCACGTTTCCATTTTTATCAACACCTCTCCGCTTATACCTCATTCCTAGGGGGAACGAGAAGGGTCAAGTCATATATTTAAGTATTTGCCTTAAACGTTAATAATTTATGTTGCTGGTTTTGACAGTGCTAACCCAAGACAACAGTTCTAGCCCAAATCTATGATCAATGGCAAGTCACTCCTATCCTAGCTTATTCCTCAAATGTTATTTTGACTATATGTATAATGTTTATTTTCTGATACATTATGAGCAGCAGAATGTAAGCTGACAGTACAGGGAGGTTTAAAGCCACAAATATCTCTGGTCCATCTTAAAAGACACATTTCTTCCTGTGCTGTCACATTTAGCACTAAGTTTTACTTCAGTGCTCAGTGTTTTCCATGAACCTAAAGACCACTTTTACTGACAGAGGCTCCACTTCACACAGTGATCCCACAAGCAGCCCAAGAGGATTTGCATGTTCCACAAAACAGAAGCCTTCCCCTCCTTGTTTTAACTTGTGTAATTAATTCTGCACATTAAGAAGAGAAAATGCTCCTCTGACTACAGTTTTATGCCTACCCAGCTCTGAACTGCTCATTAAACAGAAATGTGTTTGCATATCCTTGACTCAAAGGAGAATACATCATTATTTCTGAAAGGATGCAGGTGGTAGCAAAGGAAAGGGAAGGAGTAAGAGTTGGAAAAATATTCAAGGTCATGGGAACTCAGTTCCAAGTCCTGAAGTAGCACTGAACCAAACTTTGGAGCTGAACCTTGACAGCACAGAAGGCAAGAGGTCAAAAGTAGGGAAGGGAAAGGAATGTAGAATACCTATAATTGGGACCTTTACAGAGAAATTGTCAGAGCAGCATTATAGCCTTTAATCAGACAGGGAGAAAATTCTACAGTTTATCCTTTGGACTAGAAATCAGATGAGCAAAGTGACATTAATAGTAAGAATCAATCAGTAAGAAATTTTCCCTCTAGAATTCAGTTGCTGTAACCATTTAGTGTGAAAAAGGCAGACTGCAAACTAGGTACTATTCTGAAACCCACAAGTATTTACTCCAAGTTGTTCTGACAAACCATTTTCCTTGGAACTGAATTAAATGCATCCAAGTGAGCTGTGGTACAAAGGTACAGTCCTATAACAGGGTAAGCTCAACAGGTTTTTTTCTGGGTTTTTTGACGTGTTAAAAACCCAACTGTGTAAGAAAGGAGTTGGGAGACATTGGAGAGTGTCTTCATAAAAATCAGATAGACTGAAAAGCCTGGAGTTGAACAGGATTTATTAAGCTGAAAAGTGATTCAGTCTTTCTTTCTGAGATCTCAAGGGCAGGGAAGAATTTCTGTTTGCTCTGCTATTCTAAGTCAAGTAAGGTACAAAACAAAAGCATGGCCACATTTCACACCTTGCCCCTCATAAACATCTCCTGGGACACAGGCATGCACACACAGCTTTTCCAGCCTCTTCAGCTGCTGCCAAAACCCTCAAAGAGCTTTGAAAATTTAACTCCCATCCAAGCCTACTGAAATCTCTCAGCACGGAGTTACAAGCAAGGTCCTAATCAGGAAGATCTCTGAAAAATGGAACTCTGCCTCAGCAATGTGACCTCCAAGGATGCCTTCAGTGCTCCTGAGCAGACCAGAGAAGCCCCCTCAGCAGCTGTAAGGGTTTTGGCTTCTTTATCTCTGCCAAGGTCAGGATGACAGACACAAGAAACAAAGATGTCGAGTTTGGACTTGGAATGTTTATTATATCTTATCTATTTACAGTATTTACAGGCTCATGAGCTGTGAGCTTAACTAGCAAGCTGGGGAAACAAGGTGAAATGGAGAGCTTCTAGCTCTTTCCAAGGTTATTTAAGTGATAATCACCCAATACCAAGGTGACACCTCTATTATTTATGGTTTTGACCCAGTAATGACCACCCAAGGCCCCCAATGCAGACCTTCTTCACCCAGTTACAGAAAACCACCCAAACCCATGAAGAAGAAGAAAGAAGGTGGCAAAGAAGAAGGACCAAGACAACACCCAAAATCCTCCATCTTGACTCATATGTATTACTACACACTAAAACCCCAAATTCCAAGTTTCTAGGATTCCAACAAGCATCCACCCCAAGTGACAAGTGACGCGCCACAAGTAGAGTGCTGTAGGCACTGCAGCCTCTCCTGTCCCTCCTCCCAGTAGGGAAGGCTGCAGTTCTCTTGGCCCTCCTCTCAGCAGGGAAGGCTGCAGTGCAGACTGACAGGGCCTGGCTATGTGCAGAGTAGCTCACCACTGTCCAGTTTTACCAATCTACAGTGCTCAGAACCATCCTCAGCACACCCTGAACTGTGCTTCCTACTGTCTTGTCTTGGCTCATGTAACAAAAAAAAAAATGTTTATTCTATTCCATCTGTTGAAATCCCATTGGGGAGGTGTTTTTTCTTTATCTGTTGTAACTCCAGGAGGGAGGGGGGCGGGTGCCTTCTGATAATGGAGCAGCTGTTAAAACTGGGTGGGGCATTGTTCCTTATCTCTTTCCACCCTCCACGGGGATATCTTCTGTTACTGGGCCATTAAAGCTCCATCACCCCAGTGCCTCCCATTACCTCCATGGGGATATCTTCTGTTAATGGAGCATTAAAGCTCACCAATGACATGACATATTGCATCATCCCATTCTGAGATGCTCTACCCAGGCAGGAGGAGCCAAATCATTTTCACCCAGATAAAAAGGAGCTACAAGTGTCACCAGACAGCCAGTGCTTCCATGGGACTCCCAAAGGAAGACCGGACCCATCTCTGAACCCTTTTCTCTAGAGGACCATCTCTACTTCCAACAGGACCACATCTGCCACTCCAGGAGGGCTTACTTTGGACTGTTTCCAACACCCTGACCAACAGGGTGTCAGGTTGTATTTCTGACTCTGTTAGTGGTCTTTTATATTATCGCATTTATTTTATTTTTACGTGTTTGTTTTTTTATTTTTCTTCCTGTCAAATTGTATTTCTGACTTGGAGACTCACTGGTTTTACTTTCAAACCATTTCACCTACCAGCTCTGTGCCGGCTCCGGCGGGAGATCAGGGCCACCAGGAACGTGGGGTGAATGTCATCCACACAGGATGATTCCTGGGGAGGAGTCTCAGGACTGCTCTTATCATCATCAGAAGATTCACTGTAGTTTACTACAAGTTCTTCAATCTGCACAAATCCTTGAATGATGGGGATAATCCAGAAGTCCACTTCAGCATTCTGGAGGTGACAAGAAACATTTACTCCACTGTTGGTCCAACATTACCTACAGTTATTTCTGCCATTTCTCATGTTTATAAAAGAGATACTTCACATAGTTTTCATGCTTTAATTTAAACCATATCCTGGTATCTGTTCAAGATACCAGCATTTTTCCTCCTTCAGTCACAGGGCTTTTAAATCAGGAGGAGGAAAGAAAGCAACTTTTTGACCAAGTTTCTGCTTTAAGGCAGTTTTGAAACCTCTATGTGGACACATCCTGTATCACATTTATACAGGAAGGTAGATGTTAGTCTGTTTTCAGCACCACATAACAGTATAAAGCTTCATATGGACTAATTTAGTCCTCAAGACAACTGGTTCATGGCTCTGCACCCTAAAACATTGATTTCTTAAACATTAAAATTCAAGTTCCCCACTAACTCAAGGTTATCCATTTACATCTTATAACATGAAAAATACAACTCATTAAATTCCTGCATTACACACAACTTTTCACAGAGGACACTGGTTTACCCTGCTGTGACTCCGTAACCATTTGTTTATGTATAATTATCAATGAAAGAGGAGCAGGGCATAAGGCAAGATGTCTGCTGGCATGCCTAAAAATAATTAGACCTGGCCTAAACTGGCATACAGAAGTCAGCAACTTAGTCCTTGATCTACAAAGTTAATTTACAATGGTGGAAGGTCATATATTGAAGAAAGAGTGGTGGTTTGCTGCTTCTTTATGTGCTCATTAGCCAGGAAAATGTTTTATTTACTCTGAACAGATGTTCAGAACAACTTGTTCTACACTAATCAGTTACTGTGCTCAAGGAGATAAAACAGTCCTCCACTATGGAGGACCAAAATCTTATCTCAGGGAAACTCTGGAATTCAGAGGTTATTTCTCTTCTGGCTCCTCCCTATTATCCAGTTCAGCTCTGTTCAGGGATAATCCATTTCACATAAAAATACAACTCAAATCTGCCTTCAGAAATCAGCACAAACACATTATACCAAGTTATTCTACACTGCTTTACTGCAGTGAATGTTTTAATTCAGCTAAAGTTCACTCCTTAGCAATGGTCACAGGCTGACTGGGAGGCTGGCTGGGGGAAGAAGGCAGTGCCAGCTGCTCAGCTACAGAAGGCACAGCCCTGATCCTGACCTGTCTGCCAAGCAGGTTTGTAATCAAACACCCACGAGGCCTTAAGCAAACATTTCAACTAAAAAGAACTAAAGAATCCACGTTAGAAATGAGACTCACAATACATGACAGAAATACGACTCACATCAATGCTGATGAGATCTTCAATCATGTGCTTGTTCCAAAAGAATCTGTCATCCACCTGTTTAGAAGACAAAGGGCAGTTTTTGCAGTATTACAAGTTAGGTTTGGCAATATCTGTGGGAAGAACACCAGTGTCCATCAGTTTATTCACTACACCTGTACAGACAAGTCAGTGCCTTCAATAAAACACTTCAGGTCACGCTGCCACAGACTTTTGTTTCCTTGCACCAGAGCTGGTTACAGGACAAGGTGCTCAGCTGCTGCAAAATGTGACCAGCCAGGTTTGGACCACGGCCATCATTGGACAGCTGATCCCAAGAAGATGGATTCCCTTCCCTTGTGGAAGAAACAGACTCAAACCACTCACTTTTCTCCAGAGGGGGAGGTTGGTTTTCTCACACGCGCTCTGCCTCTGCACAGAATTTGTCAGGTCATAGCTCAGGCTGTAGTAGAAGGAGTCTGAATCCATGAACATCTTGAACAGCTCCTCCAATAATCTCTTCTCCAGTCTCTCTTTCTCTTTGCTTTCTCTAATCTGAGAGAAAAAAAAATGGCTCTCATGTCTTTGTGTGTAAAAAAGACTCCAGCCATATTTTCCATCTCTAACCATGGAGGACAAACACCTTCCCAGTGATGAGCAGGACCTTAAAATTCCCAGCAGAGATAAACACAAGGGACAGCGGCCACAGAAACATAATTCTAATTTTAACAACTATTGTTTTGACTTCCTAATCCAAGCCATGATTGTGTTAAAAGCAGTTAGATGAGACTGGATGGTGTCCTCTGAGGAACCAGGCACCAAATTTTATGTCCAATTCTATATTACAAGAGATATTTATGCAAAGCAATTTCTGGAAGTTTAGAACCTCACTAGAAGCTAATCTTGGTAAAAAAGAACTCTATTAGCAATTCTGCCAAAATTATGTAATTACATAACGAAAAAAAAAAATCACAGAAGAGCCACAGTTAAATAATCGAAAAAATTAAACTGGGCATCAAGACAGTAGTTCCACTTTCTGCAGTTTTTTTAAGGTCTTTGTATTCCATTTGATCATCCATCAAAACCTTTGAATTATAAACTCAACATTTTGGAACAAAAAAGGAAACAGTAGAAAACTTTACCTTCTTTTTATTTGGAGCAGACACGTTGGATTTAATTTGAGTAAGAGTCTTCAGCAGGAATTTTGTGTCATCTGGGGACTGTGTTATCTTCTCTGGCTTGTTTATCCCAAAATGGTGCTTTTTACAGAGCTAAAATAATGACATTGAATTAAAGCCAACATTTTAATACCCTTTTAAAATAAAGTTCAAAGAAAAATGAAAGTCTACAAAAGCAAGATTTTGATGTCCACAAACCTAGGGGAGACACTAAAATATGAACATGCAGGTTTCCATCTATAGCCTAATTCTCACTCTTCTATGAAAGGCATTTTCTCCTGTGATTGTGAGAATCTCTGCCTCAATTTGACATGACTTGAATACCCAGACCCATTCCAACTTCCACCCAAATTAAATTAGCACTACTCATTTTTATCTTTGTTCCTTTATCCATTCTCTTCTGGAAAAAAAAAATTGCAACATTTTAAGTAAAGATTTCCCTTCAAGCCAAGTTAAAAAATTAAGATTCCAAAATAAGATGAAAGTAAGAGAATCCACTAAAAAATATACTTTCTCCTGGTTTAGTAAATCTTATTCTTGTGTGGCATTCCCAATGATCTTTATGAAATTCAGGTATTATTTTATTGCAATTTCCCTCCCCAGCAGAACCTGCGACTTCTGTTTAAAAAATACTTTTTATCAAAAAACGGTATTTAGAAAAAGCACAAAATATTCAATGTTTGCTTATACCATGAAAAAGAGATAAGAGGCATTTGAGTTTTATTTCACTGAAGCAGGAGGGGGACAGTCGGAGTTCCTTGAGGATGGCCATACCTCCAGTTCCAGATCCTGAGGTTCTGTCTCAGAAAGTGGAATCACTGCAATCTTTGTTATTTTGCAAACCTCGTGATCTCCTGGAAGTTTGCCAATCAATGCTTTCTGACGAATTAAAAGCAGCCACCATGGTAAATCTGAGGGAAAAAAAAAAAAAGAGATTAGTAGATGCTTTCATTTGTCCTGTCAGGAATTTATTTTGATTAGTGTGCCAGAAACCATTTGACTAGAAGAATCCAGTGAATGATGATTCGTTATTGTTGTGTTTTGTTATTATGCGTTGCAATAAAATAAAATAAAACTGAGGGAAAAAAACCCTTAAAATTATTTATTCATTCTCTAACATAATAGAGATTCATTATTTCACAGACTTACAATAAAGTTACTCCTGCTTCACCTATAGCAATTAACAATCTCTAGGATGATGCACATTCCTACTATTTGAGAACAGCTGGAGCTCAGACAGCAAGTTCAGAATTTCCCTTTGTACCTCCTGTCATGTATCAAACAGCAAACAAGACAGACACAGGTAACACCTGATCACAAGATTCACGAGTGAAGAAATCTGATGAGCAAACATGGACTGCACCATAAAGCAGTTCACACGTGTTTAAAGGCTCGTGGCATCGTTCCTGAAGAGCATAAAGTGGTGGAGAAATTCATAAAATAAAAACGAATGAAGATATTGGTGACAGGTGCATTCCATGCACACATCCAGCCTACAGCACTTGCAGCTACAGCATCCACGCTTTAATGAGACAGAGAAACAGAGCAAACATTCACACTGACTTCTGAGGAGTGCTTGGACATTCCCAGATTTCAATCCCTTGGTTAGAGCAGGAGTTGTTTGCTGGGCTTTGAGGAGTCAAAAGCAAAAGTTCTGTTAAGGGAGATGGAAAAGGCAGAGAAAGTCCTAGAGACAAACATATACGCTCACTACTTCTCCCAGCTGAGAAGCAGCCAACTGAGTTCAGCTGAAAAGGTGATATAAAGACATAAAAAGCCTGCTGTGATAGACTTAAATATTCTCCCACACTTGTGATGGCAGAATGTGTCATGTATTATGCCTCTGAATACCATACACAGCCTTTGAAAAGCCTCGTTAGCAGCTCTATGGCAAATACAAACTCTGTTCTCCTTGCTCAGTAAATTCCAAACAGTATTTTATCCTCTGAACGCTTAAGAAAAACACAGAAAACCCAGCAGGTTCTTTTATCTAAAGAACAGGAATAGTCATTGCCAACAGACAACTGTGTGCTGTGACACTCCACTCCTCCCTTTGATTCTGCATTACTGCCTTTAAAAAAGAGATATATTTATGTTGGGTATTAAGAAGCCTTTAAAAATTTTAGATCCTCGTAACTACAGACCTGCTGTGAAAGGCAGGAGGGGAAGGGGAATGAAGCCATGCACCACTTCTTTCATATTCATGGTCCTGTAAAGAGAGTCCTGAACACTGCAGCAGAATCCTAATCTCTGCAGGATCAGAGACACCTCAGGTCAGGAGGGATCTCAGAGTGTCACCTTGATCCAGCAGAGTCAGCCCTGAGGCTGGAGCAGGTTACTCCAAGCTGTCACACAAGCACAATCTCCTAAAACTGCTCCGAGGACACCAAATCAGGAGAGGAGAGTGACAGCAAAAGCCACTGAGTGATCCTCACTGACCAGCAGGTGCTGGAGCAGCTCCTCTCTGCAGGTGTAGGGAACAGGCCTTGGAGAACAGATTCCTTTGCCCCCAGCACCCCAAACAGCAGCCATGGGGAAAAGGAAAACAGATTCTATGCAACAGCGAGAAGACCGGGTTAAAAAAATCCTTTTGCAAAGGAGAAATTGAAATGCTGCCAAACCCACCAGCAACACATAAAGATGCCTATGAGCTCATCTGAAAAGGTCTGCCCTTTCTATGTTGGTTTTCTAATAGGCAAACCCAGCAGCCTCTGAAAAGCCAGGACAATCCAAGATTTTACAACAGGGCATCCTGGCAGATATTCCTGCTGGGCAGCCCTATAATCTCATCTATTCCCACCTGCAGAAGGCTGGCCACACAATTTACTCCTAGGAGATCACCAATGTATGGCAGCAAACAAAACAGACACTCTTCTAAGAAAGGAAACCACCTAGAGGTCCAGTGAATTAATCAGCAGGGTTCTATTGGAGATTAGTGTAAGGTAAGGGCATGTCTGAGCAAATATGCCATAGTTAAAAACTGGAAAAGGAAAAATCTCTGCCCAGTCTTCCCCTTACTTGTATTAACAAACCCTCGTAGCTGTAAACAAGAATTTAAGAGCTTAATACAGACAAGTGAGTTGAGTATCCTTTTGCCATTTTTAAAAATGCACTGAAATGTCATCTTGGTGTAGATTGCAAAACTCTTTGTATTATAGCCAGAGCCAGAGAACATTGAAAGAAAACAGGAATTTCCCAGCAGATCAAAAGCAAACAGTCAGGAAGCAATTATGCAGATAAAGTACGCCCTGAAGTAAAAGCTTCAACAATAGCCATAAAAGCAGTATATTATAATAGGCAGCAATATCTAAGTAACTGAATCCCTAAATATAGAGAATGTGCTTCTGCAGCCAGAAGGAAAAAAGCAGTTCCACAGATTAGTTACTGCCTGCTCAGAGTGTGAGGTGTGGTGTGCCCTGCAGAGCAGGACAGCTGTGTGCCACTCCAGAAAAGTGCACGTTCCAAGTCATCTCTCAGGATATAATGTTCATTTTCAGTGTTTTATGAACTGTGGCAGAGCAGATGGCAACAACTAGTTTGAAGTATTGCATCCAAAGGAAGCTATTACCTCTCATTCCTCACTAAAATGGAAATTTACTCCTCTGTTGTCTCAACACTGTCAGCACAACGCTGCTGTTTTTCTCTAACACTTCCCCAACAATCTAGCATTTACTTTCCCCCAAATGCTTTTGCAGTAACTTTCCATAAACTGTACATGAGTTTACTGCAAATGCTGCTTTCTGCAAGTATTTTGATTTTAGCCAAGAAATCCTACATTACCAGTTTTATACTTTTTGTTACTTGAACAATTGGCTGCGTGCAGAAAGAATGCTTTGGGTTGTTGACTGTATGAAATTCAGTTATATCTCAATGCAGAGATTTGAGATGCTGAACAGCCTGTGGTTTCTATCAAGATTCAGAGGCATGCTAATAAAAAAAAGCTGGGGATGAGGAAGGAAGAACTCCCATTTCCCTCCTGTTTACAGAGTCTGTGGACTCTTGCCAGCAGCATTAACCTGGGTCTTAATTAACCAGCACTGGAAGAACACTCCAAATGAATCCAAGTACAGGGGTGTGCTTGGACCAAGGAACAGAAGAACCTGTGTCAGAAATAATTGTGTTAAATGGCAGTTTCTGGAACTGGTTAAGAAATCCAGCCTTGGTTATGGTCAGATATACTGGACAACAAAATTCAGTTCTATAAAGCAGACACTTTATGCAAGAGATGTGTTGCCTCTGTATGGGAAGATTATGCAAAGACAATTTTAATTGTGCATCTTACCAAGAAAATGTGCAAAGATCTGTTGCAGTAACATCTCCACAGTACGTCCTAAAACCCTTTTCCTTTCATTCCCATTGTTACTCTGCATTTTCTTACAAGTTGTTTTGGGATGGGCCAGAAAATGGTAAGCAATTATATTCTTACGTTCTGATATTCAACCACTGTTTTATCGTTTGGGTTTGAGTTCCCCATACACACCAAAAAAATAAAGCATCTGAATGTTTAAGAAAATTCACTTTGGGGAAGAACAAAATATTGCTTTAAATAGATTTGAATCTCAAACATGAGTGTACTGTCATGTTCAGAGGTACAACTGGCCCCCTCGTGTCAAAAATTCCTTGAAGAATTAAAAATAAACCATGTAATATTGGCTAGCTGATTTCTATGAGACAGCTTCCCTGTCACAGCAGCTTTCCTACAAATTCTCCTGTATGAGGCAAGCAATAAAACCAGGAAGATGAAGAGTAAATTAAAACCCATCCCTAGTTACAGCTCATTGGCAAGGGTATTCCAGTGCTAAATTACAGACAGCCCATGACTGATTACAGGGACATTTCAAGGTCATCTTAGACAATTCCAGCATTCTTGCAATAAGCAAATCTTCCAAGAACATATGAGGATCTATGTCCAAGACATTTAAGTGCATACAGGTTTTGTGACAGCTCTGGAGCTCACTGGTAGCAACTTTAATACTTAAAAAAGCATTTAAAGTTCCCAGCAGTTGTGTGTGCTAAGGATTTTTAAAACCTCTTTCCAATAGCTGGTAACAAGGCTCTGAGCAGGACAAATTCACCAAATAAGCTTCAAATTAAGTTCTGTGATCTTCATACCCTGGGGGCAGAGGAGAAGAAATCAGAGCAGCAAGTCCTCCTGCTGCAGGTCAGGCATTTCACCCAGCTCCTGCAGCACAGTTCTCCTCCTGAGCCTGGACAGAAAGGTCCAGCAATGTTAAATATTTATACAACTTCTGCTGATAAAGTTTCCAGGTGACAAAGATTGATACAAGAATAAGTAATGAAGACAGGTTACTGTTACAGACTGCTGGATGATTCAGCATGAGGATAACATCAAGCTACACTTGAATATGATCAAGTAGGAGTTCATTGAAAACAGCAGGTTTGAGGAGACCTATGTAAGACACCTCAGTCAGCCCTCTCGTTGTAACTGCAGCCTGATGGATGCCACTCATCAGGAAATGGCAGCAAATTCAAGGAGTTCTCAAGAGAAAAGTAAGGATAAACAGCTGGAGGCTTTCTTTCTTCAGACATCTAATAGTAGAAAACAAAACACCATTTATAGGACAGCTGCATCGCTAAATACCAGAATATCTACAACACAGAGAAAGGACAAAGGGTTTGTGATGGTGTCATCTGAACAAGGCAGAGACAAAAGGAAACACTTCCACTGACCTAAGCAGTAACTGAGTGGAATGCCTGGATGAGCTTAATTGATTCAGGAGCTCTATAGGACACATGGAAAGAAGAGATATCAGGCTTATTACCTGATAATCTTAATTTACCTGACAACAGCAAGCTGACACCTGTTGAAGTGTCACACTCTGGGGAAAGTTACAACTCGGATTTCATAAGCAGAGGAAGCAGCTCACAATAAACACACGTGGAAAGATCTTCAGTTGCCACAACGTACTAAAAAACCTTCCAGAAAGCATCTGAGGTCCCCCCTTTCAAAGGCTTTTGTAAGACTCTAGATTCCCCAGAGAGAAGGGGGGAAAGGGCCTGGTTTGAAAACAAAACGCCACAAAAACATGTGTCAAAACCAGCCACTGAGCATTTTCCCACAGGAGAAAAACGTCATTCCTGGAGTTTAGCCATCATTCATCATGGACAGCACATGCTGACCAGCACAGACAACCTGGATGAAGAGCAGAGAAAGTGAGATGGCAGAGTCTGAACCACTCCATATCACCAGATCTGAAAAAGGATGGTTGAATAAACCTGGAGAAGGATCACAGTCAAAAATATCAGGTGAAGTGAAAGAAGATGAAGTGATGAACTAGGAAGAGGACATGATTATGAACTTCATGGAGAGTTGAGCTCTGAACTATTACTCTCAGAAACAGGACCAGGGGTCACAGTACCCATGAAGCCATGATAATTCCTTGGATTTATGTGCCCAACACTCATGGCAGGGTGTCCCAGCCCCTGTTCTCCATCCCATTATTGCCACCCTGAGCAATCTGTTTTTATTCAAGGGACCACAAACATCTGATCCATTTCAGCACTTAATCCATCCTGCCCTCCTGGAACACACTTGAAACTTTACCTGTATTGATCATATTGCCTGGCACTACTTTAAATGCAGGGTGTTTCAAAAACAATAGCACACAGCAAGGGTTTATGGCCACCTTCCCTACCTGTCAGTAAAAAGACAGCCAGAGCTCTACTGGCAGAGGTATCTTCCTGGACAAAGCTGGTATATACCAAAATAAATACTTATTATGGCTACAGGGATTTGCAGCTGATAAAGCAAAAGGAGTACTGAGTTTATTTTACAGGAAAACATTACTACTATCAGTTAGAGACAAGCTTATCATTAAAATAACAATGAATTCTACACCTGTTTGAATTTTATAGCTGTCATTTAACTGCAAACAAGTTTAAGTGCTCCTTTTGCTTTCAAATACTCCTCTACCAAGGCAGCAATTATTCTTCAGGTTTTCATATAGCACCGACAATTCAAGCCTTATATTTCACTGAAAGCTCCCTTTGTTAGTTTTTGCACTGTACCATAGAAGAACAACAGGGATCTCCTTGAAAGGATTCTTTCAAAAGGTTTAAGAATTTTATAAAAATCTCACACAAGAGATTCAAATAGAACTTCAAATACAAGTTTCTACTATTTGTGAATGCAGTTTTCTATTTTTAGAAGATGGTGTCAAATCACAGTAGATCCATCCCTGGAGAGCAGAGTGAATTTGTGTGTGCAGCTATAACACAATCACCTGGACAAATCCATCTGGGGAGTGCTCCTCCACAGCAAAGAATACCACATTGCTCCATTGAGCTATGCAGTATTATTTGTAATATCACAGAACTGCAGCAGTAAACAAATAAAAAACTCATCAGAAGAGAACAAAGCACATACCTGTATGAAGCTGGACTTTACCAATGACTCCCTCTACCAGGCCCAGACAAATTGGGTTCCAAGCCAAAAGAAGATCAGTGGCTGCAAAAAAGAACAAAGCTCTTGTTTTTAAACAGTAAATCAAACAGGAGAATTAATTCAGTGATAGTCACCCTCTCCACTTTCCCCACCTTAGAAGGTAGAAAATGTACAGTAATTCCAGCAATAATAAGATGATGCACATGTCCATTTTTGCCTGCTACCAATCAGCTATGAAAAAAAGACTAACTTTCCAACATAAAGCCCTACCACAGATATTTTCCAGATTTTTGAGGGGGAAAAAGTAGCTTTAGGAAGCAGTAATTGAATTTAATGGAGGCTTAATTCTTCTCATATCCACTGGAATTTTTAAGGTAGGCAAAATGTTACATAGCTGTAGTGAAACTGAATAGAGGTCACTGAGTTAACAGCGCAGCTTCAAAAAGGCAGATGTTGCCTTTCACCCCCAGCTCCCTCCCATTTGTATCCAATTACTATTACTTTCACATCCTCTTTCTATAAACATGCACACAGACACTTCCTCTTTTGTTAAAACCATCTCCAAAAGTACATGGAATATCAAAACACACACAGTTAAGGTTTAGGTTGGTTTCTAGTTCCACTCTTAACAAATTCCAGTGAACCACATAGGAAGTAGAAGAGAAAGCAGGAAGAAAATGAGTTTTTTAACTGTGGTGCTGTACCTGTTCAAGGATTCGAGAGTGGGGGAAAGAATGAAATTCCTATTTCAAATCTTTAAAGTGAAAACAAATACTTAAAAGCAAATATCTGTGTAGGAAAGAAAATTCTCAAAAAGGAGGTTTTTTCTATACCATGAAGGACAAGCTTGTTATTATTTACCAAAACACACTTGTTCCAAGGTAAGAGAGCTTCCCCAGTTTTAACATCCAGACAAATTGAATACCTTAGCTATTGGTGTAAGTAGATGAACATTTGAAAGAAGAAACTCACAAAAGAGTACAAATCATCTACATAAACACTTTATCTACAATACTTTGGTTTCTTCTTATAAACCTGAGGTCTGCAGTTGACAACTCATAGTATGGTTTTATTTTTTACACACTTGTTTTAAAACACTGAATCCTCCTTGAAACACTGGTAATCGAGGCCTTGATATTCCAAGAACACACATTGCTTTCCCAACTTCCAGAATAACATTTAATAGTACTAGATTCAGCTAATTTCCTCATTCAATACAAGCATTTCCATGAGCTGCAGTAGAAACAGTTGCAGTCAGGGTAGATCTGGAATGAACTCATTAATTGGGATGGATCACAGGTGCCTGGACACAGGCAAGCAACAACTAAAAGCCCACAGCAGCAGAATTTAAAGCAATGTTTGCAGCAGCATGCAGGGCTGCAATTAATGTGTGTCACCAAATTCCTGCTTCTTCCTTTCTCCAGACAGTGACCTGAGCTGCACAGAACCTTGTGTGAACCACGCCAGAATAAAATGAACTTTAACAGAACCTTGTGTGAACCATGCCAGAATAAAATGAACTCCTTAAGGAGACTGACACAGAACCTTGTGTGAACCATGCCAGAATAAAACAAACTTTAACAGAACCTTGTGTGAATCATGCCAGAATAAAATTAACTCCTTAAGGAGTTCACAGCTGAGTATCAGGAAATCAGTGATGGTGGCTATGACAGACTGAAGGGTTTGATGTGCCCTCAACCTCTGCTGAAGCTCCTGAACACATCTTGTATCCTCCTGACAGATTTGTGCTCGTACAAAACATGTTCTAGAGCAGCCTGAGCTCGATTTCACTCCAAAAAACACACAGGGGTATCTCTGTGCTGAGTGGGAAATCTGCACTACCAGCAAAGAGGAGTGCAGGCAGCCTTCCTCACTCCCAAACCTTCCACCTTCTTCCCCAGTTCACCCACACAAGCCCAGGTTTGCCTTCACCCTGGGACTCTTCTAGAGCTGCATTGTCTCACACTTCATCGACTTCTTGCTATCTTTGCAATCAGCTTTAAATTCATATTTCCACCATGACAGCTGAAAGCCAGCCAGAGATATCAAGCAGCAAACAAAGCCAAGCACAGGAGGAATTTAAAGAACCAAATCAATGAAGGTTCACCATGGCTACTATAAGACCAGTAATCTAGAAGACATTCTAGATGTCCCAAACTCTGATTTCCTGCTGTGACAAGATATCAGCAAGAAAACCTCACTTGCTATCCAGAGCTTTCCTCTAGGAGTTTACCAGAGATTAAAGAATGAAGAAACAAAATTTTGTTTTAATTAGATAGATAAGGAAACAACATTTTAGACCTGCCTGTAAAAGGACATAAGAAAACTGGTGTTGGACCAGTGGATTTTACACAGAGGTTCCATTACTCTGTTCCTCTGACAGAGGCAGCACCAGACAATCCAAGCCTTCTACAGGAATCCCACTACCCCAGCAGCAGACACACAATGAGAAATGGCTCTAAACTTTAAGTACAGACAAGCTTTGGAAAAGAAGGGAATGTATTTGGAATCAAATGCATATTCCACTTCCAGAGTTTAAAGGCAGCAAACACAGATCCACCAGCTGGGCAGCACTGGCTCCGAGGTAAGTGTGATTATCAAGCTACTAATGGTAAAGGCTGACTGCTTGAAGAAAATTTTCCATAAGGAAAGGAGGGCATAGGGGAAAAAATACATATTTAGCAATTTATAAGGGGATTACCATGTTTTTTTCAGTGTCCAAGAAAACCTAGATGCAAAGAAGCCTTACAGAAGAAATACTTGTAGGCTGTGAAAGAAACACCAATTGTGGAATCACACTGATTTCCTTTTGCTGACAGCACCACAAAATTCGGTTTTCTTACACTATTTCTAGACAGCTTTCTATAGGAAAGTATGTGTGACAGCACAGAAGCAAGCCAGCTTTTTAAACTAAATAAAACATATCTGGTTCCAAGCTGATTAGAAGTTTGTTATTGGTTAGAATTCAGTTTCCTGTGTGACAGCCATATCTCAGCTCAGAGCCAACACCCAATCATGCTGAATAAATGTCACTACAGTAAATACCAACATGAACCTCTTGCTCCTGGTGAGTACACTCTGGAAACAAGAGATGGATGAACCAAACAAAATAAAGGTTTAACTATAATTTCCCCACCCATCCCCAAAGATGGGCTTTCATGCATTCCTTATCTACTCTGCATAGGAAGAAGCTGTCTCCAACTTTTGTCTAAACTAAAATTTGGTCAAGACTGTTCCCTTGCTGCCATTTGGTAAAACTGGCAGCAGCAATCTCCAGTCACTATCTTGTATCTTTGAAAAATATAGCCACTCCATATTTAAAATCATTCCATAAGCAAAGATTCAGAGATCCAAGAATGTTAACTGAAAGCCTGCAGGATGTAAGTATTTAACTGTATTATATTTTATAGAATTTAAGAGGCAGCCTAAGATGGTAGACAGTGATATGTCCTACAAAAGGTATCCACATCCTTTTGAAGTCATAAAAAGAAAATAACCATACAAAACAAAACTGAAAATCCTCAGTTGAAAGTTTTCAGGTAGCATATATGAGACTTGGCCACATTTCTGACTCGTGAAAGCTGAAAGAACTCATGACAAACTTGATTCTTTTTTCTTTTTTAAAGAAATGCCTATCAGTGAGACTTAACCACCACAATGCTCTATCAAAGCAAACTCTGAACTTTCCTTACAGACAAAACAGACAATGCTTTGATATATAATGTGAAATACAATTTATCAATAGTTACTCTTGCTCCCCCACACAAGCTTAGCTTCCTATAAATGTCATACTAGTCCCCTTTTGAACCTCACAGAGCCAAGAATAAAGATTTATTAACTTTAAACTGCAACACAATGATGTTGAAACAAACTTCTTACAGTATTGTGCTGATGATAAAAGAGCAGTGTCTGCTCAGTCCCTACAGAAAGTCAGGAGCTGTGTCCAGAAAGAATCACTGTGAGCAGTGAGATGAGTCCCATGGAAGATCTTCCCTGATTTGAGGAATTCTCTGCTGTCCTCAATGTGTTTAAATTTGAGAGAACTGCCAGTGTTTGACAGGCCTTAACACTCTGATGTATACACCAGCTCACCAAGTTTCCATCCTGAAGTACAAAATTGCTCATTCCTTCCCTTGCCCTACTAAATAAATTCAAGCTACCAAAACAAATGTCGGGGTTTTTTTGCTGATTCCTGTCAGGGATTAATGACCACTGCACTGCATTTACCATTCACAGTGATTGTATCAGCATTCAGTTGCAGCACAACAGAATTTCTGTCACAAATTCAGAACAAAACCAGCTTTGATGTGATTGACTTCCACCACCACCCTCAGAGCTCACCAGCAGCGATGCAGAGCTGTGCAACACCAGATAAAGTCTCTTTAATTCTTTGCGTTTACACAAACATAACCTGATAAAGGTGGTACAAAAGCAACTTGGAAGAGCATCAAAACCCAAAACTGCTTTCTGGCTCTTTCTGCTGTCTACCACCAGCTGAGTTGTTCCAAGGTCAGGCACAAGCTCTGATAAGAAAACAAACCACTGCTGTGGGATAAACCACTTGCTCAACACAGAATGGCTGGAGGCAAGTCTGGAGAGTCTGGAGCTGGCAGCTTCCTTTGGAGAAGGCAGGAAGAAAAAAAAAGATTTAATTTGTTATCATTTGAATCCAGCCCATACTACTGAGCCACTGCCTGGTTCAGTCCATTGAGAAGCTGTAATTATTTCTCTTCCAATCTTGCTGTAGTTCAGAGGGCACACACACACCTCTTATCTCCCTCCTTGTTGGTATTTGGGAATGACCCTCAGTTAGAAAGTGTTTCCTGACAGTGTACCCAATATAAAACATGCACATCATCACTGAATTTCCTTCAGGTTACAGCTAAGTGTATAAGCACAGATATTAATGTGTCAGTTCTCAAAAAGTCTTCCTGGAGTCTGGCAGAGCACTAATTCTCCATCATTTTCATCATTCAACACAAGCCATAGATATTTATATAGAAAAGATAAAAGCAGAATGACTCATGTCATTTGACTATGTATAGCCAAAATAAATCACACAGCTCTGCTAATGTAAATTTTAACACCAGAAGTGTTAATTTTCAGGAAGACGCTTTAATACCATTTTTAAATAGATTTCAGGGGTTATTTTTTCTTTAAATTGTGTCTGCTTTAGATCAAAAACAACTGCAAGGCTTTATTATTAGCATTATTTGACCTTCATGACCTCCTGTGGCTTTTCAAAAGAAAGTCTGCTTCCAAGCTTCAGTTCATCTTTGAATAGTGGTCTCGAATTTTAGCCAGGATTAAGAGATTACAAATTAACTGGGAAGACTTAAAAATGTAAAGTTGAACTTCCTTCTCTTGGAGGAAATAAAGTACTATTTATGCAAATAAAACTTAGGCTACTTGAATTTTCCTTTCAACACAGGTTTCTAACACTGTATTTCAGCTACTTGCAGAAAGATGGAGCATTAAGACATTCAGTACTACAAGCTCTTAATTGTTGTGAAGTGTTAACTTTATTTACTTGCATGTTCTCCTCCTAACTTTAAACAAGTTATCCCTTCAGCTGATCACCTGCTTTATTGGGACACCTCCCTCCAATATCTCAGCACTAAAAGAGATGAACACAAACAGGTCAAACACAACTCAGTGCCAGATTTAAAGCACTGGGGACGGGAGCGTTTGTACATGACATTTGTATTGCTGCTGCCAAAGCAGGATGCAAGTCCCAGAGAAAGCACCTAACAAAAATGAATCCCTGCTACTCATCTTGATAAAGAAATCCTTCTTTGTATTCTGGTGCAGTGAGAAAATCCCTTGAGTCACCAGGCATTGCTCGGGAAACTGGAAAACATACGGAAAATGTTCAGTTGTCTGGAGGGTGTCCAATGTTACATGGAACTGCACAAGGAAGCCCTGTCCTAGAAGTGGAAACAAACTGCTGTCAGCAGTGTTTGCTCCAAACAGAGTCTGACCCCGGGCCTCCAAACTTCTCTGTCAAACGCCACACCAAGAAAAACAAAAGTAGCACACATCCCAAATATGTGCATTTATTTATTAGTCCAGTAGAACATGTAAGTAATTGATATTGCATGCATTATGAAACATACAAAAGATGAGCTTTTCATGGATTAATAGACACTATTTTAAAACAGCATTTATCTTTATTAATGGTACAAAATATTTTCTTCCAACACCTCTAATGGACTGCCTTGAGCACCCAAAATGTGTGTGCACCCCACTTTACACACAGCTGGTGTAGGTGGCTAAATACAGCCACAAATGTGCATTTCAACCATTTGAAACAAGAATCAGCTCTTCACATCCCTTCCACAAACCTGTAAATACCATTCAGAAAACCACCCAGCAGGGACTCTTAAAATGCAAATAAGTGCCAAGCCACTGGAGCTCAAAGGTTTGGTTTTTTGGTTGGTTGGTTTGGCTTTTTTGTTTGTTTTTTTTTTTTAACTTTAGAGCTTCCCTTTATTCTTCGCATTGCTGAACTCTGTTAGCAAACACGTTCTTTCAGAGGTAAAACAGCAAAGGAAAAAATATCTTTTATCCTTCCAAAAGCAACAACTCTGCACTAATTAATATTATTCCACACCAACACACATTCATTCCCATTTTTAGCCGCTATTTCAACAAAGCTCAAGTTGTTTGAGGATATACCCTTAAAGCTAAGAAAGCAGTAGGTTGTCTGCATTTTTTTTAATCCTATTTACTCTGTAAGAAGGAAACTATCAATCAGGCAGGGGAAAGATTTTATTCAAACCTACTTACAAAACTGACAGCTTAAACACTATGTTCACTCAATCTAAAGATGGTCTATTAAAAGTTTGCTCAGCTACAGCTATACTGAAAGAAGAACACAAGAAAGCTCAAAAATTCTATGCTGAAAAATTTAAAATATAAACATTTACTGAGCAGAAGGATTTCACAATTATGGAAATCAGTTTGTTTTACTAATCACTGAGCTGACTTATGCTAATGCTTGTTAAGAGCCATGAGAGAATTACAGTGTGAGCCAAGTCTAAGCAAGGTAAAGTTTTCCCTCACTGTCACCTGTTCTTCTGATGCCATAATTAACTTCCCTCTCTGATTGTCCAACTAATCAGTCTCAAAGCACAAGAAGAGTTATGGATTGGAAACAATAATTTATAACACTAAATAAGGGAGTTAAACTCGCTTAAATGTAAAAAAATTGGCACGTGTTTCAGGAACAGACAGGATTTCAAGCCACTCTCCACCCTCCATATTCCTCCTATTTGGGTTTTTTTTGTTTTGTTTTAAACTTCCGGGGACAATTTGACTACTCAGAAAACAAGCAGCAACGTATTATTTAAATGTTACTGCAAGGCATGCAAGTATAGGGAAAATCTTAACCATCACCCATACGTGCAAGTTGCTGGTTTTCCTTAACTGAGAAACAGACAAGGAAAATAACCTGAAAGATAACAATTTATGACAGACCAGCATATTTGCCATTTACATCTTGCAGCTACCTCTTGGGCAAGGTCATTTACTTTTAAATTTGGCTCAGAATTCTGTCTTCCAGTTCAAAGCATGTTCAAGGGCCTTGTTTTCAGTTTTTCAGAGACTCAGCAAACACTGCTCCAGGGCTCTATTCAAGGAGGATTTCTGCCTTAAAAGGAAAATCTCAGTGTTCAAGTGCTATTTCATTCATTTGGGTTCAGCTTTTCAGGAAAACAATCCTCTCCCAGTTTTTACGGGGGAAGATGTTTGGAGCAAGAAAATACCACTGAGGATTAAGTATTAATATTCCTGTTTTACTGAAGCCAAGCTTTAATAAAAAACAGTTTCTGCACTATTTCCAAATCCTTCTTCTAGATATACAACCAACAATTTCTTCTCTTCTTGATATTCCACTCCCATTACTTTATTTTCTATCCCATTCCAATCTACAACAGTTGTTTTGAAAGAACACAAGCAGCATATCAAACAAGTGGCTGCCTTGCCCTGCAGTTCACAGTTCAAAACTTAAAATCACAAAAGTTTTAATGTTTCCTTACACATACAGCTGAAATATCACCCACACCATTAAACTGTGAAACAACCCAACAAGAACAGTGTTCTCAGACAAAAAAAACCACAAGCCCTTAGTACAGATGTAAACCTTTCTTAATTGAAATGTGTCCTCTGTTCTAAATATTTTAGCTGCAGTTAGTCTGCAATTTCCTATTCAATATTTAGTTAATACTAACTCATGAGATCAAAGATGAGTCACTTCTGCCAGCAAAATATGAGCCACAGAAATCCACTTAAATTAGATTCATTTTCATCCCAGAGGAAGGACAAAAAAA